>JADLZK010010239.1:0-106261 GCA_015847255.1 Hyparrhenia diplandra | reverse complement strand
TCAACAAACACATAAAGTACAAGTATGTCCCTGAGCACCACTGTAACCACTGGAGAAATCACCTCTCGCCACATCCTGTAACCGACGAAGTCGTCGGAGTAGGACGAGCTCATGCCATCCCGGGTAAGGATCTAGCCATCCCGCCAAGAGATGGGAAGAGAAGTGTAGAAATTGCCAAGACCCTATGAATAGGATCCAACTATAGACTACAGCCACTATTTCCTATGCATGAGCGAGACATGCTCCGGACACAAGACGAGGTCTAACATTAGACAAGATATTCCAGAGACATGGACATGCACCAGATATTCTAACACCCACCGTCAATCACAACTTACTTGCTAAGTTGAGATTGTTTCGAAACTTGATAGTTATAGTCTTCCAGGAAGTGCCTTGGTGAAACCATCATCCGTTTGATCTGTTTTACCGATGAATCTGATGTCAAGGAGTTTTGTTGCAACTTGTTCTCACACAAAGTGATAATCAATTTCAATATATGTTCTGTTCGAGCATGGAATACAGGATTTGCTAATAAATACGTGGCACCAATATTATCACACCACAGACAGGCAGCTCGAGGACGTGGTATACCTAATTAATCTGTTCAACAATTTTTTGTATCCACATAACTTCAGGTGTCGCATTACCAAAGACTTGTATTCAACTTCTGTACTTGATTCCTGCATTCACAATGTCCCCATGGAAAATAGCTGGGCTAAACCACTCAACATGCAATGTGTATACTAAAAAATGAGGCATTTGCAACAAACTTACATGGCATTTTGTAGACTACAAGTATGGAGGATATCTGACTTGTTAAACAGCATGCAAAGCGATCACTGGCTGGGTTTAAGAACCCCATCTCAACCTGCATTTGAGTACGTTGAAGCTACGAAACAAATAAATGTCTAGTTAGACACAGTCACCTCGGTGTTCACATAAATGCCTTTATAGATACTAACGAAACTGAAATGGTCAAATCCACCACCTGATATGCCTGCCATGGGTTGTCGACATTGTGGTCACTAACCATGGGCGCCTGCACACTATACTCAGGCCATAAGATTGTTCCCAGAAACAGCTCGCCTATGGATGTGCACATGGATAACCATCCTTGTCGTTTGACTCCAGGTTGAGTGTGATGATTCCAGTAAAACCATTACCCGCTGCTACTTCATTTGCAGTTTACATTGTCCCCTAATTTGGTAGAATAAGTCCAAACAAACACGGGTTCAACGTACATGTTGACACAAAAACAAGTTCACACCAACACACCAGCGGGCTTTGGACGCCCAACAACCTGCAAGAACAGCAAGGCACGTTGCGCAATCAATCGAACCGATCTAGAGATCGGTAGGATCGATGTAGAAATCGCCCTCGGCTGAGATAACTTCAGAACAGCCTCCGGAAGGATCCGTCGGGAGGATGCACACGAAGGGTCTTCTAGGATCAGCAAGGCTACCTAGAACGCCAACAAATTACATGGAGAAATTCGTCGGACAGCAGGATAGAGGGTTGAGAGAATAGCATAATTAGGGTAAAATGAGAGTTTTTGGGTAGATTGATCGATTGAATGTAGATAAGATTAAATCGGCCATAAACCTCTCATTATATTGAGGGGGGTGGTCAACGTCAAGGCACGTTTCCAAGCATCAAACCTTTCCAAAAACCGATTAAAAACGAGATCATTTTAGGTTCCATCCTGGCTTAACCGGACTCTTCGCGACGAGCCACCTCGGACGAGCTACGCGCGGCCCTCGAATGCGTCTGAGGCCGCCTCGGACGCAGTCCAGCAAGGGCTACAGCCCAGAATTCCGTCGACGCCCACGCCGGACACAGGGGCCAGCGTCTGGCGCCTCTTCGGATGCGGTCCAGAGGAGACTGCAATCGGGGGCGCCGCCGGACGCTCACGACTGGAGCGTCGTACGTGCAGGAGCCGGCGTCCGGCGCACGATCCATTCTTCCTCAGCCATCGACAGGGCCGTCGGTCCGTCCGAGGTCTGTCCCTCGGACACGCCTCGTGCGGGTTTCGGTGTCCGGTGCTGCTGTGTCGTGGCCCGCTGTCTCTTTCGCCCAATTTCTCGATCTTTTGGCCCTGCCGTCACACTTTAAACATTTCCGTGGCCTCCTTGGCACGTCCAAGTTAGCAAAAATCATATCCGGACATTTTAGGGTGTGAACAGTACATATTCCGTGTATGAACTCTCTCTGTGGAGACCAAAGCTAAGTACTGCGACGGACCATGTGTACAATTATTTAGAATACACCACCTACGTGTACTTAATTAAGCTTTTAACCCAAAATTAACAACAATGTGAGAACATTCACAGCATTCGAAAGGGGATCAGAATTAAAATAAAATCCACAATTCCGAAGCTCATTTTGATTACGTCAGAGGTACTGTGCGGAACGGCGGGCCGGCGACAGGCACCTATTTCTATTTAGGGCATTAATTAAAACAACGGATTATTCTCCTAGTGTTTGCCACCACAGAAGCAAAACTAGCTGAAGCACGCCCTCGAGAATAGCTACCAGAGTTGGACTTGTGGCGTGATGCATTTGTGAAGATATGCCTGCAGTGTATTTTCTTTTCTGTCGTCGCTAAAAATGTGATGGACTTTTTCCTCACCGCACGCTATTTTTGGCGAAGAACTAAACTGGCCCATACTCTACTATAGTCACCTTAAATACAGCCGGCTGCAGCTACACCATTAACTTAGTACGTCATATGTGACCTGGATGCTCCCACTTAGCAGCAAATCCGATGGATCGGCCTGTTGGGTAGCGGTAGTTCTTTTTTATTAAGAGTCTATATATATGCTCACTCTTAGTCAAGTGATTGCCAGACTTCTCCAGACTCGATTGCAACAAATCTGCTTGCTCAGCCTTCTTCGACGACGCACTAACTTCCACCGAATAAGAAGCAATGGCGCGTTCGCCAATGAATCTATCGGCCGTTGTCCTCCTGGTTGTCGTCCTCCTACCTATCATCATGGCAACTCGTGGTATGTACGTGTGCACATGTATGAAGTACATGTTGAAAGTGGCGATATCATTTGATTAATCTTTCGCTAAAAGTTGTTTGATGTGCCTCCTACATTATATTTGTTGCATAGATGTCCTTATCTCATTCTAAACCATGTAGAGTCAGCGTCCGTTGGGAAATCTCATTGCGGCAACAAACACCTGAGCGGCAATTTTAAAGGTATATGCATTGGATATATAAGCCAGGACTCCTGCAAAAGTGTATGCATAGCCGAAGACAGTAACAACTTTGGTGGCAGCTGTTTAGATTTGCAATGTTGGTGCCTAACTCGATGCACCTCTGAGACTGAGGCTGTTGCTAGGGCTCCGATCCTGCAATGATACAATGATCCCTGCCAAAACAATGATCCGATCCTTCCCAACCCTCCCTCGTCTATTAATAATATATAATATAGTATATTTTTACCTATCGGCTGTTTACTTGTAGTTGCGGGTCAAAATAAATATGTGCAAATATTGTTGACGATCAAAATTGGTATGTCAGGAAAAATCGGAGCACCTCTCTCCAAATACAAATTGGATTTCTCTATTGCGTAGCTGATGTCGAGCCATCAATTGCATATATAAATTGCTCAATTTAGATTTGGATAAGAGAGTTAGGCTAATTATAAAAATCTATACCAAGGGGAAAGCAGGATATTCCCCGCAGTTCCCAGGCGGAGCGACAGGCTAGCTACAGGCGACAAAGACACATATAAGAGTAAACAAGCCGAGAAGCACGCTACAAAGGTGTTGGTTAAGAAATGGGGATCAAAGCTCTCCCGTCAAAACACCAAATGATGCCACATACGCGGAGAGGTTCAGGACCGTAGACTTTTGTGGAGGGCATATACCTCCACCTGACCAGTGGGGTAAAACTTCTCCAAACCCACCCTACCCCACAAATGAGGAGTCAGTTGACCCGCCCGCCCCCTATAAAATAATCTTCTCAACCCGCCCCACCCCGCCCCAAAAATTATCTGCTCAATCCACCCCACCCCGCCTCGACGAAGGCAAGTTGGCGGCGGCCGTCTTCTCCTTCCCCAACCAAGAGCAGTCCACGAGGAGACGCCCCAAGTCCCAACCCGCCTTAGCCCCGGCCCGTACCGCAACATAGACAAACCTGCCCCACCCCGCACCACAACATAGACAAATCCGTTTCAACTTGTTGTATGCGACTGCATATTAAAACCCGCCCCAAAAATCTTGTTTTGCCCTCACTAGTACCGAAATGATTTTCGGTGACGGGCGGTTTTCACTAACCGTGGCGGGCAAAACCGCCCGTCACCCTTCAAACGTCATAGTTAATCTGAGATTAACCGTGGCGGGCTCCTTGGCCCGCCATGCTAAACAGATGCACCGTGGCAGGCATCTTATAAGCGCCCGCCATGGTTAATGATTTCAAAAAAAAAAAAAAATAAAAAATCCTAGACATGCCCGTCGAGCCTATCCGGGGGCCCGCCGATCCCATCCAGGTTGCGGCGCCGCCACCACCGCCGTTGGGGTCGCGCAGATCGCCACCACCGCCGTCGATGTCGCAGATCGGGTCGTCGGGTCGCAGATCGGCCGCCCGCGAGTTGGATCCGCCGCCGCCGAGCGCCATCGGCCGCTGGAGGTGCAGGAGGTCGCCGCTGTGGTGGCTGCCCGCGCCGATCCGCCACGGATCGACGCCGTCCGCGGCCGGATCCGCCACGGATTGACGCCGCCGCAACCGGAGGGCGATGTCGTGGAGGGAGGGTGCACCGGCCGCGTGTCGAGGGAGGGGAGCCGCCGTGTCGGATGGGATGGAGGGCCGCCGCCGCCGCCACGCCGAGGAGGGGCTGGGCCGCCGCCGCGCCGAGGAAGGGCCGCCGCCCAGCGTCGAAGCTGGACGCCGCCGCGTCGAAGCGGGACGCCGCCCAGCGTTGAGCACCGCCCGGCGAAGCCAGCCGCGCCGCCACCGAGAACGCCGGTGGATCCGCCGCCGTCGTCGTCGTGGAGCCCGCGGTGCCGAGCGGGAGATGGAGTAGGAGGGCGGTTGGGGGCGAGTGGGAGGGAGGGAATGGGAGAGGGAGCGGCGGGCCTCGATCTGAGGTTGTGAAAGAGTCTGAGGTTGAGTGAGAAACCCTAAACCGCAGTATTTATATGAAGCCGGATATTGGGCCTCGATCTGGGCTGGTTGGGCTGAGTATTTTCAGTGACGGGCCTTATATTATGCCCGTCACGGTAAATTGAATTTGCGTGGCGGGCACCTTAACACGACCACCACGAAAAATACACTATTTTCCGTGGCAGGCATGTTAAGGTGCCCGCCATGGAAAATCAATTCTTCGTGACGGGTAAAAAAATGCCCGCCACGAAAAATAAAGCTGAGCGTGACGCTGTAACGGGCAAATAAAGTGCCCGCCACGGTTAATATTTTACAGAATCACGCAAAATCATTTAGTTACTAGTGCCTGCCCCGTTAGCATGTTGAATATGACCTGCGCGCTGTTGTCGAGACGGCAATGGTGACTCAATGAATACAAATAACATGTTAGTCTGGAACACCGGCCCGTGGCCAAAACGGTCGCGCATGTTGTAGCATTGTTAGAGAGCTAATCTTTTTTTTTTCACAAGTACATGCGATATATATTATGACGTAAGTAAACCGTACAAAGATGTGTGCAGATACAGACATATATGCATACGCAAAGGATACAGAGGAACAGATGACCCAACCGATAGTATGTTTAGTTGCCATGCAACCCAAAATATTTTGGATTGAGGATACTGTAGCACTTTTCGTTTGTATTTGATAATTGTTGTCCAATTATAGATTAATTAGACTCACAAGATTCGTCTCGTACTTTTCAGTCAAACTGTGCAATTAGTTATTTTATTTACCTACTTTTAGTACTCCATGCATGCGTTAAAAGATTTGATGTGACATTTACTGTAGCATTTTTTGGACAGCACTTTTTGGGTTGCATGGCAACCAAACATGAATCTTACAAAGGCCTTCAACAAACACAAAAAGTACAAGTAGCCGCACCCACAAACCGAGGTTGTGGTCCGCAAGAGTCCATTGCGAAGAGCACACGTGCCATGCTATCACACGCCACAATCTCTCGGCCCAATCGGCATGAGGCATGCACGAGGCATGAGTGTAACACGAGGAGCACGACCTCAAACCCGGCCAACTGCTTGCCTGCTTCAACACGTCATGGCACACAGGTACACCCCGGGCTTCGTCGGCACGAAAAGAAGCAATGCAAACTGGATCTCGAGGATGTTGCACCAGCAAGCTGATTGTGTGGTAGAGCTAGCGAAGCGATAGAAACTTCGAGGTCATTGAGGAGCGCAGGCACAGGGGAAATATTAATTGCCGACCGGTCGGCGCGGGAGGCCGCGCCGACCACCCCTTGGTGGGCGGCCCACGGCCCGACCGGCCGGGCGGCTGCTAGGCCCGCACGCTGGAGGCGAGGCGGAAGGCGCCCGTCGCCGCCGCCGGAGCTCGAGGCGGAGACGGCGAGGCGGGACGGGACGACGGGGACGACGGCAACCGGACGACGGGACGCGGGTGACGACCGCAGACGGCGGCGCGTCGCTTTAGTGTTGTCGACGGCGGGCGCCGCTTAGGGTTGCCGACGCGGACGGAGGTTAGGGTTCCGGCGAGGTTCCTTGCCTCCATCCTCGCCGCCCGCTATAGAAACGCCCGGCCGGCCCTGGCCGCGGCCGTCGACACGGCGGCTTCGGCCGGCGGTGAGCAAGCGGCGGGCGCCGCCGAGCCCGGGGCCGGGAGAGACCCATTCGGTGGGTATGGGCTGGCGGCGGGGAGCTTGAGGTGTTCCATGGCGGCGGCGGCGGAGGCGGCGGGGCGGGGCGAGGCTGGCCAGAGGTGGAAAGACGGCGGCGCGGGCCGTTAGGCAGGCCAGACGGGCCGGCCCACCTCCAAGGTGGGCGGCAGTTAACACGCCCCCAGGCACAGGGTCATAGGCCCTCGCCGACACACCAAGGCAGAGTGCGCCCGTCACCTAGTAGGATGTCCGTGAGGGCGTCCAGCGTCCTCCACGCTGTGGATGGGCTGCAGCGGCACAAATATTGTTCGGTGCTGTAGCAGACAGCGGCCGTAGATGATCATTAGAAAAAAAAAATCTGCGTGACAGATCATTAGATTTTGACCGGGTGTGTCCAAGCGTGAGCTTTTTGATAGTGTGGAACGCAAATGACGTAGGAAAAAAAATTGCCATAGTGTGAAAAAACTCCAGTAAGACTCAAACATTCTTTAGATATTTGGACGGGCGTTTTGCCGGTTTGGAGACCGGGATAACATGGAGATATAAGTTTACAGACCTTTTTTAGTGCACTTTATTTAACTAGCATAGATAGTAAGGCAACATATCTAGTGCAAACTAACATCTCCGTGCAAACCATGCAAACTTCTAATCTAGATCATGGGATGTTGATCCAAGGGACATGGGAGATTAGATAATTTTACACTTAATATCCCGCCCTTAATCACACTTTTGTAAATCGCCCTCTCATCTCCCCGTGGCATCCCCGCTGTTGGTTTGCATGGTTTGCCCCAGATATGTTCCCCAAATAGTAATCCTGCTTTTTAAGAAAACACTATATTACATCGGGGCGCTAGCAACGTCATCAACAATCTCAGAGGAGCAATGAGTATAGCACCAACATTGAAAAGAACCACAATCGCCAGAAATGTTGTCGTTGCTTTCACTTTTGCATGTACTATCGCAGCCGCGGCCGCTGCCAAGGCACGGTCCATGATAATTGCCGCTCAGGTGTCGGCATATTTTGTTCGGGCATTGAGTATAGCACCAACATTGAAAAGAACCACAATCACCGAAAATGTTGTCGTTGCTTTCACTTTTGCATATACTATCACAACTGTGACCGCTGCCCACGCATGCTCCTTGGTAATTGCCGCTCAGATGCCGGCAATATTCACTTTCAGGCAGTGAACATACTAGCACATGCAAAAATGTGGTTAATTAGCTGAAAGATTAATCAAAACAACATATATATTAAGTTGCATACACCAGCCAATTCAATGTCAATTACGAGTTGTATTTTCAACATTTCATAGATGTGAACGTACATACCATTGGTCACAATGACAACTAAGAGCACGGCTACTGAGAGATTCTTTCCTGAAGGTGCCGTTTTTTTTTTTGTGTGTGTGTGTGAGAGTTTTTGTATGTTGAAGAAAGAATGAGCGAGCAGGTTGGGGGACGAACAGGTGAGTGTAAGTCCAACAATTTATATATATGTCACATGCCTAGTGTGTTCCACCGTAGAACGAATAAACATGCATACACGGGATTCTCTGGTACTATATGCCCTAGTGTTTTCCAACATAATCACAAGAGTCCAGAAACATGTGCATATCCAGCAGTGTTTTATTCACCTTCATCAACCAAATTATCGTCAGCATTGCCGTCAAAAAAAATTATCGCCAGCATTTGTTTATAGCAGGTCCTCCATTGGTTGTTTATTGATGGACAGGTTAACATAGCTTAATATGACAAAAAAGTAAACATATGGTTAACATAGCTTAATATAATATGACAAAAGAGTAAACATATGCCACCAAGTTCTATTGGTAATACCTCGCTGGCACACTCGTTTCCACCGCACGAATATCGAATCACAATACTCTGTTCAGAAAAAAGAATGTTGTTATATGTGTATGTGTTTCGGTTGCAATTTCTGATCCTCCCTTGGGCAAAGATCTATTTTATTCGCGAATTAAATCATGGGATCCCAAAAAATGAGCGACCAAGAGACACTCTGCTCAGGCCACGCCCGCCCCCGCCCGAAACAATGCCGCACACCCGACACCCTCCCGTCTGCATGCTCGTCTCTATCCGGTGGCGACCTCGCCCCCATCCGAAACAATGCCGCCCATCTGACGCCCGCCCGTCCACTCTCTCTCTCTCCGTCTCTCTCTCTCTCTCTCTCTCTCTCTCTCTCTCTCGGCGACCTCCCGGCCGTGGCCAGGGCAGCACCGGCAAGGTAAGCCCCCCTCTCGTACTACTACTCTAGGGTTCCGGTGAGCATCTCCTCCTCCTCTGTTATTTGTCCTTCCATAGGAAAAAAAAATTGTAATCTATGGATTGTAAATTGTTGTGATCTGTGGCTTGTGATTTGTGCCTTGTGAATTTGTGAGCTATGCTATGTGGCTTGTGAATTGTGATATGTGGGGGTGGTGGCCAGCTGTCGAAGCGGAATCTCCAACAATCCTCCGGGGGTGTCCCTGGAGGTAGATTGGTTTGGCGGGCGGTGCGTGACATCAAGATCTAGATGGTAGTTCAGAGACACAGGACAAAAGATGTATCCAGGTTCGGGCCGTCGGCGTGACGTAAATCCCTACGTCCTGCGCTCTGTAATTATCTGGATGGTTACAATGGGTGTAATGTACCGAATGAGGGGGTCCTACCCGCCTTACATAGCTGGGGGGGGGTACGGTTACAGATCGGAAAGTACGAGCGAGATACGATTTGTTCCAAGATTTTCGGGATCGGAGTTATCCTACAGGCATCGCGCGGATCACGGGCGGGATGACTTGGACCGTACTCCAAGTCGCGGTCGATCTCCAGGAGGTCGCGACCAACCTCCAGGAGGTTGCGGTGTAGAGGTCGAGGTCCGGGGCCGAGCTCCGAGAGGTCACGCCCGGTCCGTAGTCGAGCTCCGAGAAGTCGCGGGCCGAGGTCTACGAGGTCGAGGGCCAAGCTCCACGAGGTCGAGGTATCCTGGGGGACATCCCCCCATAGTTAGTCCCTGAGCTCCTTGTAGCCGACAAGCAAGTCTTCACATGAGCTTGGCGTCAGGAGCGAGAGGTCCGTGAAGTGGTTGAAGAGGTCGGCGATGTCATCCCTCGAGGTCCTCGTGTCGGCGGTGAGGTTGGCATCCAGCAGCCGAGATCCTCGGGAGGTCGGCGGCAGAGGTCGATGGTCTTCGAGCTGTCTGTGAATGTCGGTGACGAATGAGCCGAGCTCTCTTCACCAAGGTCGAGCTCCGGATGACGTCAGCGGAGGTCGCGTGTGACGTGCCGGAGGGTGTAAGGTGCTTTATACCGAAAATTTTGAAGTTCTTCAATTCCCTAAAGTGTGCCCACGTTTGTAAAAAATATTTTTTGTAGGCATGGACGTCGAGCAGTTGTCGTCGAAGTCGGTACAATTCAGTACCGTAGGTGAAGTGTGCCCACTTAGTCCCCGAGCCTGACGGTAAGTGGCGCAGCCACGTGGCGCCAGGGTCAAACTGGAGTCGTGGCCGTGTTGTCATCGTGCTGGCGTTGTCGGAGTCCCCGAGCTCTAACGAGAGGTCGGAGCACAATTCACCATAGGTGAAATGTGCCCACTTAGTCCCCGAGCCTGACGGTAGGTGATGAAGTCACGTGGCGCCAGGGTCCAGTCATTGTAGAAGATAACCTGTGAACATATTCTGCCGGAGGTACTTGATGAAGTCCCCGAGCGTAGAGCGTCGAGAAGATTGAGGTCTCTATAGCTTCTCAATTGTCCAGTCCCCGAGCGTAGATGTACTTATCAAGGCCCCGATGAGCTGCCCAAAATCAGCACCCTGATCCGGACAGCATGGAGCAACTTGATAGTTGTACATCGTGGTCGGTGAGCTGTACGACAAGACGGAGAGGTCGCCGAGCTGTCGAAGAGGTCGGTGATGGCACAAGCGGCGGGGTTGGAGGCGAGTCCCCGAGCAGGAAGAGGTCAGATACCAGCCGCGCGCCACTGCCACTGGTAGTCATGGGAAAAGAAAAAATATTGGTAGATACGAGAATCATTAAATTAATAAAATGTTTAATAAATTAAAAAATCAACTTAGATCGTTGTGGGAAAAAAACAACTTAGATTATATACGACAAGCGCGTATATGTCTATTACGGTGTACTAGTATAGTGCTTGTGCTAACGCCACGGTTTCATTTAAGAGATGCACATAAAAATCACAAGTCACTTATGCATGTGCTAACGCCATGTTCCATCGAAGAGATGCACATAAAAATAACAAGTTACTTATTGCTTTGCTGAAGAGAACAACTTAGTAAACAACTCATAAAGCTAGGGCCTCAGTGCCCTCCATGCCTCGGTATGTTGGCGCCAGCACCATACATGCGCCCTTCCCTGCCGTCCCATTTCGATTCCCCTCGCGCGCCCCGGCAGAGTGCGTATGGCCAGGCGCCACCGCCACCTGACCATGCAATGAGTCCCGCCACCAGGCACTGTAGTTGACCAGCGCGTGCCGAGAACCGCAACCGGTCATGTGTGTGGAGAACCGCACCTGGGCGGGCTTTGGCGACAATTGGTGCATTATTAGTGGCAGAGATACAAAACTCTGCTTTGAACCTGGTATCCTGGATATCTTCATTGCTACCAGGCCCTTGACCTACATGAGAATGCAAGTATCTCAAGGCTTACATGTTAGAGTGTAAAGAAGCCAAGGAAAATGAGATAAATTCATTTTGATGAAACATATATTTTTATATTATTTCAGTCTACAATTATGACTTGAACAAGGGAAAAGACACAGGTTCACCTGCCTGAAAGGCCTACTGAAAAGTCATTGTTTATACTGTACGGCAACTCAGATCCATTCTAGATACATGTTTAAAAATCTTTTAGTAACTGTCCATTCCATATTGTTAGCTGTTGCTTCAAAAAAGAAAATGTCAGCCTCTTCGCCAGGTCCTGCTTCGCCCAGGATTTCATCTGCTCAACCCGTGCCAGAACAATTCAGTCCAATACACAGTGAGAATAGCTAAATACTCCATCCAAAGATTTCGAACCAATGCAGTTCATAGAGAATAATGTTGTTCAGAGATTGACTAAAAGAAGAAAACTCGAAAAAGTTTGGAAATTGAATCGAATGAAATGAATGGAACTAACCTTAGCCTGCCTCACCTTGGTTCGAGATACTACAGGAAGTGAACAATACTACAAGAAGCAAGCAATCGTGTTAAACCAAATTCCACTGCTGCAGGGGCAACATACTTAATTACTGTTACATCTTGAAACAAAATCTTATAGGAAAATGATATAGATGTGAGCTAAATGCAAGCAATCGTACGTATTTATGACATGTGTGATTTGTTCTTTTATAGAAACAAAAAATACTCGTATCATTTATGAATCGTGAATCATCAGAGAATTAGAGCATGTATCCTGGTAACATTATACCATGAATGTTCAGACTTCCTAATACGATGGCCATACCATGTCTGACATATGTCTGGAAAAGATAAGATGTCTGACATATGAGATCAAGTGGGTGCGAGAAGGAATTTGGCATGAGACTTCGGACTAGAATTGATTGAGTTCATGAGATGCATCTAAGCCCAATAGCATTTGGCACGCAGAGCAATGGCGAGAAGGAAGGAACGGGCTGCGCTGCAGGCTTCTCACGAAGAGCGCCGGGCTACAGGCTTCTACCCGGTGGATGAAATCCATCCCGTCGACGTCGACGACGGCCAGCGGCGCGCTGCCGGCTGTAGGGTGTGCATGTTTCTCACAAAGACTGGCGGGCTGCAGGCTTGTACCCGGTGGATGAAATCCCGTCGACGACAGCCAACGGCGGGCTGCCGGGGTAGGGTGCGACAGTTGCCCGTCGGCACGGAGAGCGGGAGCACGGCGGCGGCGTAGGATTGGGTGGGCAAAATCCACGGCAGAGAGTACAGCCACACCGAAATCCTCCGCTCGCCAAGCTGACGCCACGCGGGAGTCGTCCTCGCCGCCGTTAGCCAAGACCGTCGCGCCCCCGCTCCGTGTGGTGCTCGTCCACAGGCTGGCGTGGCGTCCGGGAATGCAAAGATCCAGTGGCGTCGTTGGAATCCATAGGAGGAAACGAAGGAATGCGGGAAAGGAAGGACTGCGTGAATTTTGGGGAGAAATTGTGCGGTAGGAGGATAGAAGGAGGAAGGTTGCAGGCACTGGAGGAGAAATTGTGCGGTAGGAGGATAGGACGAGGAAGGCTGCATGCACGGGATTTGTCACGAGTAAGGACCATACACTTAATCATGATCGTCGGATGGTGTTTGAGTATGAGAGAGAAGATTAAGAAGTAATCTGGAACGTAGATTTGAATAGATTTGAACGAATCGAAGTTGGTGCATTAGTAGGGTAGAAGTAGGGTAGATGATCGTTGGATGGTGTTTGAGTATGAGAGAGAAGATTAAGAAATAATCTGGAACGTAGATTTGAACGAATCGAAGTTCGTGCCCATGGTTTTTTTTTTTTTTTTGAAAGTTTTTGTGCCTTGAAGAAAAGAACGAGTGAGCAGGTTGGTGGACGATCGAGTGAGTATAAATCCGACAACTTATATATAAAAGCACATGCTTAGTGTGCTCCGCCGTAGAGGAATAAAACGTACGGGATTGTCCGATACTATCCCCTAGTATTTTCCAAGAGAAGCACACAAGAGTCCAAGAGAAGCACAAGACAATAAACATGCATGTTTGTATCCTTCAGTGTTTTATTCACGCCCATCAATCATGTTATCGTCGGCATTTGATGAGCTGGTCCTCCATTGGATGTGGACTGATGGACAGGTTAACATAGCTTAAGGCCCTGTTTGTTAGCAACCACTCAATCTAGCCCAACGCTCCACCATAGGTTCAACATAGCCGAACGGAAGTCATAGAACACGAAGTCGAGGAAGAACAAGGGTTGAGTAAGAAACTCGGCTGCAAAATCACTTGGATTTATCTTAATTCATCAAAACTTGTTTTCTAGTAGCATACAAGTGTCATTTATACTTAGAGAAGTCTCTAAGATAGATGTGAACTAAAGGAACCGCGTTGGGACGTGGAAGGCCAACTGGTTAGAACATTCATGAGATGGTCTTCAGTTCCTGCGTGTCTGTTAGCCACTAGAGCAGTCACCAGTGTTTTGGTCATAAATCCTTGCTCGGAAGTCCAAATGACAAACCGTTGGATGAATTGGAAAGGTAACTTTGATCATCTTTCCAACCATGTATGCCATGTACCACGAATTATTGTCGAATGGTACAGTTGTTGCACGCAACTTCAGCTTCATGTAGACTATTGAGCTTCGAGTAGTCTTCACTAAAATTATTCTATGCTCACAAGGATAACCTCAAACGGTTCGATTCTGGTGTCATTGGAAACTAGACTTCATAAGATTTCCAACAAGTGTTCATTGACCTTCATAGCTTTTCAGAATTAAAATTTAAGAATGTTTCTTCAACTAGTCCGTTTTTCTCATTGAACTGGCCCATTTTTCCTGGACTGGTCTTCTCATCTTTGGCAGCAATCTTCGTGTCCTCTGCGTGACCCTCTACGACCTTCGTGTAGCTAAATGGTGTAGCCTCTTCTGTAAAACTGAGTAAGAGCATAAGAGCAAAGTACTCGATTTAGATAGTATATTCTCATCAATGTTAGAGTGTAACCGAGAGAGGAACGCATACACCTCTTGTTGAAGCAGCTTGGCACGGTTGCGTGTAACCAGCCCTTTATACACTTGTTTGGGTGTAACTTGGGTTAACGATGGCATGTGCACATCATCCTCCCCCTCTTGAAAAAGGAGTCGTCCTCGACTCTAAATCTTGTTGTCCAAATAATTGTGTGAGGCAAATGGCTTGTAGTGTTGTGAAAACATCACGATCTTCATCTTTCATCACAACATGGCGTTTGAATCTATAATCGTACAATCATGTAGTAGCCTTGTAGGTGAAAATAAAAACAATTTGGAACTAAGTTTAGCTTTCACCTTGAATGGATGCTCAGAACAAATGGTGAATGTTGATTACCTAGCACGGTCACATCATCCTCCCTGCCATGAAGAAAAGTTGTCGCCAACTTTTGTTGTGCATGCTCGGGACCCTCGAGCAATCATGCGGGAGGTGTCCGGCAGGATCGTCGTGTGCAGAAGGGCCTCGTCGTCATTCGCGACATAGGTGGCACTGGTGTTTGGTGCTCGCCAACATGGCCGCCAATGGCCAGGAAGTCATCACCGACGCGCACCTCCTACTCACCGCCGGCATGAGTGAGACCAAAGTCCTCACCATTAGGGGCGAAGCCACAAGAAAATGAACCCTGGTGCACTGTTTAAGTAAATTACACAAGTTTATTAAAACACATGGTGGAAATTAAGTCCGTTGAATGGCAAAAATAATTTTACCCTGGTGCAAGATGAACGTGGCTTCGTCACTGCTCGCCACAAGGGTGTGGCTGTGGGCGGACACGGAGCTAGAGTTCACTTCAGCGGGGGAGAATCGCATATGCCTTGCTGTGCCACGTTCTCAGTCTCATCATCGCTGTGAGCGTAACACGTGGAGTTCGGCCTCCTCGAACAACCCGGGCAGTTTTGCAAGTTTGGAGAATAAAATGACATACAGATACAATTTAAGAGACCGGTAGTGCACTTTACTCTATATTTAACTAGCAGAGGTAACCATCTTGTTACTTTTCATAAAACCTTTAGGTATTACTACATCATAAAAGCCAAGAAGGAATAATTTATATTTAAGAAACAAAATACTGGGAAAATTTACATCATGGCTGGTTCGGAGCGCTAGCAACTGCAACAGTCTCAGAGGAGAGAAAGGTACATTTAGTATAGCAGAAGCATTGAAAGTTGTCATCACATTCGCCGTAACTGTTCTGGGGGCTTTCATCTATGCAAATGTCATTGCAGTTGACGTCGTCAAAGCACAGTCCATTATAATTGCCGCTGAGTTGCCGGCATACTGCACCCTGTGTGCATGTAGGCATTGAACATAGCACTAGAACATGAAAGAAAGTGGTTAATTAGCCAAAAGATTAATCAAAGCAACATAGTACAAGTTTCATAACTAGCCAATTCAATGCCAAAACCTTATATTTCCAACCGTTCATACATGTACACATACATACCGGCAGCCACGATGACAATTAGGAGCATGGCTCCATAGAGATTCTTCCTTGAAGACGCCATTGCCTTTTCTTTCTTTATTTTTTTTACAGTTTTTGTACCTTGAAGGAAAGAATGGCCTGAGTAGGTTTGTGGATGATTGAGTGATGAGAAGTTCGACAATATATATACATACATACAAATCACATGCCTAGTGTCCTCCGCCGTAGAATTAAAAACACACCGGTATTGTCGAGTCCATCCAATACACTATTGTAAGCATTTAATTACTAGGTCCTCCATTTATTGGATGTGGTGTTGAGTCCGAGGATCCAACACGAAGGTAGGCTTCGCCCGAGCGGTGCCTCAGGCGAAGCGATGACGCAAGCAAGGCAAGAATGACGTAAACAAAACTAGGATTTCATTAACGATTCCATATCACTCGTACACCAAGGGTACCTTTCCTTTTATAGGTGCACGGACAAGCCGTAATCAAAATAAAAAATGCCCCGCGAATATTCCATGGATACTCTTGAACTCCTACTGAACTCCAGGTGTAATTGTGGTCATCAGCTCGGCCGGATAAAGAACCGGTCCGGCTTTCAGTCCAGCATGTCATCACCTTCGGCCTTTGTCGTTCTTTCATGCACCGGCCCATAGCTGAAGCCAAGCCTTTGGCTTCCAGGCCCAAGGCTCACACCTCAGTGTGCCACCGCAATGACAGGGAGAGGCCGGCCTTAGTTCCCTGTGGTCCGAGCGACGGCGGCGCAGGGAGCTCGAGCGCGCTCGGTCTTCATCGAGCGGGGCGCAGAGACGGTCCTAGCTGGGTCTTCCCTAGGAGGAGCTCGCACACCGCTGCGCCCGTCATGCCCTCGCGGGGAGGCCCCGGCGGCCGCGCTTGCGCGCTCCCGCGAAGAAGACCGGCGGCCCGATCCCGCCGGGGCGCCGCCGCGACGGATGCCGGGCGAACGAGGGCGTCTCGGCGGGCGCCGGGCACCGAAAAAGGGCAGCGCAGCCCCCGCCCGCGCCCGGCGGTGGCCTAGGACGGGCCCCACCAGCGGCCGGGCGAGGGGCGCAGCGCCCTCACGAGGGAGGACGAAGGCGTGGGCGGGGGGCCTTGCGCCCGACCTTGCGCGCGCGAGTGCGGGCCGAGGCCACGCGACCCGACCTGTGGAGGGTGGCCTTGTGTAGGGGAGCCTTGCGCTCCGTCGTCGTTGTTGACACCTGTTATGATATACTTTTATATGTCAACAAGATATGAAATAAGGGCATAAAATGAATAAACACCTAGTTTAAAGGTTTATTCTGATAAGTTCCACGACTTTTGGTGATTTATATATTTTCATGGACTTACTGGTAGATACGGACAAGAACGGTGAGAAAACTAAGAGTTTACATCCCATACGATGACAAGACTTGACCGAGAGGTAACTCGACCCAAAATGTGGACTAAAACACTCTAGAAGATACCAGAAGGAATGAGAGGCCGAGGGGACACTACCTCCTGGCGGCCGCCAGGGCCATCTAGGCTGGCCGCCAGGTGGGACCCTCAGGTCAGCCTCAGATTTCTAGGTCGGTTGGTAACCGACTTTAAGGTTGTATCTACACCGTTGCTGGAGGTCGGTTTGATCCATTGGTCGTCGTTCATCGCCAAGGCGTATATAAGAAGGACCTCTGCCCCCAGGGTTAAACCCTAATTCAGTTGTAATTCATTATCAATCATCATCAGCCAAGTCAGTCAGAAATAGAAGAGAGTATCTCCACCAAAGATTAGGGTTAGCTACTTGTCCAGTTCTAGTTCATCTAGTTCTAGTTCGTCTAAGTTGATTAGCAAGTCAGATTCAAGTAGAGCTGGGTGTGCCTACCCAGAGTTCTAGATCTTCAAGTTCTACGGTACGGATATTATCTTGTATCTATGACTTTGCTTTATTATAATATTATGTTTGTTTGCTATGTTCTTACTTTATTCTAATAGTATGTTTGATATAGATGTGGTTTATGATAGATATATGTATCTATTCGTAGAGCGCCTAATTCAATTCTCGAGTGGGTTAGGTGGTAGAAATAATTATGTAAGCGTGGTGCTTATATATGATTTACCTGCGAATGCACCTTATATTCCGGGACGTGTGGTAGATCGCGAGAGTGACAGTTCTGTTGAGTCCTTTGGAGTCCACCCTCCGTCTATAAGCCAAGTGGACAATGATTATGGGGAATATCTTGTTTCACTCTTGATTTTCCTTGATAGTCGTCCGAATACATGATCTAGAGTTTGCTATGCTATATATGATAATGTATGCTTTAGAGTAGATGTAATGGCTTAGTAGATTCAATGCTACACAAGAATTCTGTCTCTTAAAGTAGTCCGATGTTAATTCTAACTTTTAGTAGTCTATTCCCATCTCTGTGTGTGATGCTTCTGCCTATATTTATCATTATCATATTCTTATTATTATTGGCTTACCCCTGCTAAAGTTAGCACTAGTAATAGTCTCTCTCATAAGTATGCCATTTATCAATTATATTTGAGCCCATCTCCAATAATTCCTCCCTGTGGTAGAATATAAATGGCAAAACCTGAATTACTCCCGGTGAAATGCTACAAGTGGTATTTATATCTGTGCGCTTGCGGATAGACCTTTTTATTATTTCTTATAGATTGCAAACAACACATTCACGAGTATCACATATGCATTTCCTAGCCATTGCTGCTGGGGATGACAACCTAGCATATAGTAGTGTTAAGAGATGAACCACACTAAGTGTCTATGACGGCATATGGCCTAAGGTGAGATTAACTCCACCTTTTGTTATAATGACGTTAGAAATACCAACAGTCGTGTACCGGGCCCCCCGCCCCAGGCCTTGCGTAGGGGCCTTGCACACGCCCCGCCACAGCCAAGCCAAAGCTGAGCGCCCACGGCCTTGCGCCCGCGGCCTTGCGCCCACGTGAGTATAGACCGCGGCGGTTCCGTCATTGCGCGCGAAGGTAACCTCAACCTTGATTTGCTCCGCTCCTACACATCGAGTCATACACAGACAATTTCGACAAGTATGTTAACTAGCAAAATGCTGCGCAGGTCCACCTCGATTCGGCTAGTCCTTTCAAACCGTTGGCGCAGGACATTCGCTCCCTGGCCTTGCGCATCTCCAAGGGGAGGTGAGCTCGGCTTACTTAGTCCCTGCATTCTAGAGAAAACAAGAGTTCGACAAGGTGTTAATCGTTAGCGCAGGCTCAAGCTGCTCGATCATTTGGTGCACACCAACAGTTCCCCCCAATGGGCAAGGTCAGGTGCGAGGCGGTCCTTTGGCCTTAGCTCCTGCCTGTAGCATCGAAAGGTGAGGCTGTGCTAAGCATCCTCCCCCCGGGCCGTCTCTGCTCTGGAGCTTGGTGCTTTTGCTGTTCTCTTTCTTTCTTTATGAACTAGGATCACAATTTACTCTCATATTGGATTGGTGGTGATATAAAAGCCCCAGGATCCATAATTTAACTCTACAAATATTTGCGTCTAGAAAGCTGTAGAATCGTGAGCTTTAATTTTGTCTGTGGAGTGGTGCGGGGGACGCCTATAAAAGGCCCCGGCTTCAGCGGCACAAACTGTTCCACCCCGCCCCGGATCGTGAACGGGTCGGCCACGCTGAGGTTTTCGCTCAGGCCTTGCGTCTGAGAGTCTGAGCATCATGGGGAGTTTCGCATGTTTGTGGCTGCAGAGGCTCCAGGGCTGATTATTGGGGAGAGTTTCTTAGATATTGGGGTTTCTCTCTCTGAGTTCTTTAATGATGAAGAGTGGGACAAAATGGCTATGGATAAGGGGATGACCTATGTGCTAGGTCCATCGAAGGTCACCGAAGGGGACATCAAGAGATTTGAGCAGAGGGGCTACTTCCCCGAAGGTTGGGCGAAGACGCCAAAGGATGAGACTCAACCTATCCTTCCTCCGCCTGGGGAGTCTTCGTCGGAGGAGGGGTGGGCTGTGGTCTTTAGTGACTGTGTGGCCTTCGTATTCCTTGTAGAGGATTTCTAGCTTCGGTCTTAGAAGCTTTCGGCGTTCAGCTGCATTAGTTGACACCTCGCGCGATCCTCGCGCTCACTAAGTTTTGCTGGGCTTGCGAGTCCTATGGTGCAGCGCCCAGCGCAATTGTGTTTGTGGAGCGCTACGAGATGCACTGTCAGTTCACTCCGCATGGTGAAGGAACTACGCTCTAGTATGGTTGTTGTACTTTCATCCCTAAGAAGAGGCAAGAGGACCCCCGCTTAGAGCTTTCGTATGCATAGAAAAGTGGGTTGGAGCATGGTTGGATGGCTCACTGGTTCTATGTGAAGACAGAATCTGTGTGTGGTAAGATTACCAAGGTTCTGCACTATGCCTTTGCCTCAGAGTTGACACCCGTGCGTGGGCAAGCTATGGGCAAACTTTTGGAGAAGAGGCCATAGAAATACGAGGCGTGTGAGAAGACCTTTGCACTTGCATGCAAGTATTCCAGTGGTTGGGACTTGGTGGAAGAGATTATTGCTGCCGGCTACTGGCCTCTTCATCGAGATAGGATAAAGGCACTAACTGTTGAGGTGAAGGTACTACCAAAGTTGTCTTCGGCTGAAGGTATCCCTTGCCCTCTACTGGGGGCTACCTTGCCTTCTCGAGAGGAGGGGTCCGTTTACTTGGAAGAGGTGGTTTCTGCCGGCCGTGAGATCCTTGGCGAGGTTTCAAAGAAGGAGTACATGGCTCGGAGGTCGCTTATTGGGGGCATGACTACCCTTGGCGAGATGCCTAGGCTGAACCGTGTTTTCAATGAACTAAACGTGAGGTACAGTGGACACGAGGTGTCGGAGAGAGTGTTGGGTGAAGTGCAACGTGAAGACGCGATGCGGATGAAGTTGAAACCCGCCTTCGCAAGCGTGGTCGTCCGGCTGCCCCGGCCGCCAACAAGAAGCGACGGGTTGGCACGCACGCCGACATTGGGGCAAGCTTGGGGAGCGCTTTCTCTCTTGAAGGAGACTCCGAGGGGGAGACCGCTACGAGTGGCGAGGCTGTGGACGAGATGACTCGCGAGGCCTCTCCTGAGCCTCAGTCGGGCATGCTTGTGTCTTTAGTGAGGCCTACCGGTGACGAGGTGTTTCCCGAAATAGATTTTGGTTCTTCGGGATCAGACGATGATGGCGATGACGAGATTGATGACTTTGACTCCTCTGCTGGGGGAACCCTTGCGCAAGCCTCGCTGGAAGCTACTACCGCCAAGGAAAAAACTGTGGTTCCGGCTCCTCCTACTAAGCTTACTTGTAAGTTTTTATGTTTTCCATTTTGTAACGCACGGTCGGTCTTTCGTATTTTTAGTCCTTTTTTATTTACCATTGTTCGCTAACATGCCTTCCCCTCCTTTTATATCTCTGCCCAGCTGACAGAGGGTGCTCGTCTTCGCATGGAACCGGCCATGGTGATCCTAGTTTTGGGACCTTTGCAGGTGATGTCAATGCTTTCAAGGATCCAACCCCGTTTGCTTCTGTGGGCGACACTCCTAGGGCCTTCGCTACCCCTGTATCGCCCAAGGCCTTCGCGCCACCGGTCTTGGCGGTGACTTTGACCTTTGGTGCCCCTGCCTTTGACAGATCTTCACCCTCCGGCGCTGCGGCCTTGCCTGGGGCTTCGACCAGAGAGGCCCAAACTGAAGGCGAAGGCGCCTCAACCGAGGCCGTCCGAGCCCGCGAGACGCACCCCACACTATGCTACGGAGGTCCAGAGGTGCGTTAGTGTCATACCCATTTTTGCAAAGCAAATACAGTACTCATATATGTGCGCCCGGGATGTCCAAACACACATATAATCTCAAATTGCATAAATATCAAAGTAAAATACTTTATTACATCGTATCTCACATTACATTATTACACAAGTATCTTGCTTAACAAATATATATTACAAAGCGGAAACTAGCCCTAGCTGCCACAGGGGACTCCAACCGGTGGACATCAGCCTAGAACTCTTCAAGTAAACTCCTTCCATCAAGCATCCGGTACCCATCCGGGATTTTCATTGAATGTAAACAAGTGTAAGCGCACCATGCTTAGCAAGTATAATAAAGGGATCTATGAAGGCTCAAAAAGGTCGACATTTTTTTGATCATGGTAAGCAATTTTAGTTGGTCAAGTTTTATTAAACCTGTACACTACTTTTAGTGAATGAACCAAGCCCAAGTTGAATAAATAATTAGTCAAGATTAACATCATTCCCAAACCATTCCATGTAACCCAAGTAACCATAACCAAGAAGGATCCAGGCCGCTCATGTCCGTGAGCACGGCTGTTATAACAGGTTAAATATATCTGCAGATATTGTACAACTTTACCCAACCGAGCCGTGATTCCCAATGTCGGGTTTTGCAAGGCCCACTTCGCCTCTACCAAGGAAGCGTGACAGGGGTTTCACTACATAACCTTTCGCTAGTCACCCTAACAAGTTAGTAGCCGCTAGGTAAATCCGTCGATGCCTTGCAATACAACCCTTTTTGGGGATCCACGATCTGCGGCAGTTCCGTGATACAACCTCTCCGGGATCCACGGTGCGTTTCACCCTAACGCCTTTTCGGTAACCACTAACAAGCTAGAGACATACTAGTTACAGGATTAAAGTCAGAGCCACATGACACTCGGGGTTGTACGGACTTCCTGGGTGGCCGCTTCATGTTGAGTCCTTATGGAGAGAAACCAAGGCACTTATAAACCCATGTACCTTAGCCCTCTAAACAATGTTGCTAAAAAGCATCTCTTTTATATCATCATCACATATATCATTAGTCAAAATTAATTATTGTTAGATTATGCGCAGCAGCATGTATCCCAAAATGCATTCCCAAAACCATAGGTGACAAGGATATGTGGTACAAGAATCATCTAGGTAAAGTCCTTACTGGTATATCAAATTTAGACACATGCATATATGTATATATTATATGAGTTCATAGGAAACAAAGGGGCCTTTATTACACTTGCCTTCCTCAAATGTTTCTTCCTGGAACTGCTGCTGGTCACCAACAAAATCCTCAACAAACTCGCACTGAACACCTTCTATAAGAAATCCATATCACCATTCAAGCATCCAATCCAATCATCACATGCAAGAAAAGTACCTCTATTAGAACAGTACACCAAACAGTAACATCAGGGGATGAAAAGTTTATAAAACTAATCTACGCATTTCTACGAACACGTGAGCGCAAGAATCACTCAAATCGGATTTAAAACGTGAAAGTTATGCATGAAACAAGTTGCAATGGCAGTTCTGTACATAGACTGATTTGATTTTTCGAATTAAAACAAATAAATCTGAAATCTAACGTGGACTAGGACGTGCATGCTGTGTACGATCTCGTGTATTTGCATTGTATTATTGGATTTGATTTTTGTAAAGGAAAACGGCAAGAAAAAACAAAAAGCATGTCATCCTGTGGTCATGCTAATGTCAGGAAGCTAAATAGAAAGCTAGCAAGTATGGCCGGCGTGCATGGCCACACGGCCATCGGCCGTCTGTGCTGCAGCTGCGCAGCGAGTTGTGCGTGCGTGCTTCAGTTCAGAAAGAGTGCAGGGATGGTGAGGCCTGCTCGTTCGTGTCGTGCTAGGGTGCCGAGGGGTTGCCGGTACAGGAGAGGATGCCGGTGGCATCACCATGGCCGGCGACGCGAAGTTCACTGGCACCACGATGCTGACGGGGCAAACTTGCCGGCGCTCGCTGGAACGGCGATTCCGCCCACCTTGAATAAAACCGAAGGCTCGTGAGCGAAGCGGATGATTTCGTGAGCTCGGTGCGTGCTGAAAAAGTAGGCAGGGGCGCATCAGGATGATGTCCGTGCGGCGGTGCCATGGCTGCTCGGGCCGAGCTCGCCGGCGACCATTAGGACGGCGAATTCCAGCCATCGAGAAGAAAACCACGGGCACGTGAGTGATGTCCATGGCCTCGCGGACCTAGCGCACACGGAAAAGAGAGCGGGGAACACATCGAGACGATGGCCCCGCGGTGGCGCCATTGCCGGCCGTTCTGAAGCTCACCAAAACAGCGATTCGAGACGGGAAAGACAAAATTAATGGCATCTAGAGGTTCCGGGGATTACAGAGATCTCGATGAAGTCGTTCTCGTTGCTCGGGAAAGGTCAAGGATGGTCCGGCCTATGCGACGGCGGACTGCACAGAGAAAAATTAAGCCGCCGGTTAGCAAATAGGCCCGGCAAAAAGTGATAAAAATTCAACTAGCAGGGACCTCCGGCACCGTTGTCACCTGGCGATCTCCGTGTGACGTTCTCAGGCTCAAACGTGCTCTGTGGAGGGCGAATTTGGGAGTGACAGAATGGGTGTTCGGTAGAGCACGGAGGAAGGAACGGGATTCTTGGCGGCGGCTTTATAGGCGGACTGAGCAGGGTAACCGGCGCGGCATAAATCGCCTGCCGTCATTGCTAGGCTTGAAGGCGCCTGTTGATGGCCATTGCTACGGATTGAAGTGGGGCCGAGTGATGGCGGCGCGGCATCTCCGGGCACGAGGCGAACGATGCCGTTCCTGGCTTCCAGCGAGAAGAAAGAACGGAGAGGGAACTGGGCTGGAGCTGCAGCGTTCACGTTCGGGCTCGGCAACAGGCCAAAACTGCCGGGCCACGCGAGCGTGAATGGAAGGAAGAGAGGCCAGTCGGCCACCAGGGGCCCAGAGTCGAGTCCACAGGTGCGTTTAAAAGAAAAGAGAGGCCAGGCTGTTTTCTAGGCTGGGTTGAAAAGAGAGAGGTGAGAGTTTTCAAAAGAAAACCTTAGTCAAATTCAAATGAAATTTGAATCCAACTCCACACAACCTGATCCTACACTCAACCAAAAATTATTATTCCAGCATGAATGCAACATACATGTTCCTATACCTTATATTTGATTTTATTTATATAAAAGTTTTATTTTTCCTATATTATAATGCATAGAAAAATATATAAAACTCAAATTAGTTACTAAGTTTCAGAAATCAAATTTTAGGGTGTTACAATTCTACCCCCTTAAGATGAATCTCGTCCCCGAGATTCGAAAGATTAGGTACCAAGAAGAGAGATATAACAAGATCTTGGATAAACCAAAAGAGGCTTGAGATAAACATTTCCCAACTTCTCAACTTATAAATAAGCTTAACAAGTGACTCATGGCTCATGTTTATGACTTGTGAAAACAAAAGGTTCTGAGCTAAAAAGAATTACTGAACT
This sequence comes from Hyparrhenia diplandra, assembly GCA_015847255.1. Classification (NCBI taxonomy): domain Eukaryota; kingdom Viridiplantae; phylum Streptophyta; class Magnoliopsida; order Poales; family Poaceae; genus Hyparrhenia; species Hyparrhenia diplandra. The sequence continues at coordinate 81,177 of JADLZK010010239.1, read as the reverse complement.
TCATATAACCCTCTAAAAGTTACTTGTATCTCTTATCGACCAAAGCTTATCTTGCCTTAGTGTAATTTTTTGTTACACCTCGAAAAGGTGAGGAAACTCTTTCTTCATTTGATCTTCATTCTCCCAAGCTGCATCTTCCTCTGTCTGATTACTCCATTGAACTTTACACACTTTAATTAACCTTCCACTAAGAGTCCTCTCGGGCAATTTCTAGGATCTTGATTGGATAATCCGATCTGCATGATTATTCGCTATATTGATTTCCTGCAAAGGTGTTTGCCCTTCTATGTTGTTAACTAAAAGCTCTTCATTCCTATTAGCATCCATAGCATGCACACCTTCGAGCAAATCATTGACTTCCTCATGTAGGAGTTGAGTGCCTTGATACTCTATTCTTTCCCCTGATGGTGCTGTTAGAAACACTGTGTGTTGATTACCCTGAACCACTCCTTTGTGCGCACATAACCATCCGTTACCAAGAACCACAGGGATATCCAATGACTTTAAAACAATGAGTGTGGCAATGAAATTTTTCCGATTTATGACAAGACTGACATTTGGGCACACCTGATCTGCATGTATGTCTCCCACTGGAGAATGAACTATTAGTGGTCTCCTCGTTGGACACTTCATCATCTTCAATGACTCTACCAACTCAGCGGAGATGAACGAGTGTGAGGCACTGGGGTCAAACAGAGCAAAAACTTGTGCTGAGCTTACTTGAATATAACCACCCACCACTTTCATAACTCCTTGAATGTTACTCCTATCTATACTGCTTAATCTTCCTTTAACATAGTTTTGCTGCACCTTACTTCCTTGAGCATACTTCTTATGAGCTTTTCGTTTTCGCTTTCGTCGTTGTGGATTCTGGTTCGGATCACTCCCATCTTGCTCTCCAAAATTTGTGCTTTGATAGTGCTTGACCTCATCATACTCACAACAACCCTCACTTGAAAGGACACTAGTCTTCTTCCATGTGTCGGTAAGAAGAGGCTTATAGGACTCTTGAGTATTGAGGTGCCACTCTTCATCATCACTTCTAGTTCCTATCATCTGTAACATATAGGCCACTCATGAGTTCCATATGATGAGGACATGTACTGAGATATGAAAGCATGATCGAATGGAGAATAGTAACCCAAAGGCGAGAGAGAGAGAGGGCATAAAGGAAAAATAAGCAATCTGAATTTTCTGTCAGTCTGAATCAGAACAGCAGTGTAGTTTTTCGGCCACAACTTTCTCTCTGTTAATCATCAGAATATGAACCTTACCTTTCTGGAAAGCATACGAAATTCTCTACAAATTTCATTCAGGACACGTTCTCAAATTCTGACATTTGCTCAGGCAAAAACAGACCACAACAGCACTGATTCGGTTCTGCTGACCGCACAAAATCCCTGATTTGCAACAGCGATATCTCAACAACCATAAAAGATTTTTAGGTGATTCCAGAGCCAAAAGAGAGATACTTGAGTCTACTTTCTTACATAAAAATTTCATAATTTTTGGTCGAACAGAAACTGAGATGTAGACTGATAAATGATGACTGCTCCAGAGCAAACAGATTTGAGACAGCAAGATATAGAGAAACCCAACTATTTATTCATATTCCTTAGACCTTAAATTCTTAACTATGGAACTTGTGGACATGCCCACAAAATCCCAACAATCATTACAAAGATCCAAATCATGCGTAATCATAAACACAACTCAACTAAGCACCCAATGTTCACAAACCACACATTTAAAACTAGCTTATTCCACTCAACTTCGCTACTAACGGTTGTATTACACAAGGGACATATTTTTCCTATTTCCTAACCATCATAAGGTTGTCGATCCTTCTGTGGGCAAGAGTAAGCATAATGTCCTTCCCGATGACAACAAAAACACCTTCTTTTAGCTGGATCCTTAGTGATATCATACTCCACAGGATTGCTACTTGATGCACCACCAGCTCGTTGCTTACTTTGCTTGGATTTTTGCAGTTCAATTCCTTGTAGGTGATGGTCCATCCATCTATACATATCTCATGTGGCATAACTTTAACTTGGGAAGCTTTTAACTCTGTGCTATCTGGCTTTATCTGACTTGGGTTTAGAGCTTGATGGGACAATATTGTGGCATTCAATTGTTGGCTACCATCCAATGGTGGTTCTATTGAGATAGTCTTCCGCTTCTTATCTCCGTTGGTGTCAGAATTTGGGTTCACCTTGGCTTCCTCTTTATTTGACTTGTGTTGAAGACAGGGAAACCTATAATGCTTGCAAAAAGTGACATTGATCTTGAATTTGGTGCCTCCTTCGCTTTCACCTTCTAGTAGACCAGGTTGTATGCCCTTATATTCAATTCTTTCGCTTGATGGGGTTGTTAGAAGCACTGAATGTAGGTCATACTGAATCATTGCCTTACAAGAACACAACCAGCCACTACCAAGAATCACGTCAATATCCATTAACTCAAGAACAATAAGGTTTACCCTAAAATTTCTTCCATTTATGTCAACATGAACCTTCGGGCACACATAATTTGTCTTCAATTCTCCTCTTGGGGTATGAACCTTCAGTGGTTTTCCTGCTTGGAAGCTTCAATATCTTTTTGATCTTCTACATACTTGGCAGAGATGAATGAATCACGAGGCACTAGGGTCGAACAAAAAACCATGGCCTTTACTGAGCTTACAGAGATCAAACCAAACACCACTGTAGCTGTACGTATGGCATTGATATCCACATGCTTCAACCTTCCATGGGTGTATTTTCGCTTCACTTTTGCTCGCCCTTTGTTGGATGGATTCAAAGGCACCATAAGCGGGACTGACGATCTTCTTATTACGAAACATCTATAAGATTGAAAAGGTTGAGTATTGGAACAAAGATAATTTTGCAAAAGATAATAGATAGACTATAAGCAAAAATTTATAGCAAATTAAAGGTAGTAAAATAAAGATGATAAAATCCTAAAAACGTCCATTTCTAACTAGGCTGATCGTCCCTCTGATCGGTTAAAGCTTTGATACCAATTTGTCATACCCATTTTTTGCAAAGCAAATACAGGTACTCATATATGTGCCTGGGATGTCCAAACACACATATAATCTCAAATTGCATAAATATCAAAGTAAAATACTTTATTACATCGTATCTCACATTACATTATTACACAAGTATCTTGCTTAACAACAATATTATTACAAAGCGGAAACTAGCCCTAGCTGCCCACGGGGACTCAAGCGGTGGACATCAGCCTAGAACTCTTCAAGTAAACTCCTTCCATCAAGCATCTGGTACCCATCCGGGATTTTCATTGAATGTAAACAAGTGTAAGCGCACCATGCTTAGCAAGTATAATAAAGGGATCTATGAAGGCTCAAAAAGGCTGACCGCTTTTTTCTTTATAAGCAATTTTAGTTGGTCAAATTTTATTAAACCTGTACACTACTTTTTAGTGAATGAACCAAGCCCAAGTTGAATAAATAATTAGTCAAGATTAACATCATTCCCAAACCATTCCATGTAACCCAAGTAACCATAACCAAGAAGGATCCAGGGCGCTCATGTCCGTGAGCACGGTGTTATAACAGGTTAAATATATCTGCGGATATTGTACAACTTTACCCAACCGAGCCGTGATTCCCAATGTCGGGGTTTGCAAGGCCCACTTCGCCTCTACCAAGGAAGCGTGACAGGGTTTCACTACATAACCTTTCGCTAGTCACCCTAACAAGTTAGTAGCCGCTAGGTAAAAATCCGTCGATGCCTGCAATACAACCCTTTTGGATCCACGATCTGCGGCGGTTCCGTGTGATACAACCTCTCCGGGATCCGCGGTTTCATTTCACCCTAACGCCTTTAATAACCACTAACAAGCTAGAGACATACTAGTTACAGGATTAAAGTCGAGCCACATGACACTTTCGGGGTTGTCACGGACTTCCTGGGGGCGCTTCATGTTGAGTCCTTATGGAGAGAAACCAAGGCACTTATAAACCCATGTACCTTAGCCCTCTAAACAATGTTGCTAAAAAGCATCTCTTTTATATCATCATCACATATATCATTAGTCAAAATTAATTATTGTTAGATTATGCGCTTTTAGCATGTATCCCAAAATGCATTCCCAAAACCATAGGTGACAAGGATATGTGGTACAAGAATCATCTAGGTAAAGTCCTTACTGGTATATCAAATTTAGACACATGCATATATGTATATATTATATGAGTTCATAGGAAACAAAGGGGCCTTTATTACACTTGCCTTCCTCAAATGTTTCTTCCTGGAACTGCTGCTGGTCACCAACAAAATCCTCAACAAACTCGCACTGAACACCTTCTATAAGAAATCCATATCACCATTCAAGCATCCAATCCAATCATCACATGCAAGAAAAGTACCTCTATTAGAACAGTACACCAAACAGTAACATCAGGGGATGAAAAGTTTATAAAACTAATCTACGCATTTCTACGAACACGTGAGCGCAAGAATCACTCAAATCGGATTTAAAACGTGAAAGTTATGCATGAAACAAGTTGCAATGGCAGTTCTGTACATAGACTGATTTGATTTTTCGAATTAAAACAAATAAATCTGAAATCTAACGTGGACTAGGACGTGCATGCTGTGTACGATCTCGTGTATTTGCATTGTATTATTGGATTTGATTTTTGTAAAGGAAAACGGCAAGAAAAACAAAAGCATGTCATCCTGTGGTCATGCTAATGTCAGGAAGCTAAATAGAAAGCTAGCAAGTATGGCCGGCGTGCATGGCCACACGGCCATCGGCCGTCTGTGCTGCAGCTGCGCAGCGAGTTGTGCGTGCGTGCTTCAGTTCAGAAAGAGTGCAGGGATGGTGAGGCCTGCTCGTTCGTGTCGTGCTAGGGTGCCGAGGGTTGCCGGTACAGGAGAGGATGCCGGTGGCATCACCATGGCCGGCGACGCGAAGTTCACTGGCACCACGATGCTGACGGGGCAAACTTGCCGGCGCTCGCTGGAACGGCGATTCCGCCCACCTTGAATAAAACCGAAGGCTCGTGAGCGAAGCGGATGATTTCGTGAGCTCGGTGCGTGCTGAAAAAGTAGGCAGGGGCGCATCAGGATGATGTCCGTGCGGCGGTGCCATGGCTGCTCGGGCCGAGCTCGCCGGCGACCATTAGGACGGCGAATTCCAGCCATCGAGAAGAAAACCACGGGCACGTGAGTGATGTCCATGGCCTCGCGGACCTAGCGCACACGGAAAAGAGGCGGGGAACACATCGAGACGATGGCCCCGCGGTGGCGCCATTGCCGGCCGTTCTGAAGCTCACCAAAACAGCGATTCGAGACGGGAAAGACAAAATTAATGGCATCTAGAGGTTCCGGGGATTACAGAGATCTCGATGAAGTCGTTCTCGTTGCTCGGGAAAGGTCAAGGATGGTCCGGCCTATGCGACGGCGGACTGCACAGAGAAAATTAAGCCGCCGGTTAGCAAATAGGCCCGGCAAAAAGTGATAAAAATTCAACTAGCAGGGGACCTCCGGCACCGTTGTCACCTGGCGATCTCCGTGTGACGTTCTCAGGCTCAAACGTGCTCTGTGGAGGGCGAATTTGGGAGTGACAGAATGGGTGTTCGGTAGAGCACGGAGGAAGGAACGGGATTCTTGGCGGCGGCTTTATAGGCGGACTGAGCAGGGTAACCGGCGCGGCATAAATCGCCTGCCGTCATTGCTAGGCTTGAAGGCGCCTGTTGATGGCCATTGCTACGGATTGAAGTGGGGCCGAGTGATGGCGGCGCGGCATCTCCGGGCACGAGGCGAACGATGCCGTTCCCTGGCTTCCAGCGAGAAGAAAGAACGGAGAGGGAACTGGGCTGGAGCTGCAGCGTTCACGTTCGGGCTCGGCAACAGGCCAAAACTGCCGGGCCACGCGAGCGTGAATGGAAGGAAGAGAGGCCAGTCGGCCACCAGGGGCCCAGAGTCGAGTCCACAGGTGCGTTTAAAAGAAAAGAGAGGCCAGGCTGTTTTCTAGGCTGGGTTGAAAAGAGAGAGGTGAGAGTTTTCAAAAGAAAACCTTAGTCAAATTCAAATGAAATTTGAATCCAACTCCACACAACCTGATCCTACACTCAACCAAAAATTATTATTCCAGCATGAATGCAACATACATGTTCCTATACCTTATATTTGATTTTATTTATATAAAAAGTTTTATTTTTCCTATATTATAATGCATAGAAAAATATATAAAACTCAAATTAGTTACTAAGTTTCAGAAATCAAATTTTAGGGTGTTACAGTTAGCTTGCGCCGGATTTACCTTATGTTACTGTTTGGGTGTTGTCCTTGGCAGGTGTTGGTTTTGATGGCGCGAAACGGCTTAGGGCGGTGGTGGCGACTTGCCCTTACGACGATTTGGCTGCCCTGCACAGAGACCACTTTCTTGTTGTAAGCTTCATCACTATATTTATTTGTTCTTTGGCTATCCCCTTGGTTTTGCTTTCTACTACCTCACCGTGCGCCTCTTTTCCCGTTTGACTATTTATTTGTACAGGAGAGTGGTATACTTGCTGGGGCTTTTCATGTTCGCACCAGGCAGGAGATTGCTCAGCGTGATGAGGCTATTGCTTGGCTTCATAAAAGGCTCAAGGGTTACAAGGATAGAACTGAAATTCTGAAGGAGAAGGTTAGGAATTTGGGCGACACCGCCACCGAGGCCGAGCAGCTGCGCGACGCCAATAATATACTTGAAGCGGAACGCGACTCGGCCCTAACAGCCAAGTAGACTGCTAAAGAGGAGACAGCTGTGCTGAAGTCCGAGGCCGAAGGCCTGGGCAAGGAGCTTGCTACGGCGAAGACTAGAGCTGAGGAGGAGGCGTCTGGGCTTAAAATCCGAGGTTGACGTCCTGCGCAAGGGGCTTGCTGCAGCGAAGACTAATGCTAAAGTATTGTCATCTGTTATGGAGCGTGCCCGCCTGGATGGGCTGGAGGCTGTGCGGGTTTTTGCTAGGACCCTTGCGGATCACGGGGCTACTGTAGCCCCGACGGCTGAGGATGCTCCGGCTGAGGTTGTTATGAGCTGGATGAAGAACTCCATGATGCAGCTCCCCCGGACCTTGGGGGCAGCTAGAGATTATGCTGCTATCGCGGGTGCCTTTGGATTCTCTAAGGTGGTCAAGTCCTACGGTTGTGAGCACGTGGAGCAAGTGAACAACAAGCCAGTGAGTGACCATACCTTGGGTGTCCCTACCGATGGTTTGGTAAAGAGTGTGAAGAGGTTCTCGCGCTTTTTCTGGGGACCCTTCGGTGTTGACGAGGCTAGCGATGCTATTGGGCTCTTTAGAGCTAAGGTTTTCTTCTCTATACACAGCCCGAGCATAGATTTTTGGATGTCCCCCTATTTTTATGTTGCTAACGGGTGAAGACTTCTCCTTTGGTTGCAGGAAAATCCGACGCAAAGTGGAGGCAAGGCTGGTTCTAGCTCGGCCGCAAAGCTAGTGGATCAAAGACTTCAAACGAAGGCGGTTTGCTCTCGAAGGTACCTCTCGCTTGCATTTGTCCTCGAGTTGACTTCTCAAACTGCACCATTTTACCTTTTTAGTTTGACCCTCTCTTTTTGTCTTTTCCTGTGACATTGCTAGGATGTGCAAGTGGGCGAGGGGGCAGAGGCCGAGACAACTGAGGTAACAACTTGGCCTTTCTATTTTCTCCCTTACTTTGTTAGTCGTGCGACTAACGCTATTTTGTCTTTTGTTTGCACAAAAGGGTGGGTCTAACCCGACCGTGGAGGCCGGTGAACTGGAGGCTCCAAGGTGTTCTGAGGCTTCGCGTGCCCTTGCCACTGAAACGACCAAGGTAATGGCTAGTGTACTTCTTTTTTTCCTTAATATTATTATTATTTAATTTGGTTTACCGAACGCGTGTTTTTGTTTTTGCTCTTTCTTTTCTCGTTGTATTTAGGACAAGGAGGTGGGAAAAGATGGATCAGATGCGAAGGCCAGCGGGTCAAAGGCTCCAAGGTCCTTCGAGGCTCCACGGGTTCTTGCTGCAGAGACGACCAAGGTTACTGTCTGCTCAGCTGTTCTCGCTAGAATTCAATTTGCTTGGTGATTGTGTTAGTTTTTGACTTTCCTTTTTCTAACGTGTCAGGACAAGGAGGCGTTCACAAAGTGGGACGGAAGGCTCTGTCCGCCCCGGTTCTACTCAAGCTTCTACTGGCGATACGACTGAGGTACCAGCTTGGTTGCCAATATCTTAACTTTTTCTGCTTTATAATTGTTTTTGAGCAACGCCCTTGCTTACGTGTCTTTTACGTATTTGTTTTTTCAGGGGGCAGGGGTCGCTAACACAGGTGCTGACCTGGTCGGAGGGCCAACACACGTAGCTGTTGAGGCTCCGGGGATTTCTACTGCTTCTCCTGGGCAGGATGGTGCGTAGGTCATTATGTTATGCTGAGTTGTGCGGGGTTGTTGCCGCACTTCACTTTATCTCGTGATAAAATCTAAGACCTTTGAAGATGTTATGTTTATTGTAAGCACTTATTAACGCCATGCACCGGCTTTGACCGCCGAACTTGTGCATGGCTTCTGGTTTGTTATTTAGCTACTTCGTTAGAGTTATTAACTACGTTGGATGATTTTCGTTGCTATGCACGGTTGTCTCGGTTTGTAAGCTCAACTGGTGTGTTTGTCATGTTTGGGCTGAGAGAAAGTCGGTCCTTGCAATTGTGCTTGTTTGAATTGATGCTCGAGAAGGCCTAAAAAGGGGCCTAGCGGTTGGGTGATTGGCCACCGTCCTTTCCTTAGGGCCTTGCGTATGTTTTTTAAGCTAGTTGCTACGAAGGGTCGTGGTCCTTCACGCCTGTTTTAGTGTTGTTTCTAACTAGAACTTGGGGTCTTTGCACAACTTGGCTATCGCACCGCTTTTATCCTAACTCTAGGGTTTGTCCCCTTTACGACAAATAGCACTTAACAAGAGAAGTCAGTGCCCACTTATCCGATATAGGTGGTGCTCCTGGTGCCTGAGATTTTTCAGGAATTTCCCAGGCTTGTGGGCATTTGTCAGCCCTTGAGGTCGTTGGGCGGCGGGGAACCTTCGGTTCGCGCAGCGCAAGGTCCTCCAAAGTATAGTCTTGCTCGTCGAATTACAGGCCCTTGGCCGCTTTCGAGTTTTAGCTTGAACTTTGCTGGGGACGACACTCTTTATAACTTTGAGAAAATTTTTACATGGGTCTCACCTCATTAAAAACCTCACCTCCGTTAGGAGTCCCCTTGTGAGGAAAAGAGTGCAAGCCTTTTTTGATTGAAAAGTAAAATGCATAAATAGTAAATGCCTTGGCCCTTGCTTACATCTTGCAAAGGTTCCGGTTCTTACATGTCAAATGTAGAAGCGGCGGAGGTTTGTCAATGTTCCAAGTATGATAAGAAGTGACACCCTCGCTTGACACCAAGTAGAAGGAGCCTGCTCTTCCTGCGGCCTTGGCTATGTAAGGGCCTTCCCACTTTGGTTGGAGCTTCCCTGCTGTCGCTGCATTTGGCTTCCTCCGAAGCACCAGATCTCCATCATTGATTTCTTTTCTGACAACTTTCTGGTCTCTCCACCTTTTGGTCTCTGCTTGGTACTTCTCTATGTTGCCAAGGGCTTCGAGCCTTGTCTCTTCTTGCGTCTCCTTAGTGTACTCTTCATCTTCTGCAAGTTCTTGTTTCATCACATGTAGGCTTTGATGCTTTATCACCTCGAGTAGCATGGCTTCCTCTCCGTATAATAGCTTGAACAGAGTGTAGCCTGTCGCTCTGGAAACGGTGGTGTTGTGTGACCATATCACTCCGGGGAGTTATTCCACCCATTTGCCTTTGCGTAGGTTCAACAACTTCTTAGATATTGCTGAGAATATGATTCCGTTTGCTCTCTCAACTGCTCCGTTAGACTGTGGGTGGTATACAGAGGCGAAGGCTAACTTTGTCCCCATGCTTTCGGAGAATTGTTTGAATTTCTCCAAGTCAAACTGCTTGCCATTGTCTACTGTAAGGGTGCTAGGCACTCCGAACCTGCAGATAATGTTTTGCCAGAAGATTTTCTTGGCTGACTCTGAGGTTATAGTCGCCAGCAGTTTGGCTTCGATCCACCTTGTACAGTATTCTACTGCAACAACCGCGAACTTGTTTGCCCCTTGCGATGGCGGTAACAATCCTACCAAGTCCACTCCCCACCTTTGCAATGGCCAGGTTGGTGGGATTAGCTGTATCTCTTGTGAAGGTCCTTTTTGATGGGCCGAGAAGTTTTGACAAGCTTCGCATGTATCCAATATGCGCTCCGCATCTTTGATGTGCGTAGGCCAGAAGAAACCTTGCCTTAGAGCCTTTGCAGAGATAGCCCGTGGTCCTAGGTGCGAGCCGCAAACACCGGATTGTATTTCTTCTAGCAATTCCACTCCTTCCTGCTGGGATATGCATTTCAAAAAGGGCTGCATGATGCCCTTTTTGTACAAAACTCCTTCAACCAACATATAGTTTCTTGCCCTTGCCGCAATTCTAGCTGCTTCGTGCTTGTCTTCAGGCTTGGTGATGTTGTTTAGAGCATCTAGTATGAGCTTCTTCCAATCTTCGTTTTGAGTTAGCATCACTGTTTTGCAAATTTTCCCAGTGACTCGGTTGATGGCTTGGTTGCGGTGCTTTAGAATGTTCCGGTGGGCATAGGCTGATAGTTTGCTGCTGCCTTGGCTAGCTCGTCGGCCTCTGAGTTTTCTTCCCTCGGAATGTATTTCACCGTAAACCCCTGGAACCCTCGCTCCAGGCCTCGCACCACAACAACGTACTTGGCTAGTTCTAGTTCTCGCGTCGTGTACTCTTTCTCTACTTGCCCCGTAATGAGTTGGAAATCTATTCTTATCTCTAGGGTCTTTGCCCCATGTGCTTTAGCTTTGTTGAGGCCTAGGATCAGGCCTTCATATTCGGCTACGTTGTTGTTGGTTGCCCTGAAGTCTAACCTCATAGCATACTTTATTTTGATACCCGATGGAGATACAATGATAGCAAAGGCTCCTGCTCCGTTTCTTCCCCATGCTCTGTCGGTGTAGCTTGTCCACAATTGATAAGCTGGTGGTTCGGCCTCTTCTGTCTGAGGTGTCCAATCTGCCACGAAGTCGGCCAGGACTTGTGATTTAATCGCTGTCCTAGGTGTGTATGTGATCTCATATTGGGAGAGCTTGGCCGCCCATTTTCCTATTTCTTTCCCAGGCTTCTTTGTTCTTTAACACTTCACCGAGCGGTTGAGAGGTTGGGATAGTGATTTCGTGCGCTTGGAAGTAATGTTTTAGCTTCCTTGATGCCGAGAGCATAGCATAAGAAATTTTCTCAATCTCTGTGTAGTTCAACTTTGAGCCTGATAGAGCTTCGGACACATAGTACACTAGTTTTTGGACAAGCTGAGTTCCTTCCTAGACTTCCACGATGAGAACCGCTCCACACGCATGTGGCGATGCTGCCACGTCTGACAAAGAGCGGAGCTTCGGTTCTAGAACCGTCACTAATAGTTCTTTGTTAGGTTCTCTTTAAGATTGCGGAATGCCTCCAATTGCTCGGGTCCCCAACAAACTTTTTCGAGCCTCGAGCGCTTTGAAGAATGGGAAGCTCTTTTCTACAGACTTAGATATGAACCTGCTGAGGGCTGCAATTCTGCCTGTCAACTTTTGTACTTCTTTCCTTGTCAAAGGCTCTCTCGTCTCTGATATTGCTTTTGTTTTCTCAAAGTTTGCTTTGATTCCTTCGGCGCTGACTATGTAGCCCAACATCTTCCCTTTGGTCACCTCGAAGACGCACTTCTCTGGGTTGAGCTTAAGCCCCGCCTTCCTTAATTTGGCGAAGGTCTCTTGTAGGTCATTGACATGATCAGAGTCCTTCTTGCTCATTATGACGATATCGTCTACGTAGGCTATGACATTGCCTTGCATGGGATCTTCTTCATCACGCCAAGGACCTTCTTCATCATTCTTGCGAAGGTGGCCCCTGCATTCTTGAGTCCTTCTGGCATCCTTGTGAAGCAGTAAGTGCCGAAGGGTGTCATGAAGCTTGTTTTTTCTTCATCTTGTACATTCATCCACACTTGATGGTACCCGAAAAACAATCCAGGAGAGGGAACCTTTGGCAACCCGCGGCTCTATCGACCGAGGTGTCTATTCTGGGTAAGGGGAACGGGTCTTTTTTGCACGCTTTGTTCAGATCAGTGAAGTCTATGCACATCCTCCACCTATCGTCCTTCTTGGGTACCATGACTACGTTTGGCAACCACTACGGGTATTTTACTTCTCATGACGTTTTTATTTACTTAATCTACGGACCCTGCTTTGGCCGTTGTGATCCTCTTGTTGGACATTTACCTCTGCTTTTGCTTTTTGTTGGGCGTATGTTTTGGTTGATGTCTAAGGTGTGTTCGATAACGTCTCTGCCCACGCCTTTGAGGTCTGAGGCTGACCAAGCAAAGATGCCTTTGTTTTTGTTCAAAGTTTCTAGGAGGCTTTGTTCTTCTTCTTGGCTTAAGCTGGCGTTGATCGTTACCTTTTCATCGGGGAGTGCGGGGTCGAGACACACTTTCTTTGTTTGCTCTTGGCGAGCTAAATCTGTTTTTCCCTTTGGCATGTCTGGGGGTTCATCCGCTTTGCCTACTTTCTCTACCGCATTTATATTGCGTAGCTGATGTCGAGCCATCAATTGCATATATAAATCGCTCAATTTAGACTAGGATAAAAGAGTTAGGCTAATTACGAAATCTATAATAAGGGGAAAGCAGGATATTCCCAAAGAGTTCCCGTGCGAGCAACAACAAGCCGTAGAAGCAAAGCTACAAAGGTGTTGCTGAAGAAGTGGAGATCAAAGCTCACCAGAAGATGCCACATACGCGGAGAGGTTCAGGACCGTAGACTTTTAACGAGGTCATATGACCTGCTGCAGCGCTGTTGTCGAGACGACAATGGTGACTCAATGAGTACAAATAACATGTTAGAGCATCTCCAAGAGATTAGGTATAAACATAAATGCTAAAATCCATGATTTAGCCATTTTGTGAAAAGAAGAGCCTTGAAAAACCTGGAGTCCTCCCACAGCCTTGGTATATGTAGCCTCCTCTAAAATCAAAACTGTGTTTGGGCTGCTTGAGCTATACTTGTGTATAGGCTAATTTCAGAACTAGACGCACGGTAATTGGCCAGGGCGAGCGCGATAGCTAGCGGGGGCCGCTACCTTTATTTAGAAAGCGAGAACAATGGAATGGATGGTTGCCAACTTTAGAAATCGATATACAATACCAGTTGGAGGTGTTTTTTTAGATAAAAATTGCTATATTTGGCTTTACAAAACAATTTGGTAGTTCTTGCCCTTAGTGTCGACCAAAACGGTCGCGCATGTTGTAGCATTGTTAGAGAGCTAATCTTTCTTTTTTATCACAAGTATTATGACGTAAGTAAACCGTACAAAGATGTGTGCAGACATGTGCATACGCAAAGCATACAGGGGAACAGATGACCCAACCGAATCTTACAAAGGCCTTCAACAAACACAAAAAGTACAAGTAGCCGCACCCACAAACCATGAACATGGATCCGCCCAAGGCCCTGAAGGCCACCGGAGGGGAAGAGAACGGCGATCGCGCGTGCGAGAGCACGAATCGCCTGCTCGTCGCTCCTCACAACTGTAGCTAGGCACACAGGGGTTCTAATCTTGCAAGGGCAAGCGTTAGTTGTTCCAAAGAAATACAAGCCCGACACCAGGTTGTGGTCGGTAACCGTTTTGGTCCATCGCGAAGAGCACACGAGCCTTGCTACGACATCGCTTGCGCTGCGCCACAATGTCGCCCCATCGGCATGAGCGCAACACGAGGAGCACGACCTCGAACCCGCCAACTGCTTGCCCGCCAGGACACGGCATGGCACATCACATGTACACCCCGGCAGCCGGGCACGAAGAGATCGGGCAATGCAAACTAGAGCTCAAGGATGTTGGGCGAGCATGCTTATTGTGCGTAGAGCTAGCGAAGCCATAGAAACTTCAAGGTCAATGAGGAGTGTAGGCACATGGTGATCATATAGGCCCTCGCCGATGAGCAAGGGGAGAGTGCGCCCGCGGGGGCGCCCAACGCTTCCACGCCGTGGATGGCTGCAGCGGCACATTGTTCGGTGTTGTTGCGCATACGGCCGTAGATGATCGAAAGTGCCTTAGCCTCGATGACATACTTCAAGGGACGCTCGAGAGAAAGATAGATATTGGATCGTTATAATTGACCGGGCGTGTCCGGCATGAGCATTTTGATGGCCTGGCCGGGACCCGAATGACGTACGTAGGAAAATATAAATTCGCCATAATGAGACCCGATAAAACTCCAGTGAGACCCAAACATTGTTTAGATATCTCACTACTAGAGGTTGAGTTTTCTACCGAGCGCTAAAAGCGCCAAAGAAAGGCCTAATAGCTCTCGGTGAAGGCACTACCGAGGCGCGCCGGGTACCAGCCCCCTCGTGAAATTTTAAACGGGAAAAGAGTGTACCGAAGGCCAAAAACGCCCCTCGGTGCAACCCGCGCCAAATCGCACCGAGGGCTCGGCCTCCCCCTCGCAAAAACGAAACGTCCCGTCCACGCCGACGGGCGCTTGCCACCGTCGACGCCAACTACACCGAGGGCCACCTCAACTACCCTCTCGGTGCATTTTATTTTTAAAAACTTAAAACATTATCTACCGAGCGCCCCGTCGGGGGTGCTCGGTAGATTCAAAATTAAAAACCCGGACACCAGCTCTACCGGGTCAGGTCATCCATGCGCCGGTGTAATATGGTCGTTTCACCGAGGGGCGGACGCCGCCGGTGAATCGACCATATTACACCGAGAGCTGGTTTCACCGAAGCGCTACCATCGGTGTACACGGGGAACATGGGGTTCTCGGCCCCCATCTCCCCGTGCATTCACCGAGCACCGCCCCTCGGTATAGCGTCCCCGTCACCGAGTGTCCCGCCGGTGCAAAGACCATATTTTTGTTTTTTTATTTCTGTTTTTCCTGTCCCACCTTTACAAATGAAACATACAGATCACATATCACATATATTTGACATCCATGCACTGATACAACTCATTCATCACATATATATCACATGTAGCTCAAATATTCATCACAAGTCATCTAGTTTAGTTCCACAAGTCATAGTCCACAAATCCACAAGTACCACAAGTCATAGTTCAACAAGTTCCACACAAGCTTATCCAAAAGTAGCACAAGTTCCAAACAAAGTACCACAAGTGCACAACTAGCTCATGGAAGAGGGGGAGGGGTTGTTGTTGCACGCCCGGCCAAGGAGTCGATTGAAGGAGACCCTTGATCAAGATTGCCGGAGGCGGCGCGTGGTTCGAACCCATCGATGCCGGGCCGCACAAAGTACAATATGAGACATGTGTTAGACGTGAACCCGTGACATCCACTAATATATGGACTTATTGACAAAGACAAGCATACTCACGGGAGTAGGTTGAGGCGAGCAAACGCCGCTAGCAGGGTTTCGGGCAGGGGAGCCCCCGAGGTCTGGAGGAAGTTCATGAGCTCTGTTAGCTGCTTCGCTTGGGTTTCCTGTTGGGCCCGAAGCGCTGCCTCCGCCGCCTGCCGCTGTCGCTCTGACTCATCTAGCCGGACCTAAAGTATGACAATCCATGAGAGGTGATGCAAACATATATATTGTGAGTAAAGAAATCGCTTTGATAAAGGAATAACCTGGAGTTCCCGAGACGCCGACCGGCAAAGACTCGGACGCGGTGTATAGGCAGCTACTATTGTGCTCTCGATCGGATGCGTGAGAGACTAAGGTTGAGCCGCGATGCGACCATCGGCAATCCACAACCGTCCGTGCTTCTTACCTCCTCCCACCGTCATCACGAGCTCGCGATCGATCTCCGAAAGTGAACGGATCAAAGTCCGCCCATAGCGCCGCTTTCCCGCCCCGTGTAGGCCTTGACCTTTCGCACGTTGGGGTTGGTGTACGCCTCGGCGCGGTCGCTTCAGCGGGCGAAGGTGACGTCGGGACGACGCCTTGCCCTTGTGGGACATGCGAGAATGCCGCAAAGTCGTTGCAATCCTTCCCCTCGGGTGTGCCTTCACCGTGAGAAAGACGAGATAATTAGAAACTAGGCAAAGTTGAGCATTACATACGATAAAAAAGAATCCACGCACCCATCTTTCTTTGTATATGGAGAGGTTGCGGCTGCCTTGATGGTGTGCGGGACCTCCCATCGCCAAACGAGCCTCCCGCAATGTGGCGTGCTTCTCGCTGAAACTCCGGTGTGAACCACCGCCCACGATCATGTGCCGACGGGAGATCGCTCATGCACCAAGTAGGGACCATCTACATGACATATCGGAAGGTTAGATGAAACAAAAATATAAGCTCAAAACGCATCGACTTTTAGCTTTTTCATGAACCTCAATGTACCGGTCTCGTGAGCTCCATCTTTCTCAAGGTCCGCTATCTTGACCTTTGTCCCAAGCTTGGACCCGTAGTAGTTGATCACGCCTTCGGTGCTTCACCTCGTGATGCATGTCGGTGATGCGCTTTTTCATGGATTTGGTCAACACCGCTTCCGCCGCTCTTCATAACCCCGAGCCGGTCTAAAGTAAGTCTCGCATACAAATATGAATCATCCTTAGTCGAGAGAGCGGATTAGTCTAATGAATGCGATGTATAGACAAAAAGTTTGTGCGATGAAGGCTTACCCAAAAGTCGAACTTCACGTGCTCGCCACATTGCCGTAGGCAACGCCCTCGCTTTTTCGTGTAGTGGTCATACGTGTATGCCGGCCGTCCCTCGCCTTTGTATCCGATGATGCCAGGGGAAGTGCTTCCCGACGAGGAGACCAAGGACGCCGTTAGGGGAGCGTGAGGACGCATTCGACCAAATTATCCAGTTCCTCGCACAAATGAGTAGGACAAAAGATTAGTTTCCCTAAACAGTTCAAATTAATAGAGGATTGAGATAACAACAAGGGATACTTACGATTGCCCGTCGGGGCAAATCGCTGACTAAGGTCCTCGGGGAACCCGAGGGAGGCTCGCGGGTAGACACCGGAAGTAGGGGTCCCTCCAAAGTCATCGTCCCCTCCCTGGGTCCCTCCTCCTCGTCTTCTTCGGTGGTCCGCGCCACCGCCTCCTCCTCAGCCTCCTCCGTGGGAGGAGCACCCGGCCGCCCGGCCGCTCCTCCTCCTATGTGAAAAGAGGCGCCTGCCTCCCCGGGCGGTCCTCCTCCTAAGGCTCCTCCCCCGCCGCCCCTCGCATCCCCCTCCGGGGCCGACGCCTCCACCCCCCGCCTCCCCCCGCGGCCGACGCCTCCTCCCCCCGCCGAGTAAAGGGAGGACACCTCACTTCGACGCGAGCCCGGCCGACTCGGGCCCCGCCCCTCGACGCGAGCCACGTCCGCTCACCATCTTTTTCGGTCCACCGCAATTAAGTAAAATGTCGACTCATCAAGAAAACATTAGAGAAGGACAAAAATTATTGAAAACTTAGATAAACAAAAAACATTGTATTACATGGGATTAGCTGGATCATATAACTTCGTCATCACTATCAAAATTGTCCAAATAATCGTATACATCCAAAGGACTGATGTTGTATTCATCATCATGGCCTAATTGTATTCGCTCAAGCATTTGTAAGTCTCTCTCATTTGTGACCTCATCTCCAGTCACTCCTCCTCGCCCCCTCAACTATTTCGTTGTCATCGCCCATTTCATTCGCCGGGTAACTCTATCACTAATCTCCTCGGTAGCCCACCTTCTTGAAAGAATTCACCATCATATGTGTCCGGGTTTATCAAGTTGTAATCTTCATCGATTGGGACAGGTAGTTTACCGTGGTGGCGCTACCTTATGCACAATATCCCAACCCATAAGGGAAGTTATGGTTTGGCAGCGTATGGCGTGTAATAAACCCGCACGCGGCGTTGAGCCACAACATAGACATCGACTCCTGAATACACGTAATCCCGTCGAACCGACGACCAATTTTGGGCTCCGTCGAACCCTCCATGACCAGGGTCAAACCAATGGCATTGAAGATTCTTGGTGCCGTAGAAGGAAAGTTCATATATTTCTTCAACTCGCCATAGTAGTCACGGTCATCTTGTCCGCACAAACACCCCGCCGTTTGTGGTTTTTCGATTGGGTCGGCTACGCTCATAGCTTGCAAGCAAAAACGATATCCGTTCACATCATAACCGTTAAATGACTTAACCCTTCTTTCAAAGCCTTTGCGACTGTCTCAACTTCGGCGCACATTGAGGGATCGGTCTCAAGGCTGTAAGGTCAACTGTGCAAGATCGTTGTATTATTGAAAATGTACGATGAACTAAAATGTCAAGATAAATAGAGCTGAAATAGACACTACCTTTCTTTTGAACCACGAAATGAAATCGGGGCTTCCTCGGTCCCGCACCACGTGAAAGAAGGGTATCTTCTTCTTGCGGGTAGGATCCTCGATTCATGCCGAGATTCTCGAATGAATTCCCGTACCAACGAGACAAGGTGGTTGGATGTTGAAAAGTGACGGTGTATTGAAACAACTTCGTTGAGAGCGCATCGTATGTCCGGTTTAGTCTCGTCCCGTTTGGTCAACACGTATAGCATGATACTCCGCCACTCGCATTGTTCAATTGCTTATTGGTCCAACCACCGGAGGTTCAAAGTTGGCCTCGGAAAGGCCGAGGGTCGATTCATTTTCACCGCATTGCAACGAGGGGGTGGATTATGCACGCTAGGAAGCTTCTCAAGATAGTATTTTTGTGTGAAGTTTGACACCTCCTCCACAAGATATCCTTACGCAATGGACGCCTCAGTCGGCTTTATTTCTACATTTTCTACGCATGATCTTTAGAACTCTTTCGATTGGATACATCTAACGGAACTGTTGTGGCCCCCATACGAGCCTCATACGCGAGGTGCACAATCAAATGCTTTGCATCGGCACGAAAGAAGCCGGGTGGAAAGATCTTCTCCAAGTTACGAGCATCACAAAGCCGTTTTTCCAAACCTTTGATGACTGTGGGAGATAGCTCCTTGGCGTAAAAGTCGGGCGAAAGAAATAGCTCAGCCGCCAAAGAATAGCCATACATGCTCGTGGACATAGCCTCGACCATCGCCGGAAGAAGCCGTTGAATCCATACATGGAAGTCATGACTTTTCATCCCGCTGATTTTAAGAGTAGTCGTTCACTCCCTCCCTCGATTCTACGCATATCCATCCGGGAACATTAGTGTCTTCATCCATTCTAGGACCTCCCTCCTTTGTGGTGGAGTCAACATGTAATCGGCCTTAGGCCTAGTCCATCTTTTGCCGCCTACGGAGGCCTCATCTCCTGCCTTGGCCTATCGCATAACGCCAAGCCAGTCCAATCTAGCCTTAGGATTGTCCTTAGACTTGTCGTCCCATGATTGTTCCCCATAGTCCCTCGGAGATATTCCTTTCGGTGTGCATGTAATCTATGTAATGAGGTACAAGAAGGTCATCAACATATGGGAGCCTCATTAGGCCTGACTTATGAGTCCACATATGTTGCACACCATATCCCTGAAAACCACCTTCAGGATTGGCCACAAGAGCATCTATCTGAGTATGAACCTCGGCAGTAGTCGACATGTGTGGCGGAGGATCTAGCACTTTGACACCTTTTGTAAAGTTCTTGATGTCTTGTCTAAATGCATGGTCTTCCCGGGAGAAATTGACGATGTAAGTCGAACGACGAGTACTTGCCCCCTTGTGCAACCAAAGGGAACCTTACAAAATGCCTTGCATACCGACATGGGTACTTTCCGTGTACACACCAAGCGCTAAATAAACCATACGCCAAGAAGTCATGGATGGAGTATTGGTACCACACATACATTTTGAAGCTTTTCTTTGTAGCCCTGGTCATATGTCCATACGCCATCATTCCAAGCACTCGACCAATTCATCCCAAATAGGTTCCATGTACACGCCCATATTACTCCCCCCTGATGACCGGGATGATCAACGAACGTAATACATTTTGTCGCTGGAAGGCGGCATACCCGGGGGAGATTCGGGGGGATAACGAACACGGGCCAACATGTGTATGGGGCAGCCATCATCCCGTAAGGATTGAACCCATCTGTTGATATCGCAACACGCACGCTACGAGCCTCATTGGCTTTGTGAGGATGTCCGAATCGGCAGCGCCAAGCTTCACCATCTGGATGGATGTACCATCTTCTCGTGGTGGTAATGTTTGCCCTGTTTGTGCCATGTCATCTCGCTTTTGCATTCCTCGATCATGAATAGCCATTGATCCTGGGCGATGATCGGAAGGTACCGTAGGATTTTCTCGGCGATGTTAAGCTGCTTCTTCTCACCATTACCGCAGTCCACACCGCATGTACCGAGGATTTACACTTTGGGCGCAGTAGTCGCATCCGGTGGTCATTCCTAAATAGGGACGCACCCCTTCGGCAAACATGTATCCGCCGCACGACATCTTAAGTGCTTTGAGTACTTTCTCCGCCGCGCATCAAGGTTGGGTGGCAAATTGTGAACCTTTGGCGGCAGACCGGGCAAACACTGTCAACATCCTATCGAACCCTTCTCGACTCAAGTTTAGGTCGGCCTTCAACACTATTAAGCGTCCAACAAAGATCCACCGAGAAACCTCGAGTGCTCGTGGAGGGGTTTAGTTGCCGACTCCATCATGTTGTAGAACTCCCCGTGCATCTTCCGTCATCCCCTCCCTTTCATGAGAGTCGGCCGAAACATGCATCGTATGCATCATCAACCATGTCTCGCTACCCCCGCATCACTATCAAAAGCATCGAGACGTGGTCTCACCACCTCCTCTCTAAAACGCTGATTTTCACCATGGAATCTCCACACGTATAGCCCTCTCAGAAACCCATTAAAATGTAAGATGTTTACCCATAGTCTCGCTTATTTTTTCTTTTCGATTGGCACATTTGGAGCAAGGACATAAAACTAGAACATGTGGTGGTTGGTTGGCAAATGCAAGGTCCAAGAATTCACTTGTCTTGTTCATCCACTCCTCATCAAAATCCCACCTACTTCTATGGCCAAGGGTCATCCACCGACGGCCGCCCATCCTTTAGCATATATATATGAGCAAGTAAGATAACCTATGCCGCTCCAACTATCTAATAGGTGAGGATAGGTCCTAATCCCACCTCAAGGATGCGTATTATGAGTCAATTCCCATCCTCGATCCGACCGAGACGTAATTTTCGCAAAGACTTTCGCTGTTCTCCCCGACACGCCCCGGCAGGGAGAGTGTGTATCCGAGAACAACAGGGAGGTGATGCCGAAACTCGCCCTGGCCGGATCGGAGCATGGAATCGACCCATGTACGCATCCGCGGCTGTCCAAAAACGTGGACAATTCGAACAGATACGGCATAGATATGCAAACAAATGCATACCTCCAACCGTATCTCGCTTTGGACGGAGACGCCTAACTAGGTTCCGCATTTTAAGACCATGCGAAATTGGATTACGAGATAGTCATACCTACGGTGGCGGTGGCGCCGGCAAAGCAGTCCGTGCAGTCCCGCAACACGGAGGAAGAAGATCGGGACGCCAGTACTCGCTCAACTCGCACGCGCTCTCTCTCGCAAAAGAAACATAGGGTTCGGGCCAAAATTTCGGCAGAACCTCCCTCGCACGGTGAGGTTTCCAAACCCGCAATAAAACATACGGCACGAAGGCCGACAACCACATATGCATATACATTCATACCCACATATCAATGCCGAGCCTATTACTACCACATATACCACTTCTAGTTGTTTCACCTGCGCTGCTACCTTTGCCTTCACCGACGGCGAGAATGGTCGCGGGAGGGCGGCCAGAGAGCACGGCCAGAAGGGGGCGCGGAGGGCGCGGTCAGGAGGCCAAGGCCCCTCTTCTCCTACTCCTTCCTTCCTCTTCCCTCCTCTTCCTTCCCTCCTCCTTCCTTCCTGTTCCCTCCCTCTCTTGCTTGGCCGGATGGGAGGCGTGGGAGGCGACGATGCGAGGCGAGGAGGCGCGGTTGGCGATGGATGGACGGCGAGGGAGGGAGGTGATGCGCGCACGGACGCCGAACGGGCGGGCCGCTGGCGGGCGCCAGCGGCGCGGCAAGACGGGCGAAATGGAAGGCGAGGGAGGGAGGTGCGCACGCGGCGGCCGGCGGATGGAGGTTCTGGCGCGCCGGTCGGACGGCGAGGACGGCGGCGCCCGATTTGGCGGCTAGCGCGGGCGCCGGCGCGACACGGGAGGATGGGAGTCGGGGAGGCGCGCCACCCGATGGACGGCGAGGGAGGGAGGAGGCGCGGCCGCCCGGATGGACAAAGGGAGGGAGGTGGCGCGCGGGCGACGACGGGCGAGGACGGAGGCGGGGCGCGGGCGGACGGCGCGGACGGAGGCGGGGGGCGCGGGCGGAAGGCGAGGACGAGGCGAGCGTGACGGGGCGAGGACGGAGGCGGGGGCGGCGGGCGACGACGACGAGGACGGCGACGGGCGGGTGGTGTGTGTGTGTGTGTGGTGAGAGAGAGTGAGAGTGTGAAGAGTGGGGGCGGGCTGTCTGGAGGGAATGGATAAGTCCCGTTAGGGTTTAGGTTAGGGTCTTTACCGAGGGCCCATTGCCGTGGCACTCGGTAGAGTAGGCCAGATATTTAATTTTCAAATTTTAGAAACCAAACTTAAATTTTGATTCCAAAATTTGAATTCGAAAGGGAAGAGAGCACCCAAATTGGGCCGAGTTTACCGAGAGCACATAAAAACCCTCGGTGGATGTATGTCCCGGGTTTCAACCATAATTTCAAATCAACGTCAATGAAACCTTACCAAATTTTTTTTCTCATGTCCAGGCATACGATATCACAACAACCGAACAAGTTTCAGGGATTTTTCAACTTCGCTTTGCATTTTCTATGATTAAAAACTAATCACCCGCAAGTGAATGGTCATGTTCCGTGAACAACATGTTCGGGTTTTGGGTCTATCCCCGATGAGGCCTCACATTGCACTCACGATTATAAATCGCATTTTTTGGCTCATGCTTGCCCTCTATTCAATGACTTCCAGCTTCAAATGTGACTTATTCAAGAAAATTCAATTAAAAGGAATAAAAACAAATATATACTAAATAGTTTTGAAAAAATTCTCAAATTTTAACATGACCTATGAGACATTGTATGAACCCCACAAAAAAAAATTGGATCCAAAATTCAAAAAAAAATCATAATTTCACCGAGCGGCCAGCAGTAGCGCCTCGGTACAAAGTGTTTACAGAGGGTCCTGCTTTCGCCCTCGGTGAAACTACAAACGCTCTACCGAGGGCCTAACTTACGCCTCGGTAGAGTTGACGGCATAGGCCGCGTGGGATGCTGCCGGACGCCGGGCGCACAACACCGAGGGCGAAGTTTGCGGAGGGATGGCTCTCGTGACGCTGAGTTCTACCGAGCGCCTCCGGGTTTCCGAGGGATCACCGCCGATGAACACTAAACCTACCGAGAGCCCGTGGTTCACCGAAAGCTAGGGGCTCTCGTGGAGGGGTCACCACCGAGGGTTGTAGTCCACCGAGCGAGGCTCTCGGTGAAGATCAGATGTGTACCGAGCGCTTTATTTTAGGGCACTCGTACACGCTTCGCGCCGTGGAGGCTGACTGTGCGGTAGTGTCTAGATGAAAGTTTTGCAGGTTTGGAGAGCGGGATAACATAGCTATACAAGTTTATGGACCTTTACTGCATTTTACTCTATTGAACTAGTTAATTCTCAAAAAACTAGCATAGGTAGTAACCCCTCCTTTTGTTAAAATAAAAACACTATACGTATTATTACATATAAGAGAGAGCCATGAAAAGATAGTTTATTATATTTAAGAAACTTTTTTAGATTACACAAGACAACGCAGACGCTCAACACGCACGCACACTCACCCCTTTGAACACACATATGCAAACCCTACCCCATGAGCAAGAAACTTTAACCTGAGATCATTGCATCATGGCTACATCGGGGCACCAGCAACATCATCAACAATCTCAGAGGAGCATTGAGTATAGCACCAGCATTGAAAAGCATCACAATCGCCAGAAATGTTGTCATTGCTTTCACTTTTGCATATACTATCGCAACTGTGGCCGTTGCCAATGCCAACACACGGTCCTTGATAATTGCCGCTCAGGTGTCGGCATTCTCTTTGTGTGCATTGAGTATAGCACCAGCATTGGAAGGCATCACAATCACCCGAAATGTTGTCGTTGCTTTCACCTTTGCATATACTATCGCAACTTTGGCCGCCGCCAATTCCACGCATGGTCCTTGATAATTGCCACTCAGGTGTCGACAACTCTGCGCGCTTGCAGGCAGTGAGCATACTAGCGCACGCAAGGACATGGTTAATTAGCCAAAAAGATTATCAAAACAACATATATATATTAAGTTGCATTGCATACATCTGCATCATGCATACCGGTGGCCACAATGATAATTAGGAGCATGGCAGCTGAGAGATTCTTTCCTAAAAGCGCCATTGGGTTTTTTTTTTTGTGAAAGTTTTTGTATGTTGAAGAAAGAATGAGTGAGCAGGTTGGTGGATGAACGGGTGAGTGTAAGTCCAACGATTTATATATAAGTCACATGCCTAGTGTGTTCCACCATAGAAGATCAAATAAACACGGGATTCTCCGATACTATGCCCTAGTGTTTTCCAACAGAAACACAAGAGTCCAGAAACATGTTGTATCCAGCAGTGTTTTATTCACCTCCATCAACCACATTTATCGTCAGCATTTGATTAGCAGGTCCTCCATTGGATGTGGACTAATGGACAGGTTAACATAATATGACAAAGTAAACATATGACACCAAGTTCCATTGGTAATACCTACCTTGTCCGCTGGTACACTCGTTTCCACCGCACGAATACTAGAATTATGCTACTGCATTAAAAAAAAAATATTGTTTTATGCGTATGTTTCAGTTTCAATTCCAAATCCTTTCGGGTAGAGATCTTTTTTATTTGGCAATTAAATCATGGGATCTGGAAAAATGAGCGACCAAGAGAGACCTTGCTCCATTGGATGTTATTTATAAAATTATTATAATAAATGTGCCAAACAAATTATGTTGAAGATTTATTAACATAACATAATATAGAAAAGTTTTTGTGTTAAGTTGTCAACGAAATTACATAAACATTGTATAAAATAATTATGATAAAAACTTGTGCTAATAAATTCTACTCTTCAAACTGATATATGCTCAAAGTTTTGAATATAAGTTGTGGTAACAAGTTCTTTATAAAAGTTTGTGTATAGCATGGTAATTTTCCAAAATTACAAAGTTGCAGAAATATTTTTTTTCAAAAATGGGAAAGTCATGGGACACTGCTGATCTTTCGCTGGATTTGAATCTAGTGAATGACCTTAAAGTGGTATTAATTAGTGGCAACATAATTGGCTGGAGGAAGACCACATATTGGATGGTGACCAAGCAAAACAAGATCTTTGTAGACAGCTGCAGAGGGCGCCAAGAAATCAGCAAGATGGAGACTGGTTTGGCTACAAATTGAAGGGCGATGGAGGTTAGGCGGCAAGGATCAAAACCGTGGTCTTGAGCAAGGGCAACATGAGAAGGAGCGAATGGATGGGAACTGTGGTCAATCAATTTGTGGCCAACAGATCAGGAGAATAGAAACCAGTCTCAACAAGGAGGATGGCCATCAAGGGCGGCATCAAGTGGGCGGCGGAACCATAATCAGCGTTGATGTGACAAAGATAATTAGAGAGTGTTTTAGAGAACACGGGATGAACCATATAGAAGGTACAGACCCCAACTCTTCTTTTGAGGTCAAGTGTTTTCAATGTCTGGGATTAAGACATCATCAAATTGTCCGCCAACACGAGTCTGTGTGTTACAAGTCTATACAGAAGGGACATCCAGCAGTAGATTGCAGCGGTTCAATTTTCGAAAGCAACTCAATGTAAACAGATCTTCCTTTTCTGGATTTTTTTTTAAAAAAATTTGCAAGTAGCAGTAGGGGCAAAGCCACTCAGCCCACGCCGGGTGCCCAGCCCACCCCCCACACACACACACCACACCAACAGATTCCAAAAAATTTCTTAGTGTTCAGCAATTTTTGGCACCCCCACAGCCCAACATCAGGCACTCCACAAGCTTTGAAGCCCACTAAACTACTTCAGGCAACCCGTCCATTCGCTTTAGCTTCGCCATTGAGTAGCAGCACACAGCACAGAAGGAGTCATAGCTCAAACTCAAAGCATCGGCAAATATTTGAGGACATGTAGTGTTGAGCTACCTATGGGTCTTATATGTTATAAATCCTATTTTAGCTACCTCATTGCACATTATGCTTCTAGACTCTAAACTTAGTCTATTTTTGTTTTGACCATATATTGGAACTTTTAATATAACCGTTTATTTTGATATGAAACAGGAGGGGTTAAAGCCCCTACTATGCTTTATTGAAAAATAAATCATGTCCCGCAGAAGTCCTCAAGAGACAAAAAAAAAAAAAAAAAAAGGAAACAATGAAAATGAGTTTGATGAGGCTCGTATTTCCCATAAACCTAGATAAGGCTGGTATTTTCCTTTTGCTCTTACCTTAACTAGAGCAAATTATTGTTTGAAGATGGATTTGCAGCACTAAACTGAAGATGATAGGTTCTTGAAGCTTTTAACCGTCTATTATGAACTCCCTATAGACAATTGCTCTAATTATGAGCAACATACTGTTCACATGAGTTTTTTTTTTTATCTTTCCTCTCTCCTCTCACAGAACCAGAGCGAGTAGGTGAAGGCAGTTTTTTCGCTTCACTAGCTAATTCAACGCCAAAACTTAAGCTATTAGGGGAGATGCATATATATTTTTTCAGTTTATACATGCGCACTACATGTCAGCGTGTGCAGGAGTGACAACTTTGATAGTCTGGGTCCTGACAAACATAGAAATTAAAATAAATTCAAGGACCATACTAAAACCTGATAAAACTATAGTGAGATCCCAACATACATTGTTATAGGTATTTGGACGATATTTTTGCAAGTTTGGAGACCGGAATGACATAGCGATACAAGTTTAGGGACCGGTAGTATACTTTACTCTATGTTCAACTAGCAGAGGTAACCCATCCTGTTACTTTTGAGAAAACACTATATATGAATTATTACATAAGAGCCAGAAGGATAATTTATGTTTAAGAAACGCAAGGTTGGTATTATTGCATCATGGCTGCATCAGGGCGCTAGGATGTTCCACAGCAGTAGCATTTTGAGTCATTGCCGCATTCGCCGTAAAGGATATCGTCGTATTCCTCAAAGCATGCATTCTTGCAATCAACCACGATTTCGCCATAGCACTTTCCACGAAAATCGCCACTCAGGTATCGATATTCAATCTGCCTGCATTGTGACATTGAACATACTAGCACATACAAGAACAAGATGATCGAATTAGCGGAAAGATTAATCAAAACAACATATTTAATTGCATACACCAGTCGATTCAATGCCCAAACTTAAGCTATTAGGAGAGACATTTATAAACGTACGTACCGATACAGGCAGCCATGATGACACTTATTAGGAGCATGGCTGAAGAGAGATTCTTTCCTAAATACGCCATTGATTGTTCTTTGTGAAGTATGAAGAAAAGAATGAGTGAGCATGTTGGTGGACGATAACACACATATATATAAACGACATGCCTAGTGTATTCCACGGTACAAGCATAAACATACGATCATATCTCCTAGTGTTTTCAACGGTAGCTGGTCGGCCTAGTCTGCACTGGCCATGGTGTCAGGTACCAACGCACCAAAGGTTATAGCTGCCGCATCATCCAAGAGCTTATTATGAGCTGTGCTTATTGCACCCTCTGACCTCATCTAAAACGTATTTTGTATAGTTCTGCTTCGAACTAATCTCCACTTTTAATCCTATTAATTAAGATGAAACAGAAATCGTCGACATCGACTTCAACGTGATGCCCGGGAATCCACTCATCAAAGCCAAGCTGAGAGACGGTCAAGCAAGTGGTACCGGAATGAGCTCGCCGTTCCCGGTTGCAGACAGGGTCGCTGCGCAGCGAGTCTTCCGGATCGTCCACCAACCTGCCAATTCAACGCTAATTAGGAGTTGTATTCTCAACATTCCATACAGTTGCACTGCACATACATACCAATGGCCACAATGACAATTAGGAGCATGGCTGCAGGGAGAAGGCGCCCATTTTTTTTTTTTTTTTGAAAAAAAAAGTTTTTGTGCCTTGAAGAAAAGAACGAATGAGCAGGTTGGTGGACGATCGAGTGAGAATAAGTCCGACAACTTATATATAAAGCACATGCTTAGTGTGCTCCGCCGTAGAGGAATAAACGTACGGAATTGTCCTATATAGTAACCCCTAGTATTTTCCAAGAGAAGCACACAAGAGTCCAAGAGATCAAGCACAAGAGAATAAGCATGTTTGTATCCTTCAGTATTTTATTCACGCCCATCAACCACGTTATCGTCAGCATTTGATGAGATGGCCCTCCATTGGTTGTGGAGTACTGATGGAGTAAACATATGACACCAAGTTGCAATGGTAATACCTACCTAGTCCGCTGGTACACTCATTTCCACTGCATGAATATCGAATCACGCTACTGTGTTTAGAAAAAAAAGAATATTGTTGTATGTGTGTATGTTCAGTTTCAGTTTCTAATCCTCCGTCAGAGGTAGAGATATATTTTATTCGAGAATTAAATCACGGGTTCTTGAAAAATAAGTGACCAGAGAGACGCGGCTCCATTGGATGTTATTTGTAAAATTATTATAAAAAATGTGCCAAAAGGTTTATATTGAAAATTTATTAACATTAAATAATATAGAACAATTTTTGTGCTAAGTTGTCTATGAAATTTTAGAAAAAAAAATGTATCAAAAAAAATTATGGTAAAAATTGTGATGATAAATTCTGCTCTGCAAACGATTATATTGTCAAAGTTGTGTTAACAAGTTATGCATAAAAGTATGTGTATAACTTGGCAATTTTTCGAAATTATAAAAAGTTGCAGAAATATTTTTTTTCTATAAAAGGAAAATCACGAGACTGCTCATCGTTCGCTAGATTTGAATGTAGTGAATGAGCGCAAAAGTGAATTAATTAATGGAAAGATAATTGGATGAAGACCACCTGTTGGATGGTGACACCAGGCAAAACAAGATATTTGTAGACAGCTTCAGCATGTTTAAATCAGCGAGATGGAAACCGGTTTAGCTACAAAGGAAGGATCAAAGCCGTGGTGTGTTGAGCATGGGCAACGTGAGAAGGAGCGAATTGGTACTTGCATGGAAACTGTGGTGAACCAATTTGAGGCCAACAGATCAGGAGAATTGAATTCAGAGAGAAAATTCCATACGCCCTAGCGGTCATCAAGCTTATCCGGGCGGCTTAGCTTTCATCAAGATGCGTGTCAGTCGTCCGCTTTTGCATGCAGCAATACGGGACCCATGCAGCAGTAAAAGCGCCACCATTCTGAGCAAACCAACGGTACATGCAGTAGTAGTAAAAGCCCTAGGAAGTTCGAGATGAAGCACAACATTCTGAGTGGTAGCAGCTTGCTCTGGGCGGATCAGGATAGCAGGTGTCTTAGCTTCCATCACATGCACCGGGAAAGGATTCTTATCAAGCGCATCTCGGTAAGACTCAATCGTCCCTCATTCGAGCCGATTGGACCCACCGACGGGAAGACATTACAATCATTAGTAGCATGAGAATGAGAATTATGATATTTACAATAAGCTCTTTTCTTCAATTCATCTACAGAAGGCATAGTATAATTATTCCTAATGCACCCGATTTTTAATAGCTCATAAAAAATGTGGTCACATTTGGACACATCAAAAGTAAACTTTACTTCCTCATTCGATTTTTATGAATCGGCTTGAGAGAAAAGGGCAAGTTACTTGTTTGTTCTCAGCTGGCCACCTAATTTCAGCAGCCAACACATCTTTGTTCTCATCGTCAGACGAAGAATAGCCATCAAGTGCATTAACACGATGAGAACGGTAATTATCACGAGACTCTTTAAGGCACGATTCAACTGAAACGGCCCTCTCTAGCAATTGATTAAGATTAGCAAATTGATGATACTCAAATTTTTCCTTTATGCTAGGTCGAAGTCCCGCAAAACAAAGGTCAACTAGATCCCTTTCAGAAATTTGTAAATTAAAACAACGGCTCTTAATATCCCTAAACCTCTTAAAGAAATCTAGAGCAAGTTCATCACGCCCTTGTTTAACACATGCAAGATGAGACAACCTAGTTTCTTGCACTCCGGTGTAAAAATGAGCATGAAATTTCTCTTCTAACTCAGCCCAAGAACCAATGGAACAAGCAAGTAAATTTAAAAACCAAGAAAATGTAGTACTAGTAAGAGACAAAGGAAAATTATGAATTTTCATGTAATCTTTAGTACTAGCAATCCCTAGCTGTGCAAGATACATACTAATATGTTCCATGGCTGTTTTACCATCATTACCGCTAAATTTTTGAAAGTCAGGTACCTTCCACCCAGGGGGTGCTCCTAAATAATCATAAGCAGAAGGGTACAACTTTTGGTATGCGGTATTGAAGGAATCAAGACGAACTCCCAAGCTTTTCTCTAAAGATTTAGAAATCTTGATTAAATTGGGCTAGAATAGCATCAAAATTGGTGGGAGCTCCGGTGTTTCTGTGTTCACATTTTGATTAAACACGGAATTCAGGGTTAGGATTCGGTGGTGGTGGTGGAAGCGAAGTTTGCCCCCCTACCGGATTTGGCAAAAGATGAAGCACCCCCAATTCCTAGACGCATCATGATCGATTCTTAATGTTTGAGCCGATCCTGGTTATTCAAAGATGTACTAGCTCCACCGGTACGGTTCTAACGGCGGAGGCCGAAGGAGCCGATTGTGGTTGGCTAGTAGGTAAAACAAAATCTAATGGCATGCCAAATTCAGGTTGAGGTACCACACCCGATTGTGAATTATCGGTTGTAGGTCCTTCAAGTACTTTCAATCGAGAACCTAAACTACGGTGATCTTTGTAACTAAATCTTCTAATGTAGTTTTTGATCAACTAGCATCTTGGCAACATAATCCCGTGAAGGATAAGCATCATCGAAAATAGGTTGAGCTTGCGGGGAACTACCTCCTTTGACGCGGGGCTTCACCTAGACAGGCTCCGTATATTGTGTCACACAATCTTGCCTATCCTTGCAACAACTTAGCATGAAAGCACGTTGGGCGGTGTCGATCTTGTCTTGGAGCTTCTTCTTTAAATCTTCAGGGAGCTCCTCCATAGACTTCGGACGCCGGATGTTTTGGGATGGACCCCGCCTTCTTGCTTCCATCCTTGTCATTGGCCATGTCATTGGTTTGGAGATTGAATTGGAGTTGACACTTTGTCTTCCCAGTAGAGTCGCCAAAAAGTATGTTGACGCGGATTAGGGCACCAACACACCGGGGAGGGCTTTGGGGCCCACGAGGTTGCAAACAACCCGCAAGTGGCAAGGATCACACTTGGCCGATGAATCCGATCTAGAGAACGGTTAGGTCGATGTAGGGCTCGATCTTGGCGAAACCTTACCTCGGAACGCACTCGAAAGGATCCGTCGGGGAGAACACACACGAGGGTTGCTCTAGGGTCGGCAAGGCCACCTAGAACGCCCGCAAAATTCATCGAGAAGAACGCCGGACAGCGAGGGGGTATGGGGTTGGAAAAGGATAATTAGGGTTTGGAATTTATAGTTGATCGGCCGGATGTAGATGGGATCAAATCGGCCATGAACCTCTTTATTATATATAGCGGAGGGTGGTCTTATCCTTTTAGGAAACCGTCCTTGAAAGTTTCTAATCTCCAAAACCGACCTAAACACGATTAGAAAACAATCATTTCGGGATCGTGACGGACACGGGCTCGTCGCTGGTTGGCCGGGGCGCGTTGGTCACTAGCGTCCCGTCAATTCGAAAAACCTAAAAAACGCATGCAAAGGCATCTCGGTGACCGGATGCTGCGACCGGAGGTCAATTCCAGAGAGCCCTGAAAATGCATGCAAAGGCATGCGGTGACCGGATGCTGCGACCGGACGCGATGACCGGGCAAGCGACACGGTGACTGTGCAGCGCCGCGGTGGCCGCCGGACGCCGCCCGGTGCCGGCGTCCGGTCAACTTCGGAGGCGCATGTTAGGCCATGCATTGAACCTGCTCCAATCGAATTTTTCAAGTTTGTGCCCGCCATGCATTTATTAGCTACTATGTTTAGGACTTCTTTGACACTTTGTTCTCACACAAATGTTCTCACACAAAATGACATTGTCCATAGCATTCCATTCATTCTCTTAACACATCACTCATTCTAAAAATAGCATGGGACTATTTTCAGTGTTAACATATGACCCCTGTTTTTAGGCGAGAGGTGCACGAACCTGAAAACAAGTCAAAGAAAACCAAACAACACGAATGCCCATCGTATCGGTTGTCTGGTGGCTAAGGGCGATACTATGTATCGCCTATTTTTGTTCTAAGGGTGATGCATGCATCGGCCATTGTTTGGACAGCACTAGGTCTCTTACCAAACACTAGGGAAATATTTTTTCAAATACCTCCCGTTAATCGCCTTTGCTTGGCATTCTCCACTCATTGACTCAAGCACATAGGAGTTCCCAAATATCGCTTTGACCACCTTAAATGGACCTTTCCAATTGGGTGACCACTTGCCAAATTGATTGCTCTTAAGTCCCTATCGGTAATATAGTTTGCCATACTAAGTCACCGATTTGAAACGACTTGCTCTTGACTTTCTTGTTGTAGGCTCTAGCAACACGGGCTTTATCCTTTTCTATTTCCTTTAGAGCCTGCACTCTCTTGTCGGTTACCTCGTTGATGTTGTCCATCATCAAATCATGGTACATAGTAGGAGATAGATCATTTTTCTTAGCAAATCTATATGCATCCAAATTTACCTCAACGGGTAACACCGACTCTTCACCATACACCAGCTCATAGGGAGTAACTTTAGTTGCACCAAGCCTCGATATCTGATGAGCCCACAAAGCTTAAACAAGACTTCATGCCACCTTCTTGGATGTTCATCTATTTTCTTCTTAATAAGCTTGATCAAAGTCTTCTTAGTGGATTCCGCTTGACCATTGGCTTGAGCATAATATGGAGATGAATTGAGCATCTTGATCTTATATGATTCGGCAAAATCCTTTACCTCTTTCGCCATAAATGGCGTTCCTTAATCTGTAGTTAATGTTTGAGGAATGTCGAATCTATGTATAATGTGCTCGGTGATGAACTCAATTACCTCCTTCTATGTCATGTTCTTCAATGGCACCACTTCCGAGCATTTAGTGAAGTAGTCGGTAGCAACCAAGACGAACTTATGCCCCTTCCGAAGATGGAGGATGAATCGACCAATGAAGTCTAACCCCCAACCACGGAAAGATGACGGTTTGATGATCGGATGAAGCATAGCAGCCGGCACTAGCTGAATGTTCACAAACCGTTGACACTCTTCACAACCTTTGTAGTAACGAAAGAAATCGGCCATCATAGTAGGCCAATAGAAACCAGCCCGTCTCAACAACCACTTCATCTTCGGAGCCGATTGATGTGTACCACAAATGTCCTTATGAACTTCTCCCATTGCCACTCTTGCTTGATCAGCCCCTAAGCACTTTAGCAACAAATCTTCGGCGGTCATCCGATATAGCTCACCATCATGCAGTGTATACTTGAAAGCAAGCCGCCGAACGTTCTTGTCAACTTTAGCACTAGGATCCTTCAAAAAACACAAGAGAGCATTTTGACCGGTGTGTCCAGGCATGAGCATTTTGATAGCCTGGGACCCGAATGACGTCACGTAGGAAAATATAAATTAGCCATAGTGAGACCCGATAAAAATCCGGTGAGACCCAAACATTGTTTAGATATATCTTGAGTTTCGGAGGTTTGGAGACCGGGATAACATACTATATGTATTATTACATATAAGAGAGCTAGGAAGAGATAGTTTATTATATTTAAGAAACTTTAACCTGAGATCATTGCATCATGGCTACATCGGGGCGCCAGCAACATCATCAACAATCTCAAAGGAGCATTGAGTATAGCACCAGCATTGAAAAGCATCACAATCGCCATAAATGTTGTCGTTGCTTTCACTTTTGCATATACTATTGCAACTGTGGCCGTTGCCAATGCCAACGCACGGTCCTTGATAATTGCCGCTCAGGTGCCCGCATTCTCTTTGTGTGCTTGCAGGCATGGAACATACTAGCACATGCAAGAATATGGTTAATTAGCCAAAATATTAATCAAAACCACATATATATTATGTTGCATTGCATACATCTGCATCATGCATACCGGTGGCCACAATGACAATTAGGAGCATGGCAGCTGCGAGATTGTTTCCTAAAAAAAGCGCCATTGGGTTTTTTTTTGAAAGTTTTTTGTATGTTGAAGAAAGAATGAGTGAGCAGGTTGGTGGATGAACGGGTGAGTGTAAGTCCAACGATTTATATATAAGTCACATGCCTAGTGTGTTCCACCGTAGAGGATCAAATAAACACGGGATTCTCCGATACTATGCCTAGTGTTTTCCAACAGAAACACAAGAGTCCAGAAACATGTGTGTATCCAGCAGTGTTTTATTCACCTCCATTAACCACATTATTGTCAGCATTTGATTATAGCGCAGGTCCTCCATTGGATGTGGACTGATGGACAGGTTAACATAATATGACAAAGTAAACATATGACACCAAGTTCCATTGGTAATACCTACCTTGTCCGCTGGTACACTCGTTTCCACCGCACGAATATCAGAATTATGCTACTGCATTAAAAAAAAAAACAATATTGTTTTATGCGTATGTTTCAATTTCAATTTCAGATCCTTCTGTCGGGTAGAGATCTATTTTATTTGGCAATTAAATCATTGGATCTCGAAAAATGAGCGACCAAGTTGCCAAACAAATTATGTTGAAGATTTATTAACATAATATAATATAGAAAAGTTTTTGTGCTAAGTTGTCAACGAAATTATATAAACATTGTATAAAATAATTATAATAAAAACTTGTGCTAATAAATTCTACTCTTCAAACTGATATATGCTCAAAAGTTTTTGTGTTGTGGTAACACAAGTTCTTATAAAAATTATGTGTATAGCATGGTAATTTTCCAAAATTACAAAGTTGCAGAAATATTTTTTTTTCAAAAAAAGGAAAGTCATGGGACACTACTGATCATTCGCTGGATTTGAATCTAGTGAATGACCTTAAAAAGATGGTATTAATTAGTGGCAACATAATTGGCTGGAGGAAGACCACATATTGGATGGTGACCAAGCAAAACAAGATCTTTGTAGACAGCTGCAGAGGGCGCCAAGAAATCAGCAAGATGGAGACTGGTTTGGCTACAAATTGAAGGGCGATGGAGGTTAGGGGGCCAGGATCAAAGCCGTGGTCTTGAGCAAGGGGCAACATGAGAAGGAGCGAATGGCATGGGAACTGTGGTCAATCAATTTGAGGCCAACAGATCAGGAGAATAGAAACCAGTCTCAACAAGGAGGATGGCATCAAGGGCGGCATCAAGTGGGCTGTGGAACCATAATCAGCGTTGAAGTGACAAAGATAATTAGAGAGGGTTTTAGCGAACACGGGATGAACCATATAGAAGGTACAGACCCCAACTCTTCTTTTGAGGTCACCGAACACGAGTCTGTGTGTTACAAGTCTAAACAGAAGGGACATACAGCAGTAGATTGCATCAGTTCAACTTTCGAAAGCAACTCAATGTAAACAGATCTTCCTTTTCTGGAATTTTTATCAAAATTTGCATGTAGCAGCACACAGCACTGAAGGAGTCATAAGCTCAAACTCAAAGCATCGGCAAATATTTGAGGACATGTAGTGTTGACCTACCTATGGGTCTGCATATATATGTTATAAATCCTATTTTAGCTACCTCATTGCACATTATGCTTCTAGACTCTAAACTTAGTTTTTTTTTTTTTTTTTTTTTGACCATATATTGGAACTTTTAATATAACCATCTATTTTGATATGAAACAGGAGGGGTTAAAGCCCCTACTATGCTTTATTGAAAAATAAATGATGTCCCACACAAGTCCTCAAAAGACAAAAAAAGAAACAATGAAAATGAGTTTTTTTGAGGCTCGTATTTTCCATAAACCTAGATAAGGCTGGAATTTTTCCTTTTACTCTTAGCTTAACTAGAGCAAATTCTTGTTTGAAGATGGATTTGCAGCTAAACTGAAGATAGGTTCTTGAAGCTTTTTAACCGTCTATTATGAACTCCCTATAGACAATTGCTCTAATTATGAGCAACATATTGTTCACATGAGTTTTTGTTTTTATCTTTCCTGTCACAGACCGGTTAGATTGGGCGGAAGTGACACGTGATGTCCCGGCCGTTGGGCGGTGAAGGTGGCGTAAAGGGAGCTGCGAGTTTCCGGCGATGGCGGCGACCGGCGATGGCTCGGAGGCGGCGAGGAGCGGTGCCATGGCGGGCGGAAGAGGCGGCGGCGGCGCCGGGGCGGTGTACGGCGGTGGTGGTGCAGACGGCGGCATGGCGGCGCTTGCTTGGCCGGCGGCGTCTTGTGAGGGCGGCCATTGAGGGGAGGGAGGCGGCCCGGTTGAGGGGAGAGAGATAGATAGGAACTATTTTTATTGCTTGCTTATCCCCAAAGAGATTACATGCCTCTGCTTATATAGGCGGCTAGTGGGACTTGTAATCTAAGCAATCTCTCTATAAGGTTTCCTTATATGATTGGAATACCTTTTACCGCGATATTTATTTATTTTCTAATAAGGGTCTTCCTTATAGATTGGAATATCCTTTTACACACCAAAAGCCTAAGATAATCCTAACTTGAGCGAGTAGAGTTGGATCTACGGAGGGGAGGAGGGCGGCGGTGAAAGGAGGCGGCGACCCCCACCTTGTAGCCCCCAGCGGCCAGCCCCTAGTGGGCGGCCACGCGACGGTTCGAGCCAGCTTAGCCTGTCCCGGGTTGGCCCAATCGGTTCATGACATTTTCCCACCGTTCGGCCAGTACGGCGCGTCCGTGCCGCCCAACCCGCCGATTGGTGGTGAAGGGATGCCGATCGGCGAAGTGGCGATGCGAACGAGTAGAGGATGAGAGGACCGACTTGTCGTTGTCGCCGCGCGGGACCGCTGGCATCGTGTCGGAGAAGGGAGAGTCGGGATGCAGGTCGCCAAGTAGACGCCAATCTCAGCTCGGGGGGGCTGCCGCCAGGGGCGCTTCCGCCCATGCACGGTACGTGGCCAGGCGAGGGGTGCCCGGAATGGCTCGGGAGCATCAGGCGTGTCGTGGAGTCGTGTAGGCGTGGGTCGTCGCACGCAACCTTCAGCGTGAATGTGCCTGCGAGAAGACATGTCGGCGTAGCGAAGGTGGCGAGGGCGAAGTCAAGGATGCGGCCGTAGGGAGGTCGCAGTGGCGTCGCGGAAGGCGGCCCCATCTGGCGCTCCGTGTCCTGATGGTGGCCACGGTGACGTTGTTGATGCGAAGAAGAGCGTTGCCATTGTTGGCGGAAGGAGGGACGGTGGCGCAGCCCTCAACCTCGCTTCGCCAAATGCTCCTTAGTTGGAGGACGCTTGGCGGGAATGCCCGGTCTTCTCTTGGGCGGTTGAAGGTGGAAGCCTTTGCCACCATGCGGTGGGGTGCCCTCTCCTCGGCGAGAAGTCTAGAAGCTCAACAGCGAGATGTAGCGCGGTGAAGTACATCACGATGCCACGTAGGAGGCTCACTGACGCGATTTGCCTGCAACTTCGATGGCGTTAAGCGGCGATCCCGACTCACTTGTTGGTTATCGTGGCGGAGTGCAAATCAGCGTGATGTCGTGCCGTCAACCCGCTAATAAATGGGCTGGCCATCGCGCGACGGCAAAACGCCGCCCCCCGGCATCGCGGTCAGCCAGACGCGGCAATGTCGCCGCTCGATATCGGCGGGCGTCGTCGAGGTGGACGACATGGCCTACGTCGTCGGTCGGCTCTGCCGGGCGCTAGCCGGTCGTCGTCGTGCCCGGGGAAGCGGGGAGGTCGATGGCCTCCTCCATCGACGAGGCTCCGAACCACTGAAGGGGCGTCGCGAGGCGTGTCACGCCAAACCTCAGGCGAAGAGGCTGACAGGTGGCCTCGTCCCTCAAGATCCATGCGTGAGTGCATAGCTCTCGAAGCGGAGATGTAGTCGTCCGGCTTGCCCCTCACAGGGAAGGCGGCGCGTACTCCCCCGTAGTATCGAGGATGATGGGGGCCCGAAGTCGCGTCTCAGGTAGCGGGTGAACTCGTCCCACTCGAGTGGGGACCTCCTCGAGCGACCTAAGGAACCCGGTTGCGGCGGGACTGTCCGGATGGAAGGCAGCATACGCCGCGTAGTAGTCGGGGTGTCGATATATGTCTTCCTTGAGCTCGAACAGCAGCTCCATCTTCCGTATCTAGAGGTCGGGGTTGTCGGTGCCGTCGTACTCACGGACCTCGGGCAGTGGCGTAGAGAGGGTTTAGGTCGGTGACCTGGGGGCGGGTGCCTTGGGTGACACCACGGAGCTGGGGCGTCGCGGGTAAGCGCGTCGAGCGCCCAGCGGGTGAGTGCGGCTATAGGCGGGTGGTGGCTTTGCTGGAAGCGGCGCCCCTTGGTGGCGCCCGTCTGCTGGCGGAGAGTCTGCTTGTGATCGCGGTGTCGGGAAGGATGTAGCGCCCGTGTTTTTGCATCATTTTAAAATCACTAAAAATTTGAACTTTTTGAATTACAACTAAAACTTGATTTAATTTCAGCTAAATAGAAACCACTGTTTTTGAAAACCACCGCATTTTAAACTCCGCCATATAGAAAATAGGAAATCTTGTTTGTTCTTTGGTGAGCTTTATATGGTCGCAAAAGGATGCAAGGTAAGTTCTAGATTTTAAACATGGAAGATATTGCATGAGTAATGATTTACAAGTTTTTCTGGGAATAATAAATATCGAAACCGTGTGTACTAAAAATATGTATATGAATATTTTATAAGCACAATAAAAGGTGCTTGTAGAAATATTTATAAAATATATACATACATGCATTACACATGAAATAACAAAAGAGTGGGGAGAAGTGTGTGCACATATATATATATACATTTATATAAGTACCATTAGATATTCTCAGGATAAAAGTCATGAGAATATACTTGTACTTGTATAAATATTTATAACATAAATATATATGTGACACACATAAAGAAAAAAGGAGAAAAGAATAGGAAAAGAAAAAAGGGAAATAAGAAAAGGGAAAGGAGGAAGGAATTTGGAAATTTGCTTTCGTGGGCTCCGTTCTCATGGCCCGGTGACAACCTTACCTTCCCTCCTCCCACTTGTATATTCCGGCGAGGCCGGCCCAGCCCGGGAGCCTGTGCGGCCCGGCATCGAACGGTCGGGGCCGAGCACGGCTCGCCACCTCTCCTTCTCGGCGGGTAGGCCCCGCGATCGTCTTCTTCCTCCCCACCCCTTTTTGTGGCGCCCGTGCCCACTCTGCCTTGAGCAGCTGCTGCGTCGGAGGAGGGACAAGGAGACCTCGGCACGGCAAACCTTTGGCCGCCACGGAACATCGCCTCGCGCCTCCGTCCACCCCGCCGCAGGGCGCCCGGTCAAAACGCGACAGCCGCCCCAGGACCGCAACACCGCTTACCGCCATGGCGGGTAGCAACCAACGGGGTAGTTTCCATTACAAAACCATACGGTGAGCCGCTTCATCGGCGCTGCAACGCGGCGCCCGGCGCAAAAACTGCACGAGCTCGGTAGCGACTAGCCGCACAGTAGCCGGCTCCAGCAGCGCCACCAGCGCCATGGCGAACCATTACGCCGCCATGACGCCGACAAAGCGCCCGCCTCACGATAGTGACACCACGACGAACAGCCCAGTAGGAGCCGATTGGGAAAGCAGCGTGGACAGCAGCAGGCGGCCAAGGTCCCGCTGAAAGCGAGGGGGCGGTCGGGAAAAGATCGAGCCTCAATGGAAAAATATCTCGACGAGGGCGCGTGGCGAGCTATAAAAGCCCCTCCGGATGCCGATCGGCCTGCGCCCCGCCTCGAGCGAGCTCCACCCACGGCGTGGAGCGTCGCGGTGCTCGCCACAGCTCTCCTCCCTTTCTTCCACCTGCGCTGCGTTTCTCCCCCAAATCGGGAACCGCCCGTCGCGAGAGGAAGAAACTTCGAGGAGCTCCGCCGTCGGCGGGTCGTCGTCGGTCGATTCACAGCAGCGATGCGCCTCTCAATCCCTCCTCTTCTATTTGCCTCACTATATTTTTGCGAATGGTGCGTGTAGACCACCATCCGCGCGCCCACCCCCGCCCGTAAGACGCTGCGTCCGCCACGCTGCCATGGGAGGAAGTGCCGCTCGTCACCTCCATCGACCCCCATCCGGTTCGAAAGCGGCAAGGGGGATCTAATAGACCTCCAGCGAGCTACGGCCGAGGGAATCCCAACTCCAGCCGGGCCGGCGGCTTACCGCCCCGCCGCGAGGCTGACGGGCGAAACAGGCGGGTGATTACCAAAACGTGAGGCGTCCCATAATAAGACCCGCCACGTCGTCGTTAGTTCCCCCCCGTCGGCGACCGTTAGAACCAACGGAAGCCCGCGTGGCGGCGATATGTCCCACCCGCGGTGGCGTCCGCGTGGACCCGCATTAGCACCGTGTGTAACCATTCACAATGTACACTTATGTAATTGCTAGGCACACGGGCTAATGTACCGCAGTGTTCAAAATAGACTTTCCGTGTCGGAAAAATTCCCGGAAAATTTGTAAATTCATTGTTGGATTTATAGAATTTTATCATGTAATTAGTTCAATATTATTACATGATAAAATTATATTATAATATTACCCTAATGAATTAATTAGTGATTGATATTATAAATTCCATATCTCATGCAATTTAACTCCGTTTCGCGTGAAGCGACTTCCGTAATTCCTCTAAAATCTAGCTCTATGCATCTAACCCATTGCCACCATAATGTTCTATGTTTGTTTTGTATGCCATAGTTCAAGCTAGGTTTATCCGAAGTACGAGGTAGTTTTTCGACGACCAATTAGGAGCTTCCGTCAGTAGAACTAGAGGCGTTAGACACCGTGCCGATTCATAAGAACCTCTAGGCAAGTCCTTACCCCCCCCTCCCCTAATAATCTTGACCTAATTAATCAACACAACCTTACGAGATGATGAGGAGCGATGATATAATATGACTAGCGATCGATATAACTTTGTTTAATAATGTGAACCCTCAACAAAAGGTGAGTGGTGATAGTCTACATGGAGGTGGACTAATCACAATCGAGGATGAATCCTTGAGATTCCTAATCTGAGTGAAGGTCTAGTTTGAGGCCTAAAGGGATGGAGATAGAGAGAGAGAAACTTTCCATTGCTTACGGTCTTTGTCTTGTCGAACCTCTCCCGATTATCATGCTACTGTCTCGAGGGGCAACCGACATTGTGGAGGGCATGCCTT
Source organism: Hyparrhenia diplandra (assembly GCA_015847255.1). NCBI lineage: Eukaryota > Viridiplantae > Streptophyta > Magnoliopsida > Poales > Poaceae > Hyparrhenia > Hyparrhenia diplandra. Next base: position 39,602 of record JADLZK010010239.1, on the reverse strand, counting down.
ATTTGTTGGCGTTTCTTTGTTGCTTTTACCCCTCTTCTTGGTCTTGCATCTTGTCCTCGTATAGTCCTCCGGTCTTCTTGGCTACCCCACTTAGAAGGATTTATTCCTCTAAGGTCTTCGATCTTCGGTGTCTCCCGTGTATGCATCTCTTTGCTTGTTCCTTCCTTTGGTCTTACTGCGATGTTCCTCAACTATGCGGATTCTTAATAAGCGATCATCGTGAACTTGGGATTCCACTTTATTTGGAAACCCTAAGTTTTACGTGGTTCTTTATTTCCTTATTTTAGCCCATTTTCATATTTCTCTGTTCTTTCTTGTTCTCGTTCATCTTGTTCTGCCTTCTTCTTGCATTAAGCCCATTTGTATTTTCTTTTCTCTTCTTGCACATAGCACTACCCACTTAGAAAAATTTTCTTCTTGTCATTTGTTTGCCACATGGCTTTTTATGTCTAGGTGTCCGTCGATTTTTTCTTTGTCGATACTCGCGGCGTATGGATCTTGGATCAAGCACAATGATCTTGATTATTCAAGGGGAGTACAACGATGTTAAGCGAAAAGGGAATGCTACTCTACGGTTACACCTCCCTTGGGGTGGTGGTTCTCTGACATCGTCTGGTGGCCTGTTACGCCTGGCGGTGCGGTACTTGGCTGCGGGGGCTTCTTCTCTTGGTGGTGCGACTAAGGGACAGGGTGCTTAAGTTGTCGGTCCTCGGTGGTGACGGGGCACTGGTGGAGTCCATTCTTCTTCTAGTGAAGGGGTTAGTGGAAATTCCTTTCACCTTTGCGAGGTTACGTCTCGTACATGTTGAACTTTCGGGCGTCTCGAGGGCGAGGATGTAGGCCTCTCTAGCTCTTGGGTATGTTGCTCTGGATGGTCTTGGGGGCCTCGGCGAGTGTAGTCTCCCGACGTACTTGCCGTGGCGACTTTATCTCGTGCGCGTGGCGTGCCGAGGAGTTGTTGGATGTAACTTTCGGCTTGCTTTCGGCTTGATGGATCGATCTCTTAGTGCAGCATCTTGTCGCTCATCTTGTTGTCGGGGTGAGTAGGTAGGACATCAGGTCTTGGATGATGGGGGCTGTCTCCTAGATCTTGTAGGCCTTCGGTGCAAAAGTGTCGTCCGGTAGGCGGTTCTTCTCTTGGTGGCGGGTGCTTCATGGGGGGGTCGCGAGCCATGGGTGCCTTATAAAGGTGACAAAGCGGGGTAGTGCCTTGCGGCGGCAGCTTGGTAGGTGTCGGGGAATCGAAAACCGATAGCGGTCATGCTCCATTCTTACGTGATGGGCGGGTGATCTTGACTCTTGGCGATGTAGATGGTGACTTAGCGTGATGGGTGCCACGCTCTTCATACTCGTAGCCCCTATACGGGGAAGCGGTCTTGAATGCCAAGGTTCAGCATAGTGGCATAGAGAAGCTGGGGAAATCCGGGGGTGTCGGCGCACTGGCTGCTAACCCATGTGCCGGCCATTTTGGCTGTGGGTGGTGATGGTTCTTGGTGAGTGGATGGCAAGGAGTGTGCTGGTAGAGGGTGAAAGATGGAAGGTAGCAGTGGAATGTTTGGAGTGGGATGGTGGTGAGAGCGATGGTGGTGCTCTTTTTATAGTGGGTCGAAGGTAATGGCTTCGGGGAGAAGCTCGGTCGGTACTATTGCGGCTAAAGTCTTGTGGTGTATAGGTGGAAGGAATGGGGAGTCGTCTCTTGTATCCATTGACTTTGCTATAGTGGCATCGTCAGGGGACTGTGTGGTCTTGGCCGGTGGATTCCCTATAGTGGGAGATGTGTGTCTTCTCTATTGTCGGCATGCTGCTTCACGATATTTTTGTTTGCTTTTGGGCATCTGCTTGTTCTTGGGCATAAATATCTTTTATGGGCTTTGATGACTGCCTTCGATTACTGTGGTATTCTGTCCATCTTACGCTCGCGGCACTCGCACGGCCTTGGTTGCCACTTGATCTGTTGCACTGTGTCTCGAACGGCTTCATCGGTCGCGGTTCGGGGTCAAAGTAACAGCAGTATCAGCAGCTTTCGGCATTGAGATGACAGCATGTCGGCAATGTTACCTTTGTCGTTTGTACGATAGAAGCTGAGGCAGCGGCATGTGTATGCGGGAGGAGGAACACTGTGGTGTGGTTCAGCGGCTACAGTCAGTGGAGTCCTGGTTATGAGTCGTGTCTCTGCGGGTCAACTCTAATCTACTTGGACTAAAATAGGCTGGGAGGGAACAGCACAAAGATGCGATATGGGTCTATCTAAGCGGGGATTAGTCATTAGGGGAAAAAGCAAGCATTTTGGGTAGAATAGACTATTGGGGTATCCTAGTAACACTGGTGTTGAGAAGCATACAAACCTACCTGGTGTGAGGCGCATGAAAAGTTTTAGTCACGGCGAACAATGTTCTGAAACTTGTCTTATTACTGCGTGACTTAAAAGGATTTTTTGATGCGTTCACAGATCCTATCAAGAATCTTCCTTCCATTAATCACTATGGTAGTAATAATGGAGAAAAAACCTTTAAGTTGAAAGGAACAAGGCATTATACTAAACAAACAAAGCGCGACAATAGTTCTCATCACAGGACGGTTTTATTGATGGTACATAGTAAGCACCACCGTAGTAACTTGCCATGATGATTATTAGCGACTTTTCACCTATTAAAAGGCCTTGAAGCCTAGGCATCTATGGCTAGCGGTGAATGCTTAGCTACTAATGCTAAGACATTGCTTGCACAACCGACTTACAAAAAGGATTTTTGCTACTCAAACTTATTTCGTTGCGGACTATGCCTTATCCGATGCTAGACTTGCACATTACATTAAGCGCCCATTTAGGTACTTTCGGACGACTTTGGCATTTCGGTTATGCTGCTGGCTAGCACTTGCATCCTTCTGTTGGAAGCTTCTGGGAACATACAAGTTCATTAAGCACTTAGATACCTGGTCTTTATGAGGACTATCGATTTTAATATCGAGGAAGGCCAAGGTATCTCAAGTACTTTCTTGCACCTTTGAAAAGGCTGTGGAAATTCTCCTTTGGTCGGGGTAGTCCGTTTGAGTTCATCCTTACTAGTCCATTGCTACTAGAGTTTTCGACGTTGTCATCGATTCCATAACATATGAACTATTGTAGTAAAGGCGTTTCGTAACAACAAGTTTAAAAGTAGTTATCCTATGTGGGTAAATTTACGTTAGCTTAAATATCATCCTATGGACAAGCTCGGCTTTCGATACCACTCTTTTACATCGCCCCACTTATAATGGGTTAGTTAATCCTGCGTGTTTTTTCGCCCGGGATCACGCCACAAAACGCCTGTTAGTCCGCGGATATTGGTATACAAAATAATAGTAATCCGAGCTTAATAAATATAGGATAGAAAGGGCTTCTACGGTGGCGACGAGTCACCAAATCGGGTTACAATATCAGAGTTGGCCAACGGAAGCGGTGGATTGACTATGACCTTTGCGTTACTCCTGGCAGACTTGTGCATGGATGAAATCTAGGCTTCAGCGTCCTTCTCCTAAGCAAACATCTTGCGAACTCCTACGATACGCTGGTACTCTACTTGTGCGTCGATCTTACCTTCACATGTGCCGATATATCGTAAAGAGAGGGGGTGAGTACAAAGCGTACTCGGCAAGTCCCAACCGGGGGTGGTAGTTATTAAGGGTTTTGGGCCTAGTAGAGTCTCTAAAACTGCTCTTGCTAGTTCGGGTTTATCTCATGTCATCGCTGTCCCACAGCATCACAGGTCAAACATCATTGGGTGTGTATCTAATCATAGATGTTCACACCTAGCACTTGCCCATTCAAGGGCGTGGCTATTGAATAGATTCAATTAACTTCTGCGAGAGGTTGTACACTTTTCCCCACACGAGGGCCATCTTCTCCCCCGCGTCACGGCTGGTCAAAGGTGGTCCCGCGAGATTCATTACCCGCTTGGATGCCTCCTAGGTATATCGGTATAATCTTTACCACGACTTCCGAGGGGGTTGGAAGGATAACCGCCACCCAAGGATGGCGCATCACCCTGGACAATATGGTGATACCAAATCACGCGGCTTCTACGGTAATACCTAATTACCCAACCTATCGCATCAACACCACTCTCAATCTCAAATCATCAATATGTGCCTCTAACCTTTAGCGCCACTGCGCCCAAACACTTACGTGGAAGATAAACTCGGCATCCGCCAGCCGGACCATGGGGCCACTCCCCCATATGCGCTCCCAATAGGTGGTTTGCCTACTCCGGCCACCTTGGCTCCAATTATACCTCAACCCAGCGGGGTGTGGAATCAAAAAAACCCCATTACGGCGTGTGGGCATGCGTAATATTATACTAGGTAGAAGGTCTATGAACCGGTCCTTAGGGAAGCGAGCATCTCTCGCGGGATTCATTCCCGTGTGATTGATCCACCTCCATGTAGACAATCACCACTCACCTTTTGTTGGAGGTTCACTTTATTACTTTTCGGGTTACATCGATCTTACTTAGTCATATTATGTCATCATTTATTATCATATTAAGGTCATGATTAAGGGGGTAAGGACTTGCACGGGAGGTTACGGCCGAATGACGCGGCGTCGAGCGTCTTCTAACGTGCCCGGACGGATACTCCCTAATCGGGTTACGCCCGAATCACTTGCGAATGGCGATAAACCCTAGCTTGAACTATGACACATAAAACAAACCTGACAGAACATTATGGTGGCAATGGGTTAGATGCATAGAGCTAGATTTTTGATGAATTATGGAAGTCGTTTCCGCAGCGAAGCGGAGTTAGTATGCATGAGATATGGATTTTATAATATTAATCCTAATTAAATCATTAGGGTAATATTATAATATAATTTTATCATGTAATAAAATTGGAACTAATTACATGATAAAATTCTATAAATCAAATAATGAATTTACAAATTTTAAAATTTTTTTTTTTCGACGCGGGGAAAGTCTATTTGTAAAACTACGTGTACATGATCGGGTGGACATAGCAATTAAATAAGTGTACCACGAAAAACCAGTCCTGCTTAGCGTGGATGACCGTGGGCCCCATAGGTGCCGCATGTGGCGCCCGTAAATACGTGTATGTGATGCTGCCCCAACTGTTGGTGGCGGAGGGAAAAGCGGGCGTGGCGGCGTGGCGGCCTATCATTGGCTCCTGCGGATTCTCGGCGTCCGCGGCGGGAAGCTGGCGGCATCATCGATGCGCCGCTGCGGTTACGTCTCCGTCGCGGCGGTTCTTAGCCGAACCCAGCCGGGTTCCGTCGGTTGCGCCCTTTTGCTCGCCGTCGCGGCGGGTAGAGCTCCCATCGCCTCCCGAACCCGTTGGCGGGTACAGTAGAGGTGGCGGGTAGGATGCTTCCCACGGCGGCGGCGAGCGGGGCGGCTAGCGGTGCGGCGGTGCTTTCGAGAGTCGGGCTACCGCGCACAATAAGCGCGCGGTTGGTGAGGAAAAGCGGAAGGGAGGAGGTTGGGGAAAGCATACCGGACCACCAATTCCTGGCGGCGATGACCAAATCGTGGCGCTTCCGTTTCGGCAGCGGTGGCATTCTTGATTTAGGGAGAATTCGATTTCGCCCGGTGAGGATGGGAGAGGGAAGGCTGGCGCGAGCACCTCATGTTCTAGCCCTCAGCGTGAAGCTCGCAGTGCTGCGGGCGAGGCCGAGGAGGCAGCGGCGGGGGCTATTTATAGCCGCGATCATGGAGAGCTTCGTCGGGGAGATCTTTTCCGACCCGTGGCTGCCACGCAGCGGACCTCGGTGGCCTCGAGCGTGTGCTAGCTGGCCGCCAGCGTGTCCCGTGCTTTCCATTTGTGGCGGTTGGCGGCGTCCCATCACCGGCGCATCGGCGCTCGAGCCGATCGTGGCGTCGCGTGGGGAGTGAAGTCGCCATCTGTGAGCACGAATTCCAGCCATGGCGGCCGCTACATGTCGATGGCTGGCACCCCGCAGCGTGGCTTCTTCTAAACGGCGTGTCGGGTGGAAGCGGTGGAGTTATTTAGTGGCGGGATGCGTCGTCACCGACTCCGGCCGGGGGCGAGCTTTGTCTGCCAGACATCCGCTGTTGGCGTTGACTCGGCCCTTTGTTTCCATGGGCCGGTCTGCTTGGGTGCGGGTGGCTGGCTCCTCTCCTCGGGAGATAGAGGCGGCAATGCGGGAGTCGTTCTCGGCGGCGCGCCTTAGTGCAGGCCAGGGAGGCGGGGAGGGGCGGGGGTGCCCGCTGCTGCCCCAGCGAGGGGAAGGGGATGAGGAAGACGATGGTGGTGGGGTCTGTTCGTCAGCGAGGAGGAGCGCTGCTGGGCGGTTTGATCTTGGGCTGGGTTTGTGCCCGCCTATTGGGCCCGGCCCCCGTTGGCCTAGGAAGGAGGAAGAGAGAGGAAGGAGCTGGGCTGGGCCAAAATGGGAAGGGGAGGAGATCAAGCCCGTGGCTTTTTTTCTGATTTTCTCATCTCTTTTCCATTTCTATCTCCTTTCCTTTCTTTTATTCCTTCTCTCATTATTTTATGTGTGTATGCATACATATATATTGTAAATATTTATACAAGTACTCGTATATATTCTCATGCCTTTTACTCATGAAAATATTTATCTAGTTGTACTTGCATAAATATGTGTATATATGTGTGCACACACATTTCGAAACTCTCGTCATTTCATGTGCTCTAGATATTTTATAAATATTTATACAAACACATTTATATTCTATGACCTTTATGGTGGGGAATATTTATTTGTTGTGCTTGTAAAAATATTTATATATATTTAAGTACACACATGTTTTGATATTTTATTCGGAGAAAATTTGTAAACCATTTCTCATGCGTTTTACTTCCATAATAAAACCTAGCACTTACCTTCATCCTTTGCGACCATAGAGTTCATCACACAAGGTTTCCTAATTCTAGATGGTGAGGGTTTGAAATCGGGAGTTTTTCAGCGAGGGTTTTTGGTTTAGCGGGAAGTTAAATCAAGTTTTAGTTGTAATTAGAAAAAGTTCAAATTTTTTGTGAATTTTAAAAATGATGCAAAAACACTTGGGTGTTTCTGAGGCCAACTCGATATTGTAACCCGACTTGGTGACCCTTAGTCGCCCTTTGTAAGCCCCTTTCATCCTATATTTCTATAGCTTCGGTTTTACTATTAATTACGTTTTACCATCATCTCATTTACTAATAGGCGTGTTTGTGGCGTGATCTGGCGCAAACACGTGTGATTAACGATCCATTAAAAGTGGAAGGTGGCGAGGAGGAGAGGGCAACCAGTGCTTGCGGTGTATTAGCGAAGAGCGATGTCGATGGCGGCGGTCGTCCGTCGAGACGCGTCCTCATCCTCCTCTAGCTGGAGGATGGCAGGAATTAAACGCCGTCGGCGGTGTGCAGCGGCGGGGAGAGGCGGCGGCTAGGGCAGGCTGCTGGGGCGGCCCTATGCCAGCGGCCCGGTGGCTACCGCTGGGCTGGCCTCCAGCGTGGCCGTCGGGCTTGGGGAAGTCCTGCGTGGCGATGCGGGCGTACTCCCGTGGCGCGAGGCGGCGTCTCGATCTCATCAGCGCTGGCTGATCTTGGCGGTTATTGTCGTGGGAGGTGCCTTCAAGCGCCATGATGAACTTCGGTCATCTCGAAGCCATGGGTGGTGAGGAATCGTCCTTGTCTCCGGATACCGGTATCCTGGAACCCGGTTAGATTGGGCGGAAGTGACCGTGATCGTCGACCGTTGGAGCGGTGAAGGTGGCGTGGGGCTGCGATTTTCGGCGGCGGCGGCCGGCAGCGGCTCGGCTTTCCCGGCGAGGAAGGCGGTGCGTGGCGGAGGAAGAGGGGCGCGCTTAGCGTCGGTCCGAAGCGATGTTCGCGGCAGCAGTGGTGCAGGGCGGCAGGCATGGCGGCGCTGCCGTGGCGTGTGGGCGGCGTCTTGGCCGCTGGGAGGAGGCGGCGGTTGAGGGCAAGGCGAGATAGATAGGAACTATTTTTATTGCTTGCTTATCCCCAAAGAGATTACATGCCTCTGCTTATATAGCCCAGCTAGTGGGACTTGTAATCTAAGTGATCTCTCTATAAGGTTTCCTTATATGATTGGAATACCTTTTTACAAGCAATATTTATTTATTTCCTAATAAGGGTCTTCCTTATAGATTGGAATATCCTTTTACACACCAAAAGCCTAAGATAATCCTAACTTGAAAGTAGAGTTGGATACGGAGGGAGGCGGCGGCGGGCCCCCCCACCCTTGTAGCGCCAGCCCCCTTACAAAGGCGGCGCGCACCGTTCGAGCCCACTTGAGTCTGTCCCGGGCTGGCCCAATCCGGTTCATGACATTTTCCTCTCTCCTCTCACAGAACCAGAACGATTAGGTGAAGCTCGCTTCACCCAAGCTAATTCAACGCGGAAACTTAAGCTATTAGGGGAGATGCATATATTTTTTTCAGCGTTTATACAAGTGCACTACATGTCAGCGTGTGCAGAAGTGACAACTTTGATAGTCTGGGACCTGACAAACATAGAAATTAAAATAAATTCAAGGACCATACTAAAACCTGATAAAATTATAGTGAGATCCCAACATACATTGTTATAGGTATTTGGATGATATTTTTGAAAGTTTGGAGACCAGAATGACATAGTGATATACAAGTTTAGGGTCAGTAGTATACTTTATGTTCAACTAGAAGTGGTAACCCATCTTGTTACTTTTGAAAAACACTATATATGAATTATTACATAAGAGCCAGAAGGATAATTTATGTTTTAGAAACGCTAGGTTAGTATATTATTGCATCATGGCTGCATCAGAGCGCTAGGATGTTCCACAGCAGTAGCATTTTGAGTCATTGCCACATTCGCCGTAAAGGATATCGTCGTATTCCTCAAAGCATGCATTCTTGCAATCGACCACGAATTCACCATAGCACCTTCCACGAAAATTGCTACTCAGGTATCGATATTCAATCTGCCTGCATTGTGACGTGAACATACTGCACATACAAGAACAAGATGATCAAATTAGCAGAAAGATTAATCAAAACAACATATTAAATTGCATACACTGGTCGATTCAATGCCAAAACTTAAAATATTAGGAGAACATTTATACACGTACATACCGATACAGGCAGCCATGATGACACTTATTAGGAGCATGGCTGAAGAGATTCTTTTTCTAAATACGCCATTGATTGTTCTTTGTGAAGTATGAAGAAAGGAATGAGTGAGCATGTTGGTGGACGATAACACACATATATATAAACGACATGCCTCGTGTGTATTCCACGGTACAAGCATAAACATACGATCTATCTCCTCGTGATTTCCAACAGAAGCTGGTCGGCCTAGTCACAAAGCTGGGCCTGCACTGGCCATGGTGTCAGGTACCAACGCACCAAAGGTTATAGCTGCCGCATCATCCAAGAGTATGAGCTGTGCTTATTGGACTCTTTGACCTCATCTAAAACGTATTTTGTATAGTTCTGCTTGGAACTAATCTCCACTTTTAAGAGCAGGTTTAATAGAATCGCCCGGCTGCTCGCCCGGTGTCGGCGACAAAGCGCGCAAATAGTGGCGGGTCCCACAGATATTGAAGGCTTGCATGACCTGCTCAGCCAATCGAATCGCATTTTGATCCTTCTGTGACTTTGCAGCATCGACTCACGAAATGCCGGCTCCTCTTTCTCTCTCTCTCTCTTCCTTTCTCTCTCTTTCTCATTGGTTTGTCGCCCGGCTGAAATTTGTCCACTATACTTGCTCTATTAAGGGCACTCACAATGCAGACTCTACCATAGAGCCTAAAATTATTTATTACCTTGGATACCGTGGACTTAGAGTACAAATAAGTCTTGGTTTTCTCCTTCTCTCTTCCATAAATATCTTTGTCACATCATGCGCCACATCATCAAAGTGCAATAAATATGAAGCTAATAAATAAGCTTAAACTCTATGGTAGAGTCTGCATTATAAGATGAAACGAAATCGTCAACATCGACTTCAACGTGATGCCGGGAATCCACTCGTCAAAGCCAAGCTGAGAGACGGTCAGCTTCTGGTTCCGAGGCAGGACCTCGATCATCTGGTTCCGAGGCAGGACCTCGATCATCTGGTTCCGAGGCTGTCCCTTGTGCTCACGCCATCACGGTGCCATCCGCCACGGTACCGCTAACACCCGACACGATACAACCTCTCGCGAGGTTGTGCCTTCGCCGCGACTCTGCAAATCTGCATCCGCCACCACCGGCGGCGACTCTACGCCACCGATCAAGTCCATGCAGCTGATACTCAAAAAAATCTCCATGCAGCTGGCCTGTAACTGCTATCTCAAATGATATGTTGTTTGGTTCGGCCAAAGCTACCAGAACGAGAATGCAACACATTCACGCCGTTCCCGGTTGCAGAGTAATCACTACCGTATTTTGTTTGGTTCAGTAAAATAGTTCGCACGTACCAAGCTGATAACGTCAGGCACCCGGCAGAATGTCCCGGCACAGGAAGGGGCCAACGCACGCTTTCCGAAGGGCCGTATCCATTAGTGTGGGGAACCACTTCGTGTAGTACAGCTTGACTAAAGTAAATGGACGGGAAGTACTAAAGAATTCCAAACGTGCCGACCGCGGCACTACGGCATGGGCACGGCGAAGCACGACGCGACGAGGCACAGCACGATGGGGCGCGGCACGCTGCCGTGCCATGCCGTGCTCAGTGCCACCCAGCATTAGCATCTCGGCCCCAGGCCGCGGCACTACGACTGCTTCGTGCGTGCCGTGCGTGCTAAAGCATGGCGGGCTCGTGATGGCCGGTGCCCCTCGTGCGCGCTCGCCCGCCCGCCACCCGTGCGGGTGCTGTGTGCCCGGTGAGCGCCGCCCGCCGCCGCCCGTCGTCTGCTGCGCCCCGGCCAGTGCCGCCGCCGGCGCCTAGGACGTTCCATGGCTGCGCGCCCCGTCTCGAACAAACAGGGGAGAAGTGGGGCGTCGGGGATGGGAAGAAGTCCGGCGTCGGGAAGGGTGAAGCGGCGCTTCGATGAAATAACGAGAGGAAGCTAGGGTTCGGTGAGTTGTTTGTTGATCAACAGTTGATATGCATTCAGAGAGAAATCCAATGGCTACAATTTATCGGGCCAACCTCATGCTGCAACTTAGGCGGGCGTGCCCGTGCCAGCCGGGGCCGACTCTAGGTTCGAGCACGGGCGCGGCACCCGGACCAGACCAAGCACGGGCACAAGTAGGCTGTGCGGACCGTTTTGGACTGGGCCTGCGTGCGTCCGTTTAGCGCCCCGTTTGGAATTCTTTAGGAAGTACTTCCCATGTTAATGGATACCAGCATTTGAAGGCATCACAATCACGAAAATGCATGTTGTCGTTTTTGTCTTTTCACTTTTGCATATACTATCACAATTGTAGCGCCCCCAATTCCCGCATGGTCCTCGATAATTGTAAACTCGGGCACGGCAATATACACTCTGCGTGCACAACACCAAAACTAGAGATGGGCGATCTGACGCAGTAAAACATGTTACAGCGACATGCAATCTGACACTTAAAAGTTATCTCGACAGACTTCTACAACCGGTGTAAGTCCAACCGCTAAAACTCTTTGGCGTCGGATGTCTAACCCTGAAAAGAGTTGTGGTGTAGTGGCAGCCATTGAACATACTAGCACATACAACTAGGAGTTGTATTCTCAACATTTCATACAGGTGCACATACATACCAATGGCCACAATGACAATGAGGAGCATGGCTTTGCCTGAAGACGCTGATGGTTTTTTTTTTTTTTTTTTTTGAAAGTTTTTGTGCGTTGAAGAAAAGAACGATTGAGCAAGTTGGTGGATGATTGAGTGAGTATAAGTCCGACAACTTATATATAAAAAGCACATGCTTAGTGTGCTCCGCCGTAGAAGGATTAAACGTACGGGATTGTCCTATACTATCCCTAGTATTTTTCTAAGAAAGCACACAAGAGTCAAGAAAGCACAAGAGAATCAGCATGTTTGTATCCTTCAGTATTTTATTCACGCCCATCAACCACGTTATCGTCAGCATTTTGATGAGATGGCCCTCCATTGGTTGTGGAGTACTGATGGAGTAAACATATGACACCAAGTTGCAATGGTAATACCTACCTAGTCCGCTGGTACACTCATTTCCACTGCATGAATATCGAATCACGCTACTGTGTTTAGAAAAAAAATATTGTTGTATGTGTGTATGTTCAGTTTCAGTTTCTAATCCTCCGTCAGAGGTAGAGATCTATTTTATTCGAGAATTAAATCAAGGGTTCTTGAAAAATAAGTGACCAGAGACCCCCGCTCCATTGGATGTTATTTGTAAAATTATTATAAAAAATGTGCCAAAAAGTTTATATTGAAAATTTATTAACATTAAATAATATAGAACAATTATTGTGCTAAGTTGTCTATGAAATTTCAGAAAAAAAAAATATCAAAAAAATTATGGTAAAATTTTGTGATAACAAATTCTGCTCTGCAAACGATTATATTGTCAAAGTTGTGTTAACAAGTTATGCATAAAAAGTTGTGTGTATAACTTGGCAATTTTCAAAATTATAAAGTTGCAGAAATATTTTTTCTATAAAAAGGAAAATCACGGAGACTGCTCATCGTTCGCTAGATTTTGAATTTAGTGAATGAGCGCAAAAGTGAATTAATTAATGGAAAGATAATTATGGATGAAGACCACCTGTTGGATGGTGACACCAGGCAAAACAAGATATTTGTAGACAACTTCAGCATGTTTAAAATCAGCGAGATGGAAACCGGTTTAGCTACATCCTTCCAGTTTTGTCCTCATCAGTGCTTATGATTTGGCCATCATGCTGGAAACATGGGATGTAGGCCATGTTTGGTTGGGCAAAAAATTTACCAAAAAGCAGCATTATAAAAAACTGAAACAATCCTGTAGCATTTTTTGTTTGTATTTGGTAAACATTGTCCAATCATGGACTAACTATGCTCAAAAGATTTAATGTGATATGATGAAGAGAGTCTAAAACTTGGAATTTAGGTTACAAAAACTTGCCAACTAAACGAGGCCATAATTTTTATTGTGCTGCCGTGCGCAACCTGGGTGTTAAGTTGCTGCCAGCATTGTATCCGCCACCGGTACCTTGAGCCGCTGGTTTGGTCAAATAACTCTTGGACTGTGCCAGGCAGCATCCCATGTGATGCGGCATTCAAATTTGCCCCGTCAATCGACGCTCCCATGCATGATGCATTCACCGTTGTGCTTGTGATCTGGTAATTATTCCCTGCAAATTTGGGTACCCCCTCCTGCATCGGCCGATTCCTTCTGCAAAAGAATGCAAGGATCCGGCTGGCATAATGTTGGCCTCTAGGATCCTCACAATCCAGCGGGCTCAGACGACTCAGCTTGCGCGCTTACGGCCGGCTTCAGCTCACGGCTCGTCAGGGGCACTAAAATTTATCTCCAACGGCAACCTTTGGCGCGTCACGTTTGTACGGTGAATCAATGCAAGTTTGTGACATGTTTACTTTGGCATATTTAACCTGTCCTTCAGTCCACATCTAATGGAGGACCTACTCATCAAATGCTGACGATAATGTGGTTAATGACGTCATGCATGAACTATGTTAGTGAAGGAAACAATGCTGAATACAAACATGTTTCTAGACTCTTGTTAAGACACTCGGGGGTCTCATGGATAGGAAAAAGAGAATCCCATATCTTTATGCTTCTACGGCGGAACACACTAGGCATGCAATTTATATATATATATCCTCACTCTACTTCTCCTCACTCCATTGTCCACCAGCTAACTTCTCGCTCGTTCTTTTCTTCAAATACAAAATTTCCAACAAAAAACAATCAATGGCGCCTTCAGAGATAATTTCTCTGCTGCTGTGCTCCCTAATAATTGTCATCATGGTCATCGGTATGTACGTGCATATATGTATGAACTACTAAAAATATAGTGTCTCTCCTAATAAGCTTGGCTGGTGTGTACAACTTAATATGTTTCTTCTATTAATCTTTCGGCTAATTAACTGCGTTCTTGGATGGGCTAGCATGTCCACTGTATTCAATGGCAGCTCCTGTTAGAGTCTTGGCGGAAGCATAATCACCATAGAAGAAAATACCGCGAGCGGAAACGACACAAAGGCCGCGATGTTTTTTTTTGAGGTTCAGCGATGTGCCTAATCCTCGGGGCAATGACTCACGGGCTCCTCCCCATAAACAGCAGCTACACGGCATCCGGGGCGATCCCGCGGCCTCGCCGCCACCCAAACCAACCCGCCAAGTCGTCTCCACGAGGTTACAACGAGGGGGTGGCCTCATATTTATGGCCCCCTAGGACCGCGAGTTCGACTACAACTCTATCCTAGCCCCTAATACAACTCAAGTCCAAGCGTAACCTAAACTTGTACACTTATTGACACATATCTAACAAACTCCACCTTAGGCGAATATGCGCCCATCTTGAAGCGTCCATCGCGCGAACCTCCATGTACACGGACTTGAGCCATCTCGCCGGTAAACTCACTTAGAACAACCCGATGAAATTTGCGATCCCGCAGGCCCGCATCACCATCGAGATAGAACACCACTACATTTGCATTGCCATCCATGACTCCACCTTCAACAAGCGCTTCCTTTCAGCATGTACTGGTGTGCACTTGACTTCTCACCAACCATAGCTGTCTTGCCTTCATGCATGATTCTCAAGGTCTTCTTATCGGGAACGCCTGATACAACCAGCCTTCTTCATGCAATAAACCAAGCGAAATCAGATTCCTCGTTAGCCCGGCACATGCTTCACACCCTTAAGCAACATCTCTTTTCCATCACACAACTTGACTTGATGTTGCCCCTCCTCTGACAAGATAGCCTGAACCATCTCCCAAGTAAAGCAAAACCATTATCCTTCTCGGTGTATGATGAGAAAAGCTCCTTCTTTGATGTTGCATGGAGCGAGCTAGCTGAATCAACAACCCGCATCCAAGAAACTGTTCACTTGACAGCGTAGAGAAGATCACCATCGCTATCACGAGTCATCTTTCTTTTTGTTGGCAATCATAACACTTACGGATCCTCCATCCTTCTTCAGTTCTGGGGCAGTCCTTCTTCAGATGTCCTAGATGGGTTGCACTTATAGCACCGCGGACCCTTCTTCTTCTTGCCTTTCTTATCCTCCACACTATGATCCTGCCGCCCTAATTACAAGGCATCACCCGAAGACTCATTTGTTGCATTATTCTTCCTCCTTTGATCATGAGCAAACAGCGCGGCAACAACATCTTCCACCTTGATGTCCTCCTTCCCGTATGTCGGTGTAGTAACTAAGTGCTCATAAGACCTTGGCAGCGAACAAAGAAGAATAACAGCCTTGTCTTCATCATCAACCTTCACATCGACCTTCACAAGATCAGCAATCAATTGATTGAAGACATGGATGTGCTCTCGCAAGATCGACTCCTCTTGCATCTTCAAGCCAAACAACTTCTGCTTAAGATACAACCGAGTCACCGTCTTGGACATGAACTGACTGGCCAACTTGTCCCAAATTTTCTTTGGCGAAGTTTCTTCCATGACATGGTACATGATCGTCGGAGAGACATAACGATAGTTGCACAACCACATTGCCTCCATCTCCTCCACTTGTCATCACCTACCTTCTCCGGCAACCCCGCTGAGCACCTTCGAGATACTCTGTTGAGCCAACAGATCCTTCACTCTTATGCGCCACATCCGAAGTTCGGTGCCATCAAACCTCGTCACCTCAAATTTGGATGCCATCGGCGCCATGCACTTTTGTTGCCCAGGTCGCCGAAAACCGCATTACCTTATGTACACTGGCGTGCTCGCTCCACGCGCACCAAGCCAAACCCCGCGCTTGTTCCTTGCTGCACACCGCGTCACCACAGCCCGCCGCTCGCAAACCTTCTGTTGACTGTCACGCCGCTCGCACCACGACAAAGCCAACCGGCAAAAGCGCCCGCCCACGGTCGCCGCCAACTCCGCCAAATTCTGGCTCGATCTGCCAATTGCTTTTGATCGCAATATCCGTGAACCTCTCTGTATTTATGGAACCGGAAAAAAAGCGGCAAGTGCAAACCGACTCCTTCGTAATCAAAGTCGGACTCCACACGGAATCAATTACGGTGCGTTGTCTCCGTTAGGTATCCGCAACCTCCGTTACTACCCTTTTCCATGTCGCGCTGCAATATCCCGTGAGTCTCCGTGCACCTCGATATGTCTCCGTTTACAACCGCGATACACCAATGTCTCCGACATGGAAACCAGTCCAGCTTTTCTTGATCACGGGAGACAAATCCATCGGGCCAAGCACAAGTCCCAAGGCCAAAACACGTCATGTCGACTCCTCTCCTAAACACCGGGCCTGATTCCTTGCATGCACATGTCCATGTTCATTAATTCCTTTTTTTTTTCTTAACCGAACACCCATGTACATATCAAATCTGCCTCCAAGGAGATCACCTGCCATACGCCTTTGCTTGTCCATCTTGGTAAGCCCACAACATTGCGGTGCATGAAACCTCCACAATATCGCGCCGAGTCCACACCGTGGCTCTACGCCACCATCGTTGCTAATTCCAGCGACACCCGATCAAGATCAATCTCCGTCGTCGACCGCGAGTCAAAATACCGCCATCTTCATCTCAGGCGCCTTCCGGCCCTTTACCGTCGAACACGGCCATCACCTGCAATGCGACCCTTATCGAGCGGCAGCCACCGGCTGCCATCAACCCGATTTCCGCGTGCGGGCGATCCCGTTGATTGCAGCTCATTGGGATGATCGAGCCACGCCCGAAGTGTCAACTCCACGATCGAGTGCGTCGATCGCCATCATCTCCACCTTCGCCATGTCCTTCTCGGGACACACCCATGCGAGCCTTGCACCATGTGGAACATATCCATCGCACATCCACGATCTTCTTCTATTAACACGGCTCCGATACCACTTGTTAGAGTCTTGGCGGGCTTATAATCACCATAGAAGAAAATACGAGCGAAAGCGACACAAAGGCGCGATGTTTTTAGCGAGGTTCAGCGATGTGCTAATCCTCGAGGGCAATGACTACGGGCGCTCCTCCCCATAAACAGCGGCTACACCGGCATCCGGGCGATCCCGCGGCCTGCGCCGCCACCAAACCGGCCGCCAAAGTCGTCTCACGAGGTTACAACAGGGGTGGCCTCATATTTATGGCCCCTAGGACCGCGAGGATTCGACTACAACTCTATCCTAGCCCTAATACAACTCAAGTCCAGCGTAACCTAAACTTGTACACTTATTCGACACATATCCTAACGACTCCATGCCCGCGGGACACTTTTGCGGCATCTAAAGCGGCGCATATCTCTGAGGACCGTGCTGGGGCACCGGCGGCGATTGCACTAATACATGCAGATGGGAAGGCTCCGACAACCTTTATGGCCCGAATGTGACTGCGAATTTAGATGTTGGTGCTATAAATGCAACCCTCCGATCCGACCATGATGCAATGATCGGTCACGGGGTTTCTTCAATATATAAAGTATCTCTTCTAGCTCTTATGTAATAATACATATGTTTTTTTTAAAAAAGATGGGTTATAGTATACCACAACCAATTTATAGCAACTCCAAATCTATAAGCTATAAGTCATTATAGTGGCTGATGTAATGGTCGGGGATAAGTGTATGCGTAGATATGAACCTAGAGATGTGCACTACATGTCCCTAAACTTATGGCTATGTCATTCTAGTCTCCAAACTTGCAAAAGTTTTGTTTAAATACCAAACCAAATATATATGTTCAGGTTTCACCACTGTTTTGATGGGTATGGTCCTCCAACTTGCATTAATTGTTGTGCTTTTGTGTCGATGCTACCTAAGGATGTACACCTCTGTTGCACTGTCTTAAAGCAGGCAAGCAGTTGGCCAGGTCC
Source organism: Hyparrhenia diplandra (assembly GCA_015847255.1). Classification (NCBI taxonomy): domain Eukaryota; kingdom Viridiplantae; phylum Streptophyta; class Magnoliopsida; order Poales; family Poaceae; genus Hyparrhenia; species Hyparrhenia diplandra. The sequence goes on along the minus strand of JADLZK010010239.1, from coordinate 21,700 downwards.
TCCATTGGATATGGAGTACTGATGGACAGGTTAACACAACTTAATACTCCAAAGTAAACATATGACACCGTGTTGCAGTGGTGACACCCGCTAGTACTGAAAAAATTGATGGTGGGCGTTTGGGATTTTTTGGCAGCGAGGCGTCCATGCTGCGTCACCAGCGTGGGGTCACGGTAAATATGTGGAGCACCATGGCGGGCAAAAATGCCCACCATGGTTAATCAGCGAAAAAAAAAAATAATAAATCTGCTGATAAGCCCACGAGCCCATCCATGGGCCCGGCGACCCATCTCTTGCGCAGCCGCCTTTACTGCGCCGCCGCTCATCGGCCCGGCGTGAGTCTGCCAGTAAGTTGCCCTCATCGTGGATCTCATGCCGCCATCGCCACCATGGCCGCTCCAGCCATGGATCCGCACCGCCCAGCGCCCGTTGCTCATCGTTGACCATGGATCCGGCGCCCGCCACACCGCTTCTTATCGTCCCGGTTGTGGATTGGCGCGTGTTAGCGCTCCGCTTTGCTCATCAACCCGGCCATGGATGCGCCCGGTGGGGTAGTCCACTGTCGTGGATCCGCGCCACCGCAGCGCCGCTGCTCGTCGGTCGGCCATGGATCCGCCCGTGGAGGTAGTCCCGTCATCGATCCGCCCTGCCTACTCCTTTTTGCCACCACCATGGACTGAGCCGACATCACTAGGGTTAGGGATGGATTCGGAACGAATATGAGAGAGGAGAAAGGGTAGGAGCATACCTTCGTCACGGATCTCGGCCGGATTGACCAACCGGCCACCAACGTCGTCATCATTGCCCGGTGAGAGTCGGAGGAGGGAGGGAGGGAGAAACGCTGATCAATGAGGGAGGGAAAGGCTTCGCGAGCGGAGAAGGGATGAGCACTTCGCGCTTTCAGCGGCGATTGGGTTGTACGCAGCTCTCATGGCCGGAGAAGTGGAATGGGTGGAAGGGAATGAGCTGATGAAAACCCTAACTTTCTCCATTTATATCGGACCGCGGTATCCAGGCCTGCGTCCACGGGCTGTTAGACATTGCATTTTCTATGGCGGGCTATTTTTTACGTGGCGGACTACAATGCCATACGAAAAAATGCCCCCGCGGTTAACTAGGGCGTTAACCGTGGCTAGCAAAGTTGTGCCTGCCATGGGCTCATTCTAGGGGTGTCAAGCAAAATGTTTTTTGTACTAGTGACCTACCCAGTCTGCTGGTACACTCGCTTCCACTACATGAATATCGAATCACGCTATCGTGTTCAGAAAAAAGAATATTGTTGTATGTGTATGTTTCGGTTTTAGTTTCCGATCCTCCGCGAGGTAGAGATCTTTTATGCAAGAATTAAATCATGGATTCTTGAAAATAAGTGACCAGAGACCCGCTTCATTGGATGTTATTTGTAAAATTAGTATAAAAATGTGCCAAAAATTAGAAATTTTTCTGCGGTCTTTCCGGGAGGAACTGGCGGTTCCTCCCGTTAATCCATTGTTTGGAAAATACTGCTGTGTGCACGGCGCACACAACTCCTTCGGTGTGCACCTCCACTTGATCAATTACCCACGTGTCCAGCACTCATCCTTGCCGTACGTCCTGGAACCGGCTCTCTGACGTATTCTGCGGAAGGCTCGGCCCAGGCGTTCGGCTCCACGACGTATTCTGCAGCAGGCACGGCTCCGATTCTTTTCGTGCCCTCACGTGTGAGTTAACTCTGATTTTGCGTGAAGGACAGGTGCCGACGGCGCGTCGCCTGGTACGGCATCTCCGCGGCGTCCACGGCCTGGCTGTGGCGATGTCGACATATGGCGTCGTATGCACCCTCCGTCTCTCTCCTCCTCCATGCCCCCATCCGCCATGGACGGCCTTCTGCTCTTCTGCGGAGCGATGGCGGCGGCTTACGCGCGATACAGTACGACGCGGAGTGATGGCGGCGGAGCACGTGACGTGAGATGGTTCGACGATCTGATCTGATCCAACCCCAAAACCTACAGCAGCGGGCCTACGACCGTACGAAACTGTACGTAAGCCGGGAGCCTGAGAGGACAAGCCGAGCCGGCGGCGGCCTGTCCTGTCAAGGAAAATACACGACTTGGAGCCGATTGTAGGACGTACGGCAACGATTAGAGCTGGGACAGGTGGCGCACTAATCAAGTGCAAAGTGCACATAAAAAGCACCTGTGTGCGCGGTGCACACAGAAGTAATTTCCCATTGTTTACCGGTTCCTCTCCTAAATATAGACACGGAGGCTAGTTTAGTATTTTTTCGTCCTGACGCCCGTCAAACCCAGAGGCGGCGGCTTCTAGACAAGGGGCCGCCCAACTGCTGCGGCGCGCGGCCGTGTCTCCAGCGCCGGCGCTAGCGTCGGCGTCGGTGCCCCAAATCTAGCGTCCAGGTACTGCAACGACGCCCTGACGCTCGACATCGTGTACACGGACGGATCCTTCTGGGGCTGGCCGGAGGTGGAGTATCAGCCGTGGCCCGCAGCTGTTGGAGGGAGGTCGGCTGGAGATGCATGAACGCGTGCGGTGGCCGGGCGGAGGCAGCCTACGCGTTCTGAAAGGGCAACCCTGGGGGCTAACGCATACCCCATGAGCTCCTGAGGATGCAACGCCTCCGACGGCCAACAATGGAATGTCCGCCTCTTCACCCAGGTGCTTCAGAGACAAACAATTTTGGCATCGTTTTTTTTTTTCTGACGCCTACAATTTAGTTGGTGATGGCATTATGCAGTTCAAAACGGGTTCAAATATTCGAGAATACCTAAACACATCAAATTTTCAGACATGGCCTCCGCGAAGTAGGCGGCCACGCGCTGCGATCGAGGTGCGGATCCATTAGATGATGATGAGGCGAGACACGACGGAGCCGGCGATGGCGATGTCTGGAGTCGATCATCTTAGAAGAGCGGGCCAGGGCACTCGAAGGAGATCTCGCAGGCTCGCAGCCCTCGACGGGTGTGAGCGTGATGACGTGCCTGACGGAGTTCATGAAGGCCGGGAGGCGCGCGGTGGCCTGGCAGGCGCACGAGTTGTCGAGGCCCATGAGCCTGCGGCGGGCCGTGTCGCGCGGGTCCTGCTCCTGCCCCTCCCCTCCTCGCTGTGCTGGTGCCGGTGCCGGCGCCGGGACCGCCTCCCTCCTCCGTGTCTGTCCGGGACTTCGCCTGCTGGCCGGCGGCCGTGGACGTCGACGTCTCGTTGCGATGCAGCGGCCGCAGACCCGCAGAACTCGTAGTCGGGCTCCGAGCAGAGGCACGGCGAGTGCGTACACGCGCGCTGGTGCGCGTTGACGTCGTAACAGTACCATAGTACGTCACGTAGGACACGGCCGGCTGGCTGCTTGCGGCGATGCCGGGCAGCGCTCTCACGTGCGGGAGGATGTGCTTGGACGTCCGTGTTCGGCCATGCCTGGGACCTCATGTAGTCGTGCTCGCCTGAACTGCGGCGCGGCCTGAACCCTCGCGTTCGCTACGACCGGGCGGCGCTCCCCGCGCTCGAATTCGCTACGGTCGGGCGGACTCCACCGCGCTTGCTGTCGCGGCGGCGGGGCGGAGGTCCACCAAGCTCGCTGTATCGCAGCGGCGGGGCGGGCGGAGATTCCTTGCGCGTGCCAGCGGCCGGCCCGGCAGACTTCCCCGCGCTCGCGTTCGCGTTGAGGGCGGCGGGCGGGTTCCCACGCGCGGCTTTCGCTCGCTTCGCGCGACGGCGGGCAGGCCCTCTCTTCTCCTCAAAGACTAAAAAGCCATTATACCCTTCAATATCACCTATAATTGATTCAGTGCCATGGTTCGCCATGTGGTTCGCATAGCTTTTTATGGTCTCGATCGGGCCGAATGGATGGCGTAATGTCCCAAGCGTGGTAAAACTCTCAAAAGTTATGTGTAATTTGTATAGCGGTAATTTTCTAAAATTATAAAAGGATTTGCGAGAATATTTTTTCTATAAAGGGGAAGTCACGGGACCTGCTTATTGTTCGCTAGATTTGAATGTAGTGAATGATCGCAAAAAGTGAATTAATTAATGGCAGGAACAATTGGATGGAGGAAGACCACCTGTTGCATGGTGACGCCAGGCAAAACAAGATCTTTTAGACAGCATCAGCATGTTTAAAATCAGCGAGATGGAAACCGGTTTAGCTACAAGAGGGATCAAAGCCGTGGGTGTTGAGCATGGGCAACCCGAGAAGGAGAAAATTGAGGTACTGGCATGGGAACTGTGTGGTGAATCAATTTGGTGCCAACAGTTCAGGAGAATTGAAACCAGTCTAGAAGGTTGGAATCAGGGGCGGCATCAAGTGGGCTGGAACCGTACCGTGATTAGCGTCGTCGATGAGAGGGGTTATAGGGAACACGGGATGAACCATATTGAAGGCAGACCCCAACTCTTCTTTATGTCTGATTAAGACATCATCAAACTGAGGTCCCAACAAAGGGCTTGGAACCTGGGTGTTAGTTGCTGCCAGCAGTCCAGCACTGTATCCGCCACAGGTACCTTGAGCCGCTGGTTTTGGTCTGAACTCTTGGACTGCGCCAGCCAGCATCGATCCTGTGATGCGGCATTCAAATTTGCCCCGTTGCCAATCGACGCCCCCCATGCATTCACGGTTGTGCTTGTGGCCTATGCAAATTTGGTACCCTCTCCTGCACCGGCCGATTGCTTCTGCAAAAGAATGCAAGGATATCCGGCCGGCTCCACCACCACCCCCTTGTGCTTTCACTAAGCATATATGCATGTAGGCGAAACCATAGTGTTGGCCTCTGGGATCTTCACGATCAGCGGGCTCAAAACGACTCAGCTTGCTTACGGCGGACTTCCAGCTACACAGCTCACCCAGCGGCATTAAATTTATCTCCAGCTGCAACCTTTTGCGCGTCACGCTTCTACGTGAGTTCAAAATGCAACTTGGTGACATGCATGTTTACGTTGGCATATTTAACCTGACCTTCAGTCCACGTCCAATGGAGGACCGACTCATCAAATGCTGACGATCATGTGGTTCTAAATGGACGTCATGATGAAACTTTGTTTGTGAAGCAACTTTGAATACAAACATGTTTCTCGACTCTTTGCTAAGACACTAGGGGGGTCTCATGGATAGGATCAGAGAATCCCATATCTTTATGCTTCTACCGCGGAACTTACACTAGGCATGTGATTTATATATATATTCTCGGCCTGCTTCTCCTCCTCCATGGTCCACCACCAACTAACTGCTAGCTCCTTCTTTTCTTCAAATCCAAAACTTCCACCAGAGAAAAACAACCAATGGCGTCTTCTAGAGAATCTCTCTGCTGTTGTGCTCTAATAATTGTCATCATGGCCATAGGTATGTACGTGCATATATGTATGAACTATTGAAAATATAAGTGTCTCTCCTAATAGCTTACGTTTTGGCTTCAAATTAGCTGGTGTATGCAACTTAATATGTTTCTTCTATTAATCTTTCGGCTAATTAACTGTGTTCTTGGACGGGCTAGCATGTCCACTGTATTCAATGGCAGCTCCATGCCCGCAGGACAGTGACTGCCGACACCTAAGCAGCAAATATTCAGGACCGTGCTGGGGCATGGACAACAGTTGCAGTGAAACATGCATAGATAAAGCTCAACAACCTTTATGGTGACTGTGACTGCGAATTTAGATGTGGTGCTATACATGCAACCCTGAGGTTGTTGTTGCTAGCGCTCGATCCAGCCATGACGCAATGCTCCCCAGTCTGGCGTTTCTTCAAATATAATTTATCCTTCTTGGTTTCTTATGTAATATACTTATGTATTTTTTTTAAAAAAGATGGGTTACACTATACCCACAAACAATTTGTAGCGACTCCAAATCTGTGGCTAAGTCATTACAGTGACTTCGATGTAATGGTCAGGGTAAGTGTCGTCGATATGAACCTTGAGTGATGTGCACTACATGTCCCTAAACTTGTATGGCTATGTTATTCCTAGTCTCCAAACTTTGCAAAAATTTCGTCTAAATACCAAACCAAAATATATGTTTCGGGTTTCACTACTATTTTAACAATTCTTAGTATGGTCCTCCAGCTTGCATTATTGTGCCGTGTCAATGCTGCCTAGGATGTACACCTATGTCGCACTGTCTTAAAGCAGGCAAGCGGTTGGCTAAGGTTCGAGGCGTGCTCCTCGTGTTACACTCATGGCGATGGGGCAAGATCATGAATTGTTACGCACACTCTTCCCACTATGAGCACACATACAAAACCTAACCCTTTATGAGCACCTTCTAAGACTCTCATTTCTAAAGGATCCCGAAATAGGGTGAGAGTTGGGTCATTCTAAAAGGACCGAACTAGGTGACCAGGCGGGGTGAACGAGAGCCAATTCCAAATTCTTTACATGCGACTGCTGACCCAAAAAATTACTTCAAAGCATGAAAGGCGGGCTCAAAAAGTTCACTATATCCAACAAGTGACTAAATGAACTTAATTAGAGCAACGCTAAGAACACTACAAAGCGAAGCCAGGCAAAATCCGCAAACAACACTGGAAACTGGTCGCCTATGAATGCAGCAGAAGCAAACCTTAACCCTGTGGCGTGACCACAATGTTATTTTTTAGATTACATGCCGAAAACCTTATCCATATGGCACCTTATAATACTGGGTTGGCATCCTCATGACTAGATTGACCGAAATCACCATAGGCGCTAAATTCTAAATCCTATGGGTGTGACCACAATGTTATTTATTTTTACAGATTACACATGCTCGTAAATCCTATTCATAGCAAGGCACCCTCGATGAGTTGGCTAGCATCCTCGTGACGAGATTGATGAAATCACCATAGACATTAAATTCTTAATTTTTCACTCCCATGGGGGTCCCGAACCTGGGACCTCAAGTGCTACTAAGATTCTTCTATACTACGTACCCTTTTTGAACGGAAATACAACATATCCTTTAACGAATGACTATAGTTGAAGGGAGGTAAATTAGTAAATCCTATCCATATGTACACCTTCAAAGACTAGGCTAGCATCATCGTGACGAGATTGATGAAATCACCGTAGAGATTAAATTCTCCACGGCGGCCCCAGGGGGCATTAAAATTTATCTCCAGCTGCAACCGTTGGCGCGTCACGCTTTTACGGTGAGTCAATGCAACACTTGGTGACATGTTTACTTTGGCATATTAACCTGTCCTTCGGTCCCCATCCATCGGTCCACATCAATGGAGGACGTACCTACTCATCACTGCTGACGGTAATGTGGTGCTTCTCGATCGACTCTTGTTAAGACTACTAGGGGTCTCATGGATGGGATCAGAGAATCCATGTATTTATACTTCTACCGCGGAACACCATACCATTCTCAGCCTGCTTCTTCTCACTCCATTGTCCACCAGCTAACTTCTCCTCGTTCTTTTCTTCAAATACAAAAACTTCCACCAAAAACCAACCAATGGCGCCATCAGAAAAATCTCTCTGTTGTTGTGCTCTAATAATTGTCATCATGGCCCACAGGTATGTACGTGCATATATGTATGAACTATTGAAAAAAATATAAGTGTCTCTTCTAATGGCTTAAGTTTTGGCATCAAATTGGCTCGTGTATGCAACTTAATAAGTTTCTTTTATTAATCTTTTGGCTAATTAACTGCGTTCTTGGATGGGCTAGCATGTCCACTGTATTCAATGAATCCATGCCCGCTGGACAGTGACTGCCGGCACCTAAGCGGCGCATATGTCGAGGACACGTCTTTGGGGCCGACCCAGCGATTTGCAGTATCTTTCGCCGAGTCGAAATATACGTAAACTGCAGCTTCAGAAAAGCGCGGCAATTATATATTTGAATATATAAAATACTATGCTAAGTAATTAGTATCACGGAAAGATTTTTTAAGTCTAGTTTTTTTAACAAATTTATTTAAATATTTAAATATTTGCACATATTTTCTACAAACTTAGTCAAAGTTGGCCAAGCACGAAATAGCGGCGTGATCAATTTGGAACGGAGGAGTACATGCGTATGGGAAAGCTCCAACAACATTTATAAGCGGTATTTGCGAATTTAGATCTTGGTGCTATAAATGCAACCCTAATGTTGTTGTTGTTCTTTAGCGCTCGATCCGACCATGATGCAATGATCGGTCGGCGTAGTATCCCTTCACGGCTCTTATGTAATAATACATATGTATTTTTTTTTTTTTTTTGAAAAAGATGGGTTACCTATACCACAACCAATTTGTAGGACTCCAAATCTATAGCTATAAGTCATTATAATTGGCGATATAACGATCGGGATAAATGTGGTAGATATGAACCTAGAATGTGCACTACATGTCCCTAAACTTATGGCTGTGTCATTCTGAGTCTCCAAACTTGCAAAAATTTCGTTTCAATACCAAACCAAAATGTATGTTATGGTTTCACTACTGTTTTTAATGGGTATGGTCCTCTAACTTGCATTGTTGTGCTTTTGTGTGATGCTACCTAAGGATGTACACAGTATTACGCCTTGTCTTAAAGCGGGCAAGCAGTTGGCCAAGGTTGAGCCGAGTGCTCCTCGTGTTGTTACGCTCATGGCGATGGGGAGATTACGGTGTTGCGCGCAAGCTCTTCCCTATGCACCGCGCATGCAAAACTAACCTATGAACACCTAAGACTATGTCATTCTAAAAGGATTGAAATAGGTGACTAGAGCTAGAGTCATTCTAAAGGACCGAACTAGTGATCAGGCGGGTGAGCGAGAGCCAATTCCAATTTTTTCCAAATCGACCCGATGTCCCAAAAATTACTTCAAAGCATGAAAAGATGGACTCAGAAGTTCAGCATAGCCAACAAGTGACTAAATGAACTTAGAGCAACACTACATAGCAGAACAAAATTGAGCGGAGCAAAATCCCCACAAACAACACTAAAAATTGGTCACCTATGAGCATAACACAAGCAAACCTTAACCCTATGAGTGTTATTTTTCATATTACACATGCCCACGCCAACCCTATCTATATGAGCACCTTCGAAGGTTAGCGGACACCCTCGTGAGAGATTGACAAAATCACCATAAAAGGAACATTGGGTAGACATGCTCCGGAGAAGATTAATGAAATCATCATAAGCATTAAGGGGTGTTTGACATGGCTCTAGAGCTCAACTCCGAGGGCTGGAGTTGAAAAAAGCCAAAAACACCCCACTCAAACACCAAAATACGGGCTCATTTGGTGGAGCCATGGTGACCAACTCCAAGAGCCTCTGCAGGGCCATGGATTCATTTGAGGTGGAGCCCGGTGAAAACACCTCTTTCCAGCTCGAGAACTTCGCTGTTATGGACCTAGGCGTAGAGTTCTATAGAAATACCGGCTTTGCCATCGATTACACACCTCCAACCTCGAGCCGTTGTTTTTCTTATGTGCTCTCGGAAACCTATCTGTGCGCACCCGCCATCCCTCGTGTCACGCCGCCGCTCGGCCCGGCGACCGCACCTCATGGCTAGCCGGTCCGCCGTGACCAAGCATCACGATTGCAGAGCTCTCTTCCTTGCTCTATGGCCGTCGCGCCACCTACGGCATGGGTGGCCTCTGAGGATCTCGTCCGCGTCGTCGGGAAATCTTTGTCACCCTAAGCGCAGCACGGCGCCTCCGTGAGGGCCGCCGCCGCCTAGCGCCCCGCCCAGTCCGCAGCGCCACCACCCCTGCCCGAATATCCGAGGATGAAGAAGGGTGAAAACACAATTTCATTTCACTCTCAGGGTTTCGGATGGAAGTTTACTAGAGACAACGCGGTTTCTAGATTTGGGCTCGCTGTTTGTTGAAAGCTGTAGGGTCCACACAACCGGAAAAGTGTTGTAGCCTATTATTAGGGCCACTAGCCAAACACCCCAATTCAATTCTCCAACTCTACTGGAGTTAGCTCAACACCGGAGTTTTTAGAGTGGGCGGTTCTATCCAGGAGTTGGGTAAATTATCCAACGCCCCTAAATTCTTAAATTTTTACTCCACATGGAGTCCGAACATGGCACCTCAAGTGCTAATGAGCTTCTTATAACCACTATACTACATTACCCTTCAGCGAATGACTATGGTTGAAGAGGTAAATTAGATTTTCCTAGAAATCAAAAAAAAAAATTGAGATCCTAAAAATCAATTTTTTTTTTTTCGCCCCTCTTGAGGTGAGCACAGCTGCAGCCCAAACAAGAAACAGATCTTTCGGCCCAACTCCACTCCACCAGGCCATCAAACAGGGGCATCCCTCGAAAAAAAATTCGCACAAAGGCAGGCAGTAGGCACGCGAAACGCAGCGCGCTCCCTTCTGGGCTCCCGGCGACCGCGCCTGTGTCTCCGTCTTCCGTGGCGGCGCCCCTACCCCTCCGAGCGCCCGGCCGACCTCGCCTTCTCGGTCTCGTCTAGCCAGCAGCCATCAAGCCTCGGCCGGCAGGCTCCCGGCGCCTCAGCGCAGATCAGCCACTGGCAGCCGTCAACGAGGAGTCTGCCCCTGGCCTGCCGCCTGCCCGGCCCGCCAGCGGCGACTTGCCAGTTGGCCAGGGCGCCCAGGCCAGGCCCCAACCCCAAGCGGCCAAGCCCTTCTGCCCTTGCCCACAGTGAGCCCGGGGACGGTGAGTACTCTTTTTCCTGATTAGTGATTATTCATCCTGTTTTTTGATTGACGAGTGCCAATTGTTATTCTCTAAAAATTACATTATTCATCCTGTTTTGATTGACGAATGCCAATTTTTTTGTTCTAAAAATTCAATTTCTAAAAAATTCAATTGCAACATTTTATACCGTGCAGCAGATATGATCTTTTGGTTATGAATTCTTCTGTTTTTTGTACCGTATATGCGGTATTTTTAGAGGGAGTTGCCTTGTATAGTTACTAGTTAGTAAATTGATGGTGTATTGTACTTGTACACTCAAATCATTCATTCATTAACTTTAACTTCACTCTAATGTAGTGACGTGACTTGAACAGAACTATTGCAGTTAATGAGTAGAATAGGGTCATCTAGGAGTTTTCTCCTTTGAGTCTGATTTTTAAAAATCAAATATGGAAAAATCTCAATTGAACCATCTTCTACTCCGTATTAATTCTCAATCTTGATCTTCCTGCCCAGGTCCTTCCATCTATCTTCTGTAACTATAATATTTAGCTGTGGTTCTTTTATATATTAGATGGTGTAGAGTTCCAATGATATGCAGTAAGACTGAGATCCATGCATATGATTCAGTTCTGCACTCTATCCCCTGTGTATAAATGACAGTATGATGTTTCTATCTTTTAACCATTCTATGTAAGTTGGAAACTAGTTTGTCACTGAGCAATATTTCAGCTATTAATTCATCTGAGCTGACTAGGAATTTCTCCTCTGTGTAGCCTGACTTAAGGGGCCTCTTAGGAAGGAGAGCGAGTAATGGGAAGTAGGCAAATTGTTGCTGTTCTTCAAGTTGGTGGAGAATTCTCAACAGATGATGGACAGATGTCTATTATAGTGGAGAGAGGCTCATGCCTATGCATGTGAAGAGTGATTGGACTTTTAAAAAGCGTTTAAACGCATGGCTCCATCTTCAACACTCAATAATCTCAGATGTGATTCCTATGTGTTCAAGTACTTCCTTCCAAGAAATGACAAAACATTGATTTCGATATCAAGCGACAAGACTTAGAGCGCATGGTTGAATTCCACATGCAGCGTCAGAAACAACTGACATATATGTCATGAAGAAGGCTGAAAAAAGGTACTCGACCAGTAGCTTTCTGAATGGAAAAGTATCCTTCACGGTAGCTTTCAAAAATGATGTAATACATTTTGCAGGCTGAAAGATGTCCATTACGTGGGCGCTAGCGCTCCTGCAGATTGTGCTGCGATAGTAACTTCTCGGATGGATCAAGCGGCAAAAGATTTTGTGCCTAGTTGGGGAAAATGCAATAACAGGAGGAGCTGGTCAAGTGTTTCAAAGTGCAAAAAGGAGTTCGAGATGCGTACACAAGTATGCCATTGCTCATAGGTTTTCACTACAAATTTGTCAGAGCGACTCTTCTCGTGTAACACGGAATGTGCTGGTGGAGGATGTGATTGGCGTATACATGCATCAAAGTCTCATTCAAAAGGAGTTCATGGTCAGAAAGTTTTGGTACTCATACTTGTGAATCAGAGACCATCAAAAGTCATCGTTTGGCATCTCAGAAATGGGTTGCTAGTGTTATTAAGGAAAAAATCGTGATAGTCCAAACTACAGGCCGAGGAGATGTGCGAGATGATCTGCAACGTGAATATGGATTGTGCTCAACTACTCCCAAGCTTGGCGTGGTAAAGCAATAGCCGAAAGAACTTTTACAAGCTCAGATGAAGAGGCATGCAATCAGCTACCTTGGTTTTGCCAAAAGGATTGTTGAGACCAACCCTGGAAGTGTGGCTACAGTAGTAGCCTTGGGCGGTCAGTTTAGATTTTTGTTGCATTCCATGCCTCCCTTCATGGTTTTGACATGGTTGCAGGCATCTTCTCTTTCTTGATCGCGATTTCTGTCAGATCAAATAAACACTGGAAGATATTAGCTGCTACTTCAGTTGATGGTGAAGGTGATATGTTCCCTGTTGCACTTTTCTGTAGTGGATGATGAGAATCAAGAAAATTGGCATTGGTTTCTTGAGCAGCTAAATGATTCATTGCCCGCTTGGAGCAATAACATTCATATCTAATGGTAGAATGCTCTTTGGGACGAGGTTTCTCTTATATTTCAGATAGTTATCATGGATACCATGTCAGCTGTATTTTATTGAAGAATTCAAGCAGCAATTGGATGGCGGTTGGGTGAAGATGTAAAAGATACGATGGTTGCACATCTTGAAAAAGCCATTTATTCATGCAAAGTTGATGAATTCAATCAGTATGTTGAAGTTATCAAACTGAATCTGATAAGCTTGCAGAATGGCTTTTTGGAAACTAAACCAGAGCGGTGGTCAGATGCCTTTTTCAAAGGGGTCACGACTTGGCCAGTACACTTGTAATGTTTCTGAGACAATTTCAGATTGGATTCCTAGCAGATATGAGCTCTCAGTAGTGCGGTTGGTTGACCGCGATCAGATGCAACCTAATGGAGATGATGTATACACGCAGGGAATCTTCCAATACCTGGACACGAAGTCTTAACACCCATCAGCCAATCAGAAACTTCGGAACAGATGAACAAGCTCTCACACTCAATGTTGTCTGCTCAACTGGAAATGATGGAAATGGTCTATGTGTTTGAGGTGTGTGATGACTCCGTCAATGTTTGTCAACATTAATACATGGGAGTGCACCTGCAGAAAATGGCATGTCGCGGGATTCCATGCTCACCCAATGCGGTATTTGACCGTACTGAGCAGTCTCCACTTGAAGGCTACTGCTCAAAGTATTTCTAGCGGAATGTTACGCTTGACTTATGCCATGTCCATAAATCAATACCCGATGTTTTTTGTACCTACTGTAGCATGTGACCCGTCACAGGGCGACATACTTTCAAGCCCCCATTCACGACCGAAGACAAGTGGGCGAACCGGAGGAAGGAAAAACCAGCTGATCCGCGTATTGCAATCAAAGAGCAGTGCGCTGCAGCAGATCTGGGGCTATGGGCACAATAAACGGCTTGCAAGGTCCCCCATCTCAACCTAGTTATCCCAAATGTAAATTATGTGGTAGTTGCTTTCTCTGTGTAAGTACGAACTCCAGTTGAACCTAATGTCAAATGACATAAACTTACGGTGGCGGAACCAGGAACTTTGATTAAGAGCGTATGTGTGAAGGTGTGTGATAAATTTATACAGCAACTGTATGTTTCAACAGCTTTTTCAATGCTTATACACATGTAGTTAGTGTTCATAACTAAAAATCACAATATTATGGTAGAAATGACAGAGAATTGATGACTTGTATGCGTGTAGTTTTTTTTTTTTTGAAGGGATGTTAAATTTGCATGTGTTGTTGTGACGTATTGTTGGGTGTAGCAGGGGGTGGGGGGGCATGCCCCTGTTAGCACTTCTCTGGTTCTGCCACTGATCGCTTGTGGCTGTGCCTGTGACTGATCCCGATTTACAACATAGAGCAGTGTTATTGCAGATTAGTAGCCTTGATCTGGCTAACATTATGTTGAATCAAGTCAAATGTTTCCATGTCGGAAGATTTGGCATCGAGACCAATAGCTGCTTTGGGTGTCTGTTGTTGGTGATTGGGCTGTGAAATCAGAATGTGCAGGCTCTGCCCAACAATTGGTGTCTGTTATTGTTGTTAATTGGGCTGTGAAATCAGAACATGTGCAGGCACTGCCCAACAATTCGAAAGTGCGTTGAGATTCCTATGTGAAATAAGGTCTGAAGCTTTTGATTTGAGGTCTGTTTAGCTTTAATTTGAGCCCAATTATTCTGCACTTATAAACTAGACTGACCATTCTTATTCCAAAAAACTGCTCAGGGTTGCAACTTTGCCATTATATATAGGAGGATGATGATTTCGGCTCAGACTTGCTGAGGATGCTTCTCATCAAAGCAACCCTAATAATGTAGATGCCTTCGATAAAAATCCCACATCACCTTAGCACACAAGCGACTAATATGCTGTCAGTTCCTCCAACTTATCAATTGATTTGCATACAACTTGTCTGTGTCTTTCATGCAATAAAAAAATACATTTCTTTTTGACAATGATTATAAAAAGTTATGCTAATAACTTGTCAACAATGATAACTACGCATATGGTGATCAAACAATGAAAAAAACTTTTTACAGGAAATCTCTGTATACATATGGTGATCAAACAACTTATAAAAACATTTCTGTGTTAGCATTCCAAGAAGAATGCTGGTTTTAATAACAGTGATTGCCCTTCTCCGACCCTTACTGCCCAACATATAGACGCAAAAAAATTTGGTTGTTTGTGCAGGACATAAGATAAGCCTGGAAGATCTGCTTAACTTCAGTGCAAGTCTTGTCGATTTGGAACCTAAGTCGTAGGCGCCGCGCGGACGGACCCGACACGACCCGTCCCGGCCCTCGACCCGGCATGCCCCTCGCGTGCCTCTGCTCCGCGTCACCGCATCCCCGTCCAGCCAAAGCGCCGACGCGTGAGTCACTGACGCAGCCCTCCTGGCATCCGCTGCGCTCTCCCGAACACGCACCACACCAGGCTGGGTGTCCTTTTCCTTCCGTTTCTCGCCTGGACCCTGCCGTCCGAATCGCCCTCCTTAACCCCAGCGTCGCTTTGCTCGTGCAGCTCTCTCTCGCCGTCCTCTGCTCGCTCGCTCTCCAAAACCCCGCTGCCCTCACGCTCCCCACCCACCTCCTCTCCCTCGAGGCGCCATGCCGAGCGCCCTCAACCTGGCCTGAGCGCGAGCCCGATCCCCATTCCGTCGCCCGGATCGCGCCGCCGCATCGTCGTCATCGACCTCAACGAGGTTCCGTCGCCGCCGCCGGGCGATACCCCGCCGGCGCAGGCCCTTCGCCGCCGCGGGAGTTGGCTCCGCCTCGTCCAACCCCCGCTGCCGCTGCCTCACCGCAGCTTCCTCCTGTGCTGCCCCTGCTGTGCCGCCCAACCAATAGGCGCGGCTCCAGCAGGAGGCGCTCGACGTGATGCTTCAGTCCACCGCCCCTGAGCTGAGGGAATACTCCCTTTGGGGCCCATCCGGGAACGTGCCCGCCGGCTTGCTCCCCGGTATGGGGCTGCCGCTGCTCCCTCTGCCACCGCCGGCGCCTCACCCGGGGAGGCGGGTTGAGGCGTCCGCCGGCGCCCTGCTTCGTCCTGCGGCCGCCCGGAGATTCTCGGCGGAACCTTATCTGCGACGCGTGTGACAGGGGGTTCCATCCCAACTGCGTCCGCGTCTGGCCGCCTCTCCTGCGCCCTCCACCCGCCCTCTGGCGCGCGGCGGCCCCGCGCCGCGACCAACGAGGACTGGATCTCGCCCTGATTGCGAGAGGCGTGGCGCTCGCCCGCACCCGCTGGAAGCTCGGTGCAGTTCAGCTTGACATCAACGCCGTTCGCCGGAGGACCCCGTCGCTGTCATCGCCAACGACATCCGCAGGCAGTTACTCCAGCTCTACTTATCACCGTTATTGATATTATTATTGATGTTATTGAGCTTGCATACTTCCATCCAACTCCTATAGTCTTAGAGGCTATGAATCTGAGTAACCTGCTGGTTGCGAAAACGCTGGTACTAAGCAATCGGTGATGGTAATAAGAGTGATAAACAGCACAAATAGAGGGGGATAATGCGTTGAACCTTGTTATTACTTTCTATTCTGTTTGACTCTATGTTTGTTTCAGTGCTTTTGCTATTGTTATAGTCTTACAAAAGTTTTGACAGCTAGTTTGTTAGTCGCTGAGCTCTGTGCTCTACACTTTTTACTTAATGTTATGTTGCCTTAGTTTTTCACTGCTCTGTTCTAATTTTTGTATGTATCATAGCATTGTATTTTTCCCCTGTATGTGAGGGATGATTCTTGTATTACCTTTCTTGTATATTAGGCCCTTTGGGGACCACAAACACAGGGCTGCACGATCAAACATAGACAATATAAGTTGCTTTTGGACTTCCGCTCAAAAACTTATAAGTTAGCCACTACAACATGTCTTTTGACATGTTTGTGAGTCCCATTGTGAATATAGGGCCTACAACTACATCCGAGGTCAAAGATAAAATCATTTGAAATGGAATCAGCTATAGAGCACTGTTTTTGGGAGCGCGCGCAATGGTACAAAAACAAACTCCATTTGGAAGGCGCATGGAAAATAAATGCAAACTCCGGATCCTTATCCGCACCAATAGTCTTAAGCTTCGTGCGCCACATCACCATGCTTTTGTGCACTGGGCGCAATGGCCCACTAAAGACCAAATTTTACTCACCTATACTTGGCCTACCCCTTTGCCTAGGGCGCTCGAGCCCTCGTTACCCTATTGTGAGCACTTTTTGCCGCCATTGATGTGGCACAACATGCATAAAACTTCGGCCACCACTGAGCGAGATCGGTAGAGAGCATTTCTCTCGCCGATCGCAGATCGCAGCGAGCTTTCAATGGCCGAAGCTATCTACACAATGCTGCGAACCTTTGGAAAAGAGCGTAACGTAGGATTTTCAAGAATACTCACGTCATGACCTACCAAGTCGCGGAAGGGATCAAAAGAAAACGCGGGAAATCTACAAAGGCACATATCGTATGCAAAATCCCTAACTTTTAGTTTCTATTGCGGGCTCACTGCGCTAGTTTGGGCATGTTTGTTTACCTCCTCTTCCCATGTATATAAAAACTCTTCCTCTTAATTGGTAGGCAAAAGCTCTTTCCATTTGTGTTCAAAAAGAGAAGCGAGTACTATTTACTCACTATGTTCCTCTTTGTTTCGGCATCGCCTCAATCTCGAGGTTATATTGCATAGTTGACGCCGCCAGTAGCTTTTGAGCTCTTTTGTTTTTCACATCGCCGTGTCACCATCATGCATCCATTGCTATTGTGCACACCGTGATCAATCTCTTCAAATTGTCACCACAAACAAGAACCTCCTACTACAGTTGCAAGAAGCACATGAATATCCTTGTAGGTTTTATTGTTGAGCTGGACTCCCGTGCTATTTAGTATCATATGCACTTCTGCCCTGCTTTCTTTTGGCCTTGTTTTTGAGACTTGCAACTTTTTCCTCTTTCAATGACGCTAATTTGTGGTGTGCATGTTTATTTTGGCTTATTATATTCCTGCTTTTGCAAAATCTCACTTTAAGTCCGTTGTATGTTCCTTTGGCTCATGGTTCTATTGAAGCTATAGCTATGCCAAACAATGAGACTTTTTGCCCTAGTCGCTTAGCATAACCACTAGTTCACACTCTTTTATGCCTCATCGCCTCTCGGTTTTAAGTAAGGAATGTCTTTTCTAGTGATTAGATCTCATAAGGGCTCTTCATGCAACAATTGTAACCCTTCATGACTCCTTTCCATAGTCGGTGTACACTGCTAAGCTCATCGGGTATCATGTTCTCTTCTTGTGTGATTGATCTATTGTATATGAAGCATCCTCATGATTGTCAGAGTTGGTGGAAAGTTGCTCAAGAATCTAGGCTACCCTTTCTTTTTCAATAATATGGACCACTAATTATTGTTTTAGGTTGGGTGAGCTGAGCATATTTTCTCTACCTTGGAGACAATGTGATGTATCCTCTAAAATGAAAAATGACTTGGTTGACCCATGTGGAGGTGTATTAGGTTTCTCATGAGTGGTCAATTTTAAAACCAACTCATCGCCCTAGGTGGTCACGCAGGAGTCGACCCAACCGGCTGGAGGGAGGCGACTTCGCCAGGAGAAAACGCAGCGAACCGGATGCAAGAATACAAGTCTACTCTTGACGAGTAAAAAGCTATAGGGCGGCGATTTCGCGATCGGAACAAGTCGAAAGGAGGGTAACGCCAGCAGTGGCGCGAGAAATAGCCGGACTCGCACGCACTTCGCTCGTTGAGATGCAACGATGCAGCAGTTCGCCTCGCCGCGGCGCCGCTTGAGAGTTGGGACTGCGACGCCCCCGGCCCGCATGCGCCGCTTGGAGAGTTCTCCCGGCCGTGCGATCTCGCGGCGCGGCCAAGGGCTCCCGTCCCGTTTCGACCACCACTGTGGACGCGAGAGGAGCGTACTCATGGATGCCGCACTTCGTCGGTAGAAAAGGAGCGCCACTGGTGAGCCGCCATGATGTCGCACTAGCTAGTAGAAAAGTTGATAGAAGAAACGTAAAAGGCGCGTCGGTAGATGAAAAGGCAAGCATGAGTTGGGTGGAGGGGTCCACACCACCGAGAAGTCCCGAAGCTCTGGCTTTTTCATGATGATTCGATTTTTGGTTTGACGTGGCCTTCTCTCCTCAGTCAAACTCTTTCTTTATACCATGATTCAATCTCAACGGGTGGAGCTGCTTCTTACTATGTTTTGCTTCAAAGGCGCCGTTGAAGCAATTGTCGCCGCTTCTTCTAGAACCGAGCCATCCTTATTTGAAGGCTGTTGTCATCGTCTATGATGACGTTAGTGCTATTTACCCGCCAACCAAGCCTAATCACAATCTCATCGAGATAGGAACCCATTTAGCGCAACAAGATTTCTTTTGTTTGGCAAATCCTTATGTTGTCTCAATCTCTCGATATCATCTCTAGAGGACATACAATTGTTAGTCTTGAATCTTCGTCAATCACTTTTGTTGATGTTGTCGGCGCGCTCGCATGCCATAACAATCATTATGTGATGTTGTCGATGCAGCTTGCACGCGGAGTGTGTAATGTTTTCCTACATAGCTAAACATGCCCTAATTTCTTGGAGATCAAGATCTATTTTGTATCGTAATATTCTATTATATTCTCTTGTGAGTGTAAAGTTATTTATGTAATTTTTACCTAGCTTTTTACACTTCATGGGGAGATCAAGGAAATGGGACACGCCTTGGCTTTCACTATATGGGAGGATCAAAAGAAAATGCAACATCGTGGTTGGCTTCACTATATGAGAGATCAAAAGAAATGCTACATGTGTTAGCTTTCCACAAAACTTTTAATTAGTTGTCTTTTGCATCTATTGAACCCCTAAGTGATTTGCTCGCTGCAAATAGCCAATTACCAATGTTTTAATTGTGGTGAAGCCGACGAAGCTAGTGACTAATGCTCATTGTTTACATGTTTTGAGCATAACTCATGTTCTTATGTAATTTGAGGAATCAAGCTTGATGTCTCACGCATTAGCCTTAGAGATGAATCTCTCGCTTGGAACACTGACTACTTGTTATAGCATGTTTTTAGCCTTGCATATCAAAGCTTGGAGCTCAACTTAATAATCCACCGTGGTTCAAGTCCATGCTTTGAGTCTAGCAAGTGACTAAGACGTGGCCTCTTGTGGAGAGCGGCCTTGCAGGAGGCGTAGCCCTCGCGGGTGGACTTTGTGCACGCATACAAATTTTTGTACTCTCTTGCACACACCTCCTCATCCTCTTGTTTCACGGAGATCTAACATTGATGGATTAGCGACGAATCCACCTTTTCAGGGAGCATAAATGCTAATTAACAACCTACTTAGACTCACTCATTGGGGGAAATGCCCCTAGATATTGCAATAAGAAGTTGTAGTAGAATTCAAAATGCCGACCCACAAAGGGAGACCCAAACACACTGCTCTAACCAATACAATTCGAGAAGCTCCTACCATCTACCTCCTCTCTCTCTCACGCGTAGAAAAGAGTTTTTAATTTGTGTCATGTGTTGTAGACAAAATCTTTTCTTGGTGACACAAAACAAAAATTGATGAGTGTGGTGTGTTGTATACCAACCACACTTACGAGAGTTCTAGATACACGAAATTCAATTCCCTATTTAGTTTACGACATCATTGGGTACTGCTAGCTTATATGGCATATGGAGCTAAGAACAATCTTTGTTGCCTTCCTATTTTTGTATCCTTAGAAAAAATATTTCATTTGAGTCAATTGAATCCATTAGGTCATCTTTGCCAATTCGAGAGCTTATTCAAGTACAGGTGCCAACTTCTATAACAACTCGATTAGAGATGGATGAGGGCCGCTAAGCGTGTCATGTCGGGGCCTTAGCTAATCGCGCCCAAAAGTTGAAGCCCCTTTGCAATTGCCTAATGAATCTCACGAGAAATTTCAATTCATTCCTGGACTTTAGCTAAGCTGTAGAACAATCATGGCCTTCATGCCATTATTATTCTTCGAAGTTCTACACTAGAGCCAATGACCACATTAGAGTGGTATGTGGTTCACCAGCACTCTAGTGTGACCAGGCAGTAAAGAACCATGTAAACATTTGGAAACACCCAATATGGAAGAGCTCGTTTGTTAGGAAACTGGTTGTGCTTGAGTCTCGCTGCTTTGATTGACTCTCCCATGTTACTTTCACGATAGTGAACCTTTTTCCCCCAAAGGTTGCTCTATAGTATGTAGACATTTGGAAACATTGAAATCTATTTTGTAGGAAGCTAAATCCTGCTTCTGAGTTTGTCATGAAGTCTACGAGCAATGCAAGGTCCGCAGAGGCAAATACCAATACTAGAGACTTCCAGCCATCAAGTTCTTTTCATTCAGGGGGTGGATCTTAGCACCCCCAACAAATAACAACAACCACCACACACACGCACACACTCAGCCGGGCGGAAGTATAGAGTCCCTCCTGCAAGAAGGAACTTCCTATTTTGCTCCCATATTAGTTAACAAAGGGCAATTGTAATGTCCCCCGCAAAGGGAACTTGGAGTGACACTAGTTGCCTACCCACTTTTCCATCTTCATGATTTTTACTAAACAAAAATAGTGTCACTTGAATAATATACATGTGGCGAGTAATTTATGGATTTGATTCATATAGTATATTGAGTTATTTTTACCATTTTTACAATACACCAGTGTGGTACACTTGATCATCTTCATTTTACAATACATCGGAATGGTACACCCAATTACTGGAATGATAACAGTGCTGAATGTTCTGTTCTAAGCAAAAACATAATAAGCCATGGGAGGCTCCTAATCAGCGCTCCATCCTGCATTGGCCAACAGGGATTTTGATAGATCTGCAAATCGGGTCATCTTGAGGTATAGATCTAAGCATAATTTCGTTTTTCTGATCAGATCTGGGGGTGTGAGCATAGTCACCAGAAACAGGATCGATCTGTGTTTGTCGCCCTGGGAATATCGCCTCGTTCTGGAAATGCAGGAACAATCTCCTCCCCTTTCACAAGTAGGGCAC
>JADLZK010010238.1:0-14501 GCA_015847255.1 Hyparrhenia diplandra | reverse complement strand
GAAGATTTGTTGTTTTCTTACGGGGTGTTACATTAGGGGCGGCGTCCTAGGGTTGGAGCACGACCCCGTTTGAACCTTCATTTACATCTAGTAATTTAGTACTTGTTACATACTTGTTCTTGCTAGTTCTTGATTGCTTGCGAGGACAAGTGCCCTAGTGGCCAGAAGGTGTTGCGCTCCACAAGATGGTGACAGCCCTTGGAAGTGGTGTATGGGTTGCTAAGGCGCGGTCTTGGAGGGCTGTAGTGGGCCGTGAACGCCGCTCTCTCCACCACCAATCGAGTTATCCACACCCTCATCGAAAGATTGGGCAAGAATCACTTGTCATAGGCCTCATAGTAGCACATGTTTAGAGTGAAATCTTTGAATTCCATCGAAAATCTACGTAATGGACCTAGCGTCTGCGAAACAAGAAGGGAGCGACACGAAAGGTACATAGGAAGTTAGGGTGGATAGATTAGGCGATGGTAGGATCAATTCGTTGCGTTCCCCAACCGTTAGTATATGTTTAAGTTTGTGACATTAGGGACTGGTGCGCTGATTTCAGCGTGAACTCAAAACAAAAGAAGTTTCCAATCCGGCTATAGGATCGAGCTAGACTTTTTCACGGTTGTGGAATCAAATGCCTCACCCTAGAGAACCTAAATTTGAACAAGTGGACCATTAGAGAGTTTTCCAAGAATCACTTGTCATAGGCCTCATAGTAGCACTTGTTTAGAGTGAAATCTTTGAATTCCATTGAAAATCTCTATAATGGACCTACGTCTAGAAACAAGAAGGGGAGCGACCACGAAAGGTACATAGGAAGTTAGGGTGGATAGGTTAGGCGATGGTAGGATCAATTACGTTGCGTTCCCCAACCGTTAGTATATGTTTACGGTTGTGACATTAGGGAATTTGGTGGCGCTGATTTCAGCGTTGAACTCAAAACAAAGAGAAGTTTCCAATCCGGCTATAGGATCGAGCTAGACTTTTTCACGGTTGTGGAATCAAATGCCTCACCCTAGAGAACCTAAATTTGAACAAGTGGACCATTAGAGTTTTTCCAAGAATCACTTGTCATAGGCCTCATAGTAGCACTTGTTTAGAGTGAAATCTTTGAATTCCATCGAAAATCTCTATGTCGACCTACGTCTTAGAAACAAGAAGGGAGCGACACGAAAGGTACATAGGAAGTTAGGGTGGATAGGTTAGGCGATGGTAGGATCAATTACGTTGCGTTCCCCAACCGTTAGTATATGTTTACGGTTTGTGACATTAGGGACTTTTGGCTGATTTCAGTAGAACTCAAAACAAAGAAAGTTTCCAATCCGGCTATAGGATCGAGCTAGACTTTTTCACGGTTGTGGAATCAAATGCCTCACCCTAGAGAACCTAAATTTGAACAAGTGGACCATTAGAGAGTTTTTCCAAGAATCACTTGTCATAGGCCTCATAGTAGCACTTGTTTAGAGT
This sequence comes from Hyparrhenia diplandra, assembly GCA_015847255.1. NCBI lineage: Eukaryota > Viridiplantae > Streptophyta > Magnoliopsida > Poales > Poaceae > Hyparrhenia > Hyparrhenia diplandra. The sequence continues at coordinate 13,046 of JADLZK010010238.1, read as the reverse complement.
GAAATCTTTGAATTCCATCATCAAAAAATCTCTATGTAATGACCTACGTCCGAAACAAGAAGGGAGCGACACGAAAGGTACATAGGAAGTTAGGGTGGATAGGTTAGGCGATGGTAGGATCAATTACGTTGCGTTCCCCAACCGTTAGTATATGTTTTACGTTTGTGACATTAGGGATTTGGTTGCTGATTTCAGCGCGAACTCAAAACAAAAAGAAGTTTCCAATCCGGCTATAGGATCGAGCTAGACTTTTTCACGGTTGTGGAATCAAATGCCTCACCCTAGAGAACCTAAATTTGAACAAGTGGACCATTAGAGTTTTCCAAGAATCACTTGTCATAGGCCTCATAGTAGCACTTGTTTAGAGTGAAATCTTTGAATTCCATCAAAAATCTCTAATGGACCTACGTCCGAAAACAAGAAGGGGAGCGACACGAAAGGTACATAGGAAGTTAGGGTGGATAGTTAGGCGATGGTAGGATCAATTACGTTGCGTTCCCCAACCGTTAGTATATGTTTACGGTTGTGACATTAGGAATTTGGTGGCGCTGATTTCAGCGCGAACTCAAAACAAAGAGAAGTTTCCAATCCGGCTATAGGATCGAGCTAGACTTTTTCACGGTTGTGGAATCAAATGCCTCACCCTAGAGAACCTAAATTTGAACAAGTGGACCATTAGAGAGTTTTTCAAGAATCACTTGTCATAGGCCTCATAGTAGCACTTGTTTAGAGTGAAATCTTTGAATTCCATCAAAAATCTCTATATTGAGCCTACGTCTGCGAAACAAGAAGGGAACGACACGAAAGGTACATAGGAAGTTAGGGTGGATAGGTTAGGCGATGGTAGGATCAATTACGTTCGTTCCCCAACCGTTAGTATATGTTTACGATTTGTGACATTAGGGATTTGCTGGCGCTGATTTCAGCGTGAACTCAAAACAAAAAAGAAGTTTCCAATCCGGCTATAGGATCGAGCTAGACTTTTTCACGGTTGTGGAATCAAATGCCTCACCCTAGAGAACCTAAATTTGAACAAGTGGACCATTAGAGAGTTTTTCCAAGAATCACTTGTCATAGGCCTCATAGTAGCACTTGTTTAGAGTGAAATCTTTGAATTCCATCGAAAATCTCGTAATGTCGACCTACGTGCACGAAAACAAGAAGGGAAGCGACACGAAAGGTACATAGGAAGTTAGGGTGGATAGGTTAGATGATGGTAGGATCAATTACGTTGCGTTCCCCAACCGTTAGTATATGTTTAGATTTGTGACATTAGGGGCTTTGGCGGCTGATTTCAGCGCGAACTCAAAACAAAAAGAAGTTTCCAATCCGGCTATAGGATCGAGCTAGACTTTTCACGGTTGTGGAATCAAATGCCTCACCCTAGAGAACCTAAATTTGAACAAGTGGACCATTAGAGAGTTTTTCCAAGAATCACTTGTCATAGGCCTCATAGTAGCACTTGTTTAGAGTGAAATCTTTGAATTCCATCGAAAATCTACGTATGTAGACCTAGCGTCTGCGAAACAAGAAGGGGAGCGACACGAAAGGTACATAGGAAGTTAGGGTGGATAGGTTAGGCGATGGTAGGATCAATTACGTTGCGTTCCCCAACCGTTAGTATATGTTTACGGTTTGTGACATTAGGGGCTTTGCGGCGATTTCAGCTTGAACTCAAAACAAAGAGAAGTTTCCAATCCGGCTATAGGATCGAGCTAGACTTTTTCACGGTTGTGGAATCAAATGCCTCACCCTAGAGAACCTAAATTTGAACAAGTGGACCATTAGAGAGTTTTCCAAGAATCACTTGTCATAGGCCTCATAGTAGCACTTGTTTAGAGTGAAATCTTTGAATTCCATGGAAAATCTCTATAATGGACCTACGTGCGAAAACAAGAAGGGAACGACACGAAAGGTACATAGGAAGTTAGGGTGGATAGGTTAGACGATGGTAGGATCAATTACGTTGCGTTCCCCAACCGTTAGTAGATGTTTCTGGTTGTGACATTAGGGACTGGTGGCGCTGATTTCAGCGCGAACTCAAAACAAAGAGAAGTTTCCAATCCGGCTATAGGATCGAGCTAGACTTTTTCACGGTTGTGGAATCAAATGCCTCACCCTAGAGAACCTAAATTTGAACAAGTGGACCATTAGAGAGTTTTTCCAAGAATCACTTGTCATAGGCCTCATAGTAGCACTTGTTTAGAGTGAAATCTTTGAATTCCATCAAAAATCTCTATAATGGAGACCTAGTCTGCGAAACAAGAAGGGAGCGACCACGAAAGGTACATAGGAAGTTAGGGTGGATAGGTTAGGCGATGGTAGGATCAATTCGTTGCGTTCCCCAACCGTTAGTATATGTTTTACAGTTTGTGACATTAGGGGCTGGTGGCGCTGATTTCAGCGTGAACTCAAAACAAAGAGAAGTTTCCAATCCGGCTATAGGATCGAGCTAGACTTTTTCACGGTTGTGGAATCAAATGCCTCACCCTAGAGAACCTAAATTTGAACAAGTGGACCATTAGAGAGTTTTTCAAGAATCACTTGTCATAGGCCTCATAGTAGCACTTGTTTAGAGTGAAATCTTTGAATTCCATCGAAAATCTCTATAATGTCGACCTACGTGCGAAACAAGAAGGGGACGACACGAAAGGTACATAGGAAGTTAGGGTGGATAGGTTAGGCGATGGTAGGATCAATTACGTTGCGTTCCCCAACCGTTAGTATATGTTTAGATTTGTGACATTAGGGATTTCTTGGCGCTGATTTCATGCGAACTCAAAACAAAAAGAAGTTTCCAATCCGGCTATAGGATCGAGCTAGACTTTTTTCACGGTTGTGGAATCAAATGCCTCACCCTAGAGAACCTAAATTTGACCAAGTGGACCATTAGAGAGTTTTCCAAGAATCACTTGTCATAGGCCTCATAGTAGCACTTGTTTAGAGTGAAATCTTTGAATTCCATCAAAATCTACGTAATGGACCTACGTCTGAGAAACAAGAAGGGAGCGACACGAAAGGTACATAGGAAGTTAGGGTGGATAGGTTAGGCGATGGTAGGATCAATTACGTTGCGTTCCCCAACCGTTAGTATATGTTTACAGTTTGTGACATTAGGGGCTGGCTTGGCTGATTTCAGCGTGAACTCAAAACAAAAAGAAGTTTCCAATCCGGCTATAGGATCGAGCTAGACTTTTTCACGGTTGTGGAATCAAATGCCTCACCCCCTAGAGAACCTAAATTTGAACAAGTGGACCATTAGAGTTTTTTCCAAGAATCACTTGTCATAGGCCTCATAGTAGCACTTGTTTAGAGTGAAATCTTTGAATTCCATCGAAAATCTCTATAATGGACCCTACGTCTTAGAAACAAGAAGGGGAGCGACACGAAAGGTACATAGGAAGTTAGGGTGGATAGGTTAGGCGATGGTAGGATCAATTACGTTGCGTTCCCCAACCGTTAGTAGATGTTTAAGTTTGTGACATTAGGGAGGGTGGGCGGCTGATTTCAGCGAACTCAAAACAAAAAGAAGTTTCCAATCCGGCTATAGGATCGAGCTAGACTTTTTCACGGTTGTGGAATCAAATGCCTCACCCTAGAGAACCTAAATTTGAACAAGTGGACCATTAGAGTTTTTCCAAGAATCACTTGTCATAGGCCTCATAGTAGCACTTGTTTAGAGTGAAATCTTTGAATTCCATGGAAAATCTCTGTAATGTCGACCTACGTGCGAAACAAGAAGGGAACGACACGAAAGGTACATAGGAAGTTAGGGTGGATAGGTTAGATGATGGTAGGATCAATTACGTTGCGTTCCCCAACCGTTAGTATATGTTTCTAGATGTGACATTAGGAATTTTGGTGGCGCTGATTTCAGCACGAACTCAAAACAAAGAGAAGTTTCCAATCCGGCTATAGGATCGAGCTAGACTTTTTTCGGTTGTGGAATCAAATGCCTCACCCTAGAGAACCTAAATTTGAACAAGTGGACCATTAGAGAGTTTTTCCAAGAATCACTTGTCATAGGCCTCATAGTAGCACTTGTTTAGAGTGAAATCTTTGAATTCCATCGAAAATCTACTATGCGACCTACGTCTTAGAAACAAGAAGGGAACGACACGAAAGGTACATAGGAAGTTAGGGTGGATAGGTTAGGCGATGGTAGGATCAATTACGTTCGTTCCCCAACCGTTAGTATATGTTTACGGTTGTGACATTAGGGGTTTGGTGGCGCTGATTTCAGCGCGAACTCAAAACAAAAACAAGTTTCCAATCCGGCTATAGGATCGAGCTAGACTTTTCACGGTTGTGGAATCAAATGCCTCACCCTAGAGAACCTAAATTTGAACAAGTGGACCATTAGAGAGTTTTTCTAAGAATCACTTGTCATAGGCCTCATAGTAGCACTTGTTTAGAGTGAAATCTTTGAATTCCATGGAAAATCTCTATGTAAACCTACATCTAGAAACAAGAAGGGGAACGACACGAAAGGTACATAGGAAGTTAGGGTGGATAGGTTAGGCGATGGTAGGATCAATTACGTTGCGTTCCCCAACCGTTAGTATATGTTTCTAGATTTGTGACATTAGGGATTTGGTAGCGCTGATTTCAGCGAAACTCAAAACAAATAGAAGTTTCCAATCCGGCTATAGGATCGAGCTAGACTTTTTCACGGTTGTGGAATCAAATGCCTCACCCTAGAGAACCTAAATTTGAACAAGTGGACCATTAGAGAGAGTTTTTCCAAGAATCACTTGTCATAGGCCTCATAGTAGCACTTGTTTAGAGTGAAATCTTTGAATTCCATCGAAAATCTACGTAATGGAACCTACGTCTTAGAAACAAGAAGGGAGCGACACGAAAGGTACATAGGAAGTTAGGGTGGATAGATTAGGCGATGGTAGGATCAATTACGTTGCGTTCCCCAACCGTTAGTATATGTTTTACAGTTTGTGACATTAGGGACTGCTGGCGCTGATTTCAGCGCAAACTCAAAACAAAAAGAAGTTTCCAATCCGGCTATAGGATCGAGCTAGACTTTTTCACGGTTGTGGAATCAAATGCCTCACCCTAGAGAACCTAAATTTGACCAAGTGGACCATTAGAGAGTTTTCCAAGAATCACTTGTCATAGGCCTCATAGTAGCACTTGTTTAGAGTGAAATCTTTGAATTCCATCGAAAATCTCTATAATAGACCAACGTGCGAAACAAGAAGGGAGCGACACGAAAGGTACATAGGAAGTTAGGGTGGATAGGTTAGGCGATGGTAGGATCAATTACGTTGCGTTCCCCAACCGTTAATAGTAGATGTTTCTAGATTTGTGACATTAGGGACTTTGGTGGCGCTGATTTCATACGAACTCAAAACAAAGAAAGTTTCCAATCCGGCTATAGGATCGAGCTAGACTTTTTTTCACGGTTGTGGAATCAAATGCCTCACCCTAGAGAACCTAAATTTGACCAAGTGGACCATCGGAGAGTTTTCAAGAATCACTTGTCATAGGCCTCATAGTAGCACTTGTTTAGAGTGAAATCTTTGAATTCCATCGAAAATCTGCGTAATGGACCTACGTCTTAGAAACAAGAAGGGGAACGACACGAAAGGTACATAGGAAGTTAGGGTGGATAGATTTAGGCGATGGTAGGATCAATTACGTTGCGTTCCCCAACCGTTAGTATATGTTTCTAGTTTGTGACATTAGGGACTGGCTTGGCGCTGATTTCAGCGCGAACTCAAAACAAAAAGAAGTTTCCAATCCGGCTATAGGATCGAGCTAGACTTTTTCACGGTTGTGGAATCAAATGCCTCACCCTAGAGAACCTAAATTTGAACAAGTGGACCATTAGAGTTTTTTCAAGAATCACTTGTCATAGGCCTCATAGTAGCACTTGTTTAGAGTGAAATCTTTGAATTCCATCGAAAATCTCTATGTCGACCAGCGTCTGAAACAAGAAGGGAACGACACGAAGGTACATAGGAAGTTAGGGTGGATAGGTTAGGCGATGGTAGGATCAATTACGTTGCGTTCCCCAACCGTTAGTATATGTTTACGGTTGTGACATTAGGGACTTCTGGTGGCGTTGATTTCAGCGAAACTCAAAACAAAGAGAAGTTTCCAATCCGGCTATAGGATCGAGCTAGACTTTTTCACGGTTGTGGAATCAAATGCCTCACCCTAGAGAACCTAAATTTGACCAAGTGGACCATTAGAGTTTTTCTAAGAATCACTTGTCATAGGCCTCATAGTAGCACTTGTTTAGAGTGAAATCTTTGAATTCCATGGAAAATCTCTATAATAATGCGACCTACGTGCCGAAACAAGAAGGGAACGACACGAAAGGTACATAGGAAGTTAGGGTGGATAGGTTAGATGATGGTAGGATCAATTACGTTGCGTTCCCCAACCCGTTAGTATATGTTTCTAGTTGTGACATTAGGGACTTCTTTCCAGCGTTGATTTCAGCACGAACTCAAAACAAATAGAAGTTTCCAATCCGGCAATAGGATCGAGCTAGACTTTTTCACGGTTGTGGAATCAAATGCCTCACCCTAGAGAACCTAAATTTGAACAAGTGGACCATTAGAGAGTTTTTCCAAGAATCACTTGTCATAGGCCTCATAGTAGCACTTGTTTAGAGTGAAATCTTTGAATTCCATCGAAAATCTCTATAATGTCGACCTACGTCTGCGAAACAAGAAGGGAGCGACACGAAAGGTACATAGGAAGTTAGGGTGGATAGGTTAGGCGATGGTAGGATCAATTACGTTGCGTTCCCCAACCGTTAGTATATGTTTACGGTTTGTGACATTAGGGGGTGGGCGCTGATTTCAGCGCGAACTCAAAACAAAAAAAGTTTCCAATCCGGCTATAGGATCGAGCTAGACTTTTTCACGGTTGTGGAATCAAATGCCTCACCCTAGAGAACCTAAATTTGAACAAGTGGACCATTAGAGTTTTTCTAAGAATCACTTGTCATAGGCCTCATAGTAGCACTTGTTTAGGGAGTGAAATCTTTGAATTCCATCAAAAATCTCTATAATCGACCTACGTCTTAAGAACAAGAAGGGGAACGACACGAAAGGTACATAGGAAGTTAGGGTGGATAGGTTAGGCGATGGTAGGATCAATTACGTTGCGTTCCCCAACCGTTAGTATATGTTTAGATTTGTGACATTAGGGATTTGGTGGCGCTGATTTCAGCGCGAACTCAAAACAAAAAGAAGTTTCCAATCCGGCAATAGAATCGAGCTAGACTTTTTCACGGTTGTGGAATCAGATGCCTCACCCTAGAGAACCTAAATTTGAACAAGTGGACCATCGGAGAGTTTTTCCAAGAATCACTTGTCATAGGCCTCATAGTAGCACTTGTTTAGAGTGAAATCTTTGAATTCCATCGAAAATCTACGTAATGGACCTACGTCTTAGAAACAAGAAGGGGAGCGACACGAAAGGTACATAGGAAGTTAGGGTGGATATGTTAGGCGATGGTAGGATCAATTACGTTGCGTTCCCCAACCGTTAGTATATGTTTTACGGTTGTGACATTAGGGATTTGGTGGCGCTGATTTCAGCGCGAACTCAAAACAAAAAGAAGTTTCCAATCCGGCTATAGGATCGAGCTAGACTTTTTCACGGTTGTGGAATCAAATGCCTCACCCTAGAGAACCTAAATTTGAACAAGTGGACCATTAGAGAGTTTTTCCAAGAATCACTTGTCATAGGCCTCATAGTAGCACTTGTTTAGAGTGAAATCTTTGAATTCCATCAAAATCTCTATATTGGAATCACCAGCGTCTGCGAAACAAGAAGGGAACGACACGAAAGGTACATAGGAAGTTAGGGTGGATATGTTAGGCGATGGTAGGATCAATTACGTTGCGTTCCCCCAACCGTTAGTAGATGTTTAAGTTTGTGACATTAGGGAATTGGCTGATTTCATTTCAGCGAACTCAAAACAAAGAGAAGTTTCCAATCCGGCTATAGGATCGAGCTAGACTTTTTCACGGTTGTGGAATCAAATGCCTCACCCTAGAGAACCTAAATTTGACCAAGTGGACCATCAGAGAGTTTTTCCAAGAATCACTTGTCATAGGCCTCATAGTAGCACTTGTTTAGAGTGAAATCATTGAATTCCATCGAAAATCTCTAATGGAGACCTACGTCTTAGAAACAAGAAGGGAACGACACGAAAGGTACATAGGAAGTTAGGGTGGATATGTTAGGCGATGGTAGGATCAATTACGTTGTGTTCCCCAACCGTTAGTATATGTTTACGGTTTGTGACATTAGGGGTGACACTAGGGATTGGCGCTGATTTCAGTAGCGAACTCAAAAACAAATAGAAGTTTCCAATCCGGCTATAGGATCGAGCTAGACTTTTTCACGGTTGTGGAATCAAATGCCTCACCCTAGAGAACCTAAATTTGAACAAGTGGACCATTAGAGAGTTTTTCCAAGAATCACTTGTCATAGGCCTCATAGTAGCACTTGTTTAGAGTGAAATCTTTGAATTCCATCAAAAATCTCTATGTCGACCAACGTACCGAAACAAGAAGGGGAACGACACGAAAGGTACATAGGAAGTTAGGGTGGATAGGTTAGACGATGGTAGGATCAATTACGTTGCGTTCCCCAACCGTTAGTAGATGTTTCTGGTTGTGACATTAGGGACTGGTGGCGCTGATTTCAGCGCGAACTCAAAACAAAGAGAAGTTTCCAATCCGGCTATAGGATCGAGCTAGACTTTTTCACGGTTGTGGAATCAAATGCCTCACCCTAGAGAACCTAAATTTGACCAAGTGGACCATTAGAGAGTTTTTCTAAGAATCACTTGTCATAGGCCTCAAAGTAGCACTTGTTTAGAGTGAAATCTTGAAATTCCATGGAAAATCTCTATGTCGACCTACATACCGAAACAAGAAGGGGAACAACACGAAAGGTACTTAGCAAGTTAGGGTGGATGGGTTAGATGATGGTAGGATCAATTACATTGCGTTCCCCAACCGTTAATATATGTGTCTAGATGTGACATTAGGGATTTTGGCGCTGATTTCAAAGACGAAAGTCAATGCAAAGAGAAGTTTCCAATCCGACAATAGAATCGAGCTAGACTTGTTCGCGGTTGTGGAATCAAATGGTTCACCCTAGAGAACCTAAATTTGAACAAGTGGACCATCAGAGAGTTTTTCCAAGAATCACTTGTCATAGGCCTCATAGTAGCACATGTTTAGAGTGAAATCTTTGAATTCCATCGAAAATCTACGTAATGTAGACCTACGTGCGAAACAAGAAGGGAGCGACACGAAAGGTACATAGGAAGTTAGGGTGGATAGATTAGGCGATGGTAGGATCAATTACGTTGCGTTCCCCAACCCGTTAGTATATGTTTTAAGTTGTGACATTAGGGATTTGGCGGCGCTGATTTCAGCGTGAACTCAAAACAAAAACAAGTTTCCAATGCGGCTATAGGATCGAGCTAGACTTTTTCACGGTTGTGGAATCAAATGCCTCACCCTAGAGAACCTAAATTTGAACAAGTGGACCATTAGAGAGTTTTTCCAAGAATCACTTGTCATAGGCCTCATAGTAGCACTTGTTTAGAGTGAAATCTTTGAATTCCATCGAAAATCTCTATAATCGACCTACGTCTTAGAAACAAGAAGGGAACGACACGAAAGGTACATAGGAAGTTAGGGTGGATAGGTTAGGCGATGGTAGGATCAATTACGTTGCGTTCCCCAACCGTTAGTAGATGTTTAAGGATTTGTGACATTAGGAATTTGGTGGCGCTGATTTTCAGCAACACTCAAAACAAAAAGAAGTTTCCAATCCGGCTATAGGATCGAGCTAGACTTTTTCACGGTTGTGGAATCAAATGCCTCACCCTAGAGAACCTAAATTTGACCAAGTGGACCATCAGAGAGTTTTTCCAAGAATCACTTGTCATAGGCCTCATAGTAGCACTTGTTTAGAGTGAAATCATTGAATTCCATCGAAAATCTCTATAATGTCGACCTACGTCTTAAAACAAGAAGGGGAGCGACACGAAAGGTACATAGGAAGTTAGGGTGGATATGTTAGGCGATGGTAGGATCAATTACGTTGCGTTCCCCAACCGTTAGTATATGTTTACATTAGTTTGTGACATTAGGGAATTTATATGTTTAGGCGCTGATTTCAGCTGAGCGAACTCAAAAAAAGAAAGTTTCCAATCCGGCTATAGGATCGAGCTAGACTTTTTCACGGTTGTGGAATCAAATGCCTCACCCTAGAGAACCTAAATTTGAACAAGTGGACCATTAGAGAGTTTTTCCAAGAATCACTTGTCATAGGCCTCATAGTAGCACTTGTTTAGAGTGAAATCTTTGAATTCCATCGAAAATCTCTATATGGAGCCAGCGTGCGAAACAAGAAGGGGAACGACACGAAAGGTACATAGGAAGTTAGGGTGGATAGGTTAGACGATGGTAGGATCAATTACGTTGCGTTCCCCAACCGTTAGTAGATGTTTCTGGTTGTGACATTAGGGACTGGTGGCGCTGATTTCAGCGCGAACTCAAAACAAAGAGAAGTTTCCAATCCGGCTATAGGATCGAGCTAGACTTTTTCACGGTTGTGGAATCAAATGCCTCACCCTAGAGAACCTAAATTTGACCAAGTGGACCATTAGAGAGTTTTTCTAAGAATCACTTGTCATAGGCCTCAAAGTAGCACTTGTTTAGAGTGAAATCTTGAAATTCCATGGAAAATCTCTATAATGGAACCTACATGCGAAACAAGAAGGGGAACAACACGAAAGGTACTTAGCAAGTTAGGGTGGATGGGTTAGATGATGGTAGGATCAATTACATTGCGTTCCCCAACCGTTAATATATGTGTCTAGATGTGACATTAGGGACTGCTGGCGCTGATTTCAGCACGAAGTCAATGCAAAGAGAAGTTTCCAATCCGACAATAGAATCGAGCTAGACTTGTTCGCGGTTGTGGAATCAAATGGTTCACCCTAGAGAACCTAAATTTGAACAAGTGGACCATCAGAGAGTTTTTCCAAGAATCACTTGTCATAGGCCTCATAGTAGCACATGTTTAGAGTGAAATCTTTGAATTCCATCGAAAATCTACGTAATGGACCTACGTGCGAAACAAGAAGGGGAACGACACGAAAGGTACATAGGAAGTTAGGGTGGATAGATTAGACGATGGTAGGATCAATTACGTTGCGTTCCCCAACCGTTAGTATATGTTTCTGGTTGTGACATTAGGGACTGCTGGCGCTGATTTCAGCGCAAACTCAAAACAAAAACAAGTTTCCAATCCGGCTATAGGATCGAGCTAGACTTTTTCACGGTTGTGGAATCAAATGCCTCACCCTAGAGAACCTAAATTTGAACAAGTGGACCATTAGAGAGTTTTTCCAAGAATCACTTGTCATAGGCCTCATAGTAGCACTTGTTTAGAGTGAAATCTTTGAATTCCATCGAAAATCTCTGTGTCGACCAACGTACCGAAACAAGAAGGGGAACGACACGAAAGGTACATAGGAAGTTAGGGTGGATAGGTTAGACGATGGTAGGATCAATTACGTTGCGTTCCCCAACCGTTAGTAGATGTTTCTGGTTGTGACATTAGGGACTTTGGTGGCGCTGATTTCAGCAAACTCAAAACAAAAGAAGTTTCCAATCCGGCTATAGGATCGAGCTAGACTTTTTCACGGTTGTGGAATCAAATGCCTCACCCTAGAGAACCTAAATTTGACCAAGTGGACCATCAGAGAGTTTTTCCAAGAATCACTTGTCATAGGCCTCATAGTAGCACTTGTTTAGAGTGAAATCTTTGAATTCCATCAAAAATCTCTATATCGACCTACGTCTGCGAAACAAGAAGGGGAACGACACGAAAGGTACATAGGAAGTTAGGGTGGATAGGTTTGGCGATGGTAGGATCAATTACGTTGTGTTCCCCAACCGTTAGTATATGTTTCAAAACAAAGGTTTGTGACATTAGGGAGCTAGCTGATTTCATTTTCAAATGCCTCACTTCGAAAAACAAATCGAGAGTTTCCAACGTTAGTATATGTTTTGAATTCCATCAAAAATTTGTGACACTTTCTTAGGAAGTTAGGGTGGATTTTAGACGATGGTAGCGAACTTCGAAAAAAAAGAGAAGTTTCCAATCCGGCAATAGGATCGAGCTAGACTTTTCACGGTTGTGGAATCAAATGGTTCACCCTAGAGAACCTAAATTTGAACAAGTGGACCATCGAGAGGTTTTCCAAGAATCACTTGTCATAGGCCTCATAGTAGCACTTGTTTAGAGTGAAATCTTTGAATTCCATCAAAAATCTCTATGTCGACCAGCGTCTTTAGAAACAAGAAGGGGAGCGACACGAAAGGTACATAGGAAGTTAGGGTGGATAGGTTAGGCGATGGTAGGATCAATTGCGTTCGTTCCCCAACCGTTAGTAGATGTTTTACGGGTTGTGACATTAGGGATTTGGTGGCGCTGATTTCAGCCTTGAACTCAAAACAAAGAGAAGTTTCCAATCCGGCTATAGGATCGAGCTAGACTTTTTCACGGTTGTGGAATCAAATGCCTCACCCTAGAGAACCTAAATTTGACCAAGTGGACCATTAGAGAGTTTTTCTAAGAATCACTTGTCATAGGCCTCAAAGTAGCACTTGTTTAGAGTGAAATCTTGGAATTCCATGGAAAATCTCTATGTCGACCTACATACCGAAACAAGAAGGGGAACGACACGAAAGGTACTTAGCAAGTTAGGGTGGATGGGTTAGATGATGGTAGGATCAATTACATTGCGTTCCCCAACCGTTAATATATGTGTCTAGATGTGACATTAGGGACTGCTGGCGCTGATTTCAGCACGAACTCAATGCAAAGAGAAGTTTCCAATCCGGCAATAGAATCGAGCTAGACTTTTTCACGGTTGTGGAATCAAATGGTTCACCCTAGAGAACCTAAATTTGAACAAGTGGACCATCAGAGAGTTTTCCAAGAATCACTTGTCATAGGCCTCATAGTAGCAC
>JADLZK010010237.1:0-293335 GCA_015847255.1 Hyparrhenia diplandra | reverse complement strand
TAGCTCTCTAGTTTATTTCTGAAAAAAGCTAGCAGACATATATACACAGCGAGCTAGACTAAGAAATTAAAGAGAAGGTAGCTCGCTAGCTAAGGATCCATGGCGGAGGCGATGATCATCGGGCCTCTCGTCGGGAGGCTGGAGGAGGTGGCCGTCGGCGAGGCCCGGGCGCTGGTGGGGGTGAGCGCCGACATCCGCAGGCTCCGGGACAAGCTCATGTGGGTGCAGGCCTTCCTCCGCGAGGCCGACGCCAGGCGCCGTGGCGTCTCCGACGAAATCACCAGGGTCTGTATGATGCAGACGCGGGATGCCGTCTTCGACGCCCAGGACGCCCTCGATCAGTACCATCTCCACGTGGACATGTCCAGGTGCTATATATTATACCCACACCATATATAGACGATCGGTACGTAGGGCAATGAACTGCTGTTGTATTGTATTCTGAATTAATTGTGAGCATCTATAATTGGTTACATCGGAGGGTTACTTCTTGGTGAAATGTATATTTATTTAATTTTTTATTTTGGAAAATAGAATAAATAAGGGAACTTTTAGAGGCATAAAAATCTTTCTTCATATTTAAATTGATGTTTGTGTGATCTATCAGATGTGGTTTTTTTTCTGCATTTTTTGACATAATAATATAATTTTTTAGTATAAAATTGCTAATCTTTTTATATATATGCTGGTTCAAAATCCACGTGAAAGGCTACGTATCTAGATATGGCAGCGCTGCCAGCGCCATGTCTTAGACGTGCCCCTTGTGTATATTTGATAATAAACAAAAAATGTAAATACAAAAATATATGAGGGAGTGAATCCAAATAGCATTGTCTCCCGAAAAAAAAGTCACCGGACAAAACACACACAAAAAAAAAAAAAATCCCGGATGACCTATCCTCCACTCGTGCATCACGTAGGCATAGTAGAATTTTTTTCCCCATTTTATCTACCACATCCTACCCTCCGTTGCCCTGGTCTAGAGAAACGAACTCGTATTGGAGGCCTGCTGAGTGCCCCGCGGCGGCAAGAGGTGATGGTTGACCTTGATCTCTCACTCGCTAGGGCCAACGGCGTCCACCACCAGTCCCCCACGTCAATGCACCCTTGTCTCCCCACCCTGGTCATGGCCGCGCCCCTCCTAGCATCGTCGGCTTCCTCCGAGGCTGCCGCCGCAAGCGCCACACCCCACGGATGGCGGCGATCCTCATGGTTCAGCAGCTCGATCGACATTGTAGGACAGTAGGAGGTAGGTGCCGTATGCCAAGACAGACGCCTCGGCAACAACTGTGGAGGTGGTGGAGACTCGAGAGCGGGCAGCTTGAGTTTTTCGTGTGGATGAGAAGGGACAATTCAATCTTTGCCAGGGGATGCTTCCGTTGCGATTTGACATATGGAAAGGAGACAGCTGACTTAGAGCATCTCCAACAGTTTGCTAAATGAGGTTCTTTATCTATAAAATTTGGCAAAACCCAAAAAATACTCTCCAACAGTTTGCTAAAAGAGGTTGCCATCTTTCCCGACTTGCCATCTTTTCTCTCCGCGGCGCATCTTTACGCGCGCGTATCCAGGTTGCTATCGCGACCCACGCGACGCCGGCCTTCTTCCCCCGCGCGCGGAGACAATTCCCAGTGTACGACCCCGCACCTTCTCTCGGCGCGATCTCTTTTCCTGAGCCAGAGCTGAAGCCGCCGCCGTGCGGAGAAGTTGTTCCCTCGAGCGGAGTCCTGACGTCGTCGGAGAAGGAAACCAGGAATTGGCGCGCCATCAGGTCTGCATGAGTCGATCACCATGCCTTGTTGCAAGCTCTGTGTTCTTGCGATCAGGGCGATCAGGGCGCCGCTGCCGGTTTGGGTAGGGTTCTGGTAGGGTTTGGCTAGGTTCAGGGGCGCCGCCGCTGGTTTTATTGCGATCCGCTAGGGTTCATCAGTTCTTGTCAGTTCTCTGTACTCATTCACGTGACCGACGATATGGACATCCATACAAGAAACTACGCCAGGTCAGTTCTTGTCATCAGTTCTTGTCAGGTAGTTCTTGCGATCAGGGCGCCGCCGCGCTGTAGTTGTGTGTATGTTTTAATATGCACTCATCGTAGTTGTGTGTAGCTGTGCCGCGCTGTAGTTGTCACCATCAGACATGCACAAATCCAGAGCTCGATCCTTTGGTTTGGTGCCCACACAGAGTATTTCTGTGTATGTTTTAATATGCAGTCATCGTACAAGTTCACCATGTATGAAAACTGATGACTAGTTGGCTGATCCATACATAGATGACTAGGTTGGTGAGAGTTCTTTTTACAATTTACCAAGTCAAAATAGCAAACTATTGGAGAGAGTTCTTTTTTTCACTTGCTATATAATTTAGGAACTTGTCAAATCACAACATTTGCCAAGTGAATTTTAAGAAACTGTTGGAGATGCTCTTAGAACCTATTTGGCACGTCATCTTCACCGGTGAAGCTTAAAATACGTTCATAAGCAGCTATCTCGTCAAAGCGTTGTTTTGGAACAAAAAAAGTATTGGGAAAAATAGTTTCTGATTGGACCAAAATAGCTACATGAGGAACAATTACTATAATACCCTTAGTTTTTCTTTTTCTTTTTTTTTTCTCTTCTTCTTCCTAAATTAACCATGGCGGCGCCACTCACGGCCCGTGCCCCTAAATGGGCGGTGCACTTCCGTGGCCCGAGCCTCTAGAGGTAAGCGCGCCTCTCGATGGCTCGCGCCCCTAGCGACGGCGCCCTTCTGGCGTCTGGCGCCTATGGCGGCACCCCCCTCCCGCCGGCTCGCACCTCTCAAGGCGGCGTCACGTCCTAGTGGCCGCGCCCGACCAGCGTTGCACCTATTCGCGCCCTCGGTGCGGTGTCCCAACCCCCGCGCCCGCGGGCGGCGATGGCCCGGCCACTGCCGCGGCCAATGCACCCGACCCTACACACCCGGCCCCTTTGGAGACCTAGCCCTGCACCCCGATGACGTGGCGTGGGGCTTCACGCCATCCAACGAGTTGTGCCCACTGGCGCTCCGCTCCTCGACATCGTTGCCCGACAAGATGCACCCCGCGGAAGGTTCGCTCCCTACGCTATGCTTCCCATAGAGATTGAGGGAGAGGGGTGCATGCAGTCTTTTAGGTCCACTGTTCCCCACTTTGTGTTAGATGAAGCTGAAATATGCTACTTTTCAGCTCTCTCTCATCCCATCCCTTGTGAGAAAAGAAGAAAAACAACTTCACCCATGAACCTGTTTTTGAAAAAATGGTGTTTGGCAAAAAAAAAAGCTCACAAGTCACAAGCGCTAAGGGCACTTACAATCACGCGGACTCTATCATAGAGTCTAAAATTATTTATTACCTTGGGTAACATGGACTTGGAGTCCAAATAAGACTTGGAGTCTTGTTTTTTTTTTTGCCCTCTCTTCTCCATAAATATACTGCCACATCAGCAAAGTGTAATAAATATGATGGTAATAAATAAGCTTAGACTCTATGGTAGAGTCCTGCGTTGTGATCTGCCCTAATGAAGCTATTGGTGAAGCTGTGCCAAACATACCCTTAATAGTCCACGATGTGGCTTCACAATATTGCAAAAAAAAAAAAAAAGTCTGCTAGTGGGGTCTCCTAATTAAGTACAATACATCACACTACAATTATATATAGCAGTTTGCTCATGATTCTACAGTCCACAAAACTGACTGATACTTAAGCAAGAGAATTGATAAGCGTGGAGAAAATCTGAAATAATATGCCCCTAAATTTATCTAGTGATATCTCTAGTTTTTTTTTTTTTTTTTTTTTTTGTTATGGACAATGCTTCTTATATATATGCTATGCAGAGATTAACAAACTTTTCTCTGTTTTGTAATTTGCACGTATATCCATTCTGAAGGCACCCAAGTTGGGCACATACTACTTTAAGATGTCTCGCAACATTCCCAACTCAAGTACGGATGAGATGCAGCCTATCTAAAAAAATCAGAGCCATCAACACGAGGCTTGATGACATCATGGAAAACAAAGATAAATACAAGATAGAGGATTCCAATAAGAAGACAGATGTGACATGGATACCTTCTACCTCAACGTCTATACCTTACACCCACAGAAAGTTGTAAGTAGACAGAATTACCTTTCCACTTAACTTTGTTCTGTACCCAAATTTACTTATGTCATTATCGTCGTAGGGAGTAAGGAATCACAACTTATGTGACAACACCACTTGACTATAGATTTATTTTCTACAAATAATCCTGTAAAGATGGATTATTTGTTTTCCAACTCCCCACCTCTTGCATTTTTTAGCAAAAGGAAATGAGGGATTAAATGGGTGAATGCTGCCTTGACTTACATTTTGGAATTATTTTATACCTTATGGTAGGAACAAGGAGCCGGCTATAGGGGCACGAATAGCCTTTTCTAAAAATCTAATTGCTCTAGCTAACCGAAATAAATGTGAAATTGAACTAATCAGTCTAGACAAGACTACACCCCTCTATCTAAGTGATCAAATGCCTTATAAAAATCCTATTCAAGATCGATATCAGTCACTAAGGTAACGAGCTAATGGGATCTCTTCTAACAATTGTAGTTAGAAATTAAGGTCACATAAACCTATGCCAACAGTCATCTAAGCAAACTGGGAGCTCCTAAACACATACTAGTGACAACAAGCACAAACCAAACTACATTGGCACTATTCAACTAGCTAGCTACATGAGCATAACTAGCACTATTCAACTAGCTAGCTACATAAGCATAACTAGAGAGCTACAACTACTTAGCTACGCAAAAGCTAAAATACTTAGTTTCACAAGCTAAGAGAGCAACTAGTTAACTACACAAGCTAACTAGCTACACAAGAGCACACTAAACACTAGCACAAGTATGAACAAGTAAGAACAAGCTACTGTTAGGGATTTGCAAACCAACGGTAAGACAATGTGGGCATGATGATTTTATACCAAGGTTTGGTGGTTTGCCAACCACTTAATCCCCATTTGAGGCAAGGCCAAGGTTGTCACCAATCCTCTTGCTAGTGGAAAGCCTGCAAGCTTGCTCTCACACCCCTCGAGGTGTGCTCCCAACTTGAGTTCTAGCACTTGATTTGGCTAGACCACTTGGCGCTCACCTTGCTTCTACTAGAATTGCTCTTCAAGATCTCCCGCGGGGTGAGCATAACACCCCTCACAATGCCTCCTCCGGAGCCACGCACAAGCTTCACATGGGCTTCAATGGAGCCTCAACCTCCAAGCCATCTAGGAGGTGGCAACCTCCAAGACTAACAAGCACAACGGCTTGCAACAAAAACGCCTAGTGTCACTCGATGCAATCACTCAGTGCAACACACTAGGAATCACTTCACTGTCAGAGATTATCACAACTAATTATAAGTGATTGGAGGCTTAAATTAATTGCAGCACTACGCAAGGGCATACATACCCAAGGTGCTAACGATACTCCTATGGTTCACCACCCTCTATTTATATAGGGGAAAGCTCTCGAAAAGTTGTTGGGAGCCTTCGCCACCTACGCTCTCTACTCTCGAGTGGTCCAACCACTCGGCCCAGTGGTTAGAGTATTGGCCAGCTCTAATAGTCGGCGCCCATGCGCGCCAATGACTCCCTATATTCGAGGTCCCACACGCCAGTCAGACGCACTATGGTTAGACCGCCCATCTCCACGGTCCAACTACCCAAACAGCGCAACACCAACGATCGACTTTGGCACTGTTTCGCATCTGGTGCCTTATCTGATGCACACTAGACCTCTTTGATGGACCCACTCGACTTTGCAACCTAATCTTCTAGTGGGGGGCATCCGGTGGCCCTGAAGGGTCAAGATGGGGACTAGAGGGGGTGAATAGCCCTTTCTAAAACTAATTGCGCTGACTAATCGAATATAACGCAGAATTTAAACTATTCGCTTAGCCAAGACTACACCCTTCTATCTGTGACTCTATTAGCACCTCTAAAAGATCCTACACAAAGCAAATGAGGTGCCGAGTCTAGCTTGAGCTTCTAAACAATTCTATTGCAAGGTCACACAAACCTATGCACTAGTACTTCACGCAATGGTGAGCTCCTACACAATTCTAAGGAGCAATAGCACAAAGCCAACCTAAGCTCACTAGATGCACAACGGACAAGGCGACGCACGCCTAACCCAAAGGCTCAAAATACTTAGCTACACAAACTAAGCAAAGTAACTAAACAAGCTACATAGTTACAACAACACTACTTCGAGCTACACAGCAAGAAGACAATTAATTAGAAAGCTACACAAGAACAAAGCTTGTGATCAAGAGAATGTGAACCACCACGAAGTGTGGACACAAGATGGCACCGGTGATTTTTTAACTTCCCCCTACTCCTCGTTGTGTCGACCAACACCTCGATGGTTCTTGGACTAGGCGGCTCTCCGCTAGTTGGCTCCTCTGAGCTCTCCAAGACACCACTCACAAGGGTGGTAGCTCCATGACACGCTCTAGTAGTGTTGCTCTTCACGATCCCCGTGAGGTGAGCACGAACTTCTCACAAATCCTCTTCTGGAGCACCGCACAATCTCCCTTGCATGTGTCAACGGAGTCTATTGCCACCAAGCCGTCTAGGAGGTGGCAACCTCCAAGAGTAATAAGCACACTAGCTTGCAACACGATCACCTAGTGCCATGAATATGATCTCTCAATGCAAATGCACTAGAATCACTCCACACTTTGATTTGGATCAACTCTATCGATCACAAGGGAGTGGGAGGGCTCTCTAGCACCACAACACAAGCCACCAAGGCTTTAGTGTGCTCAGCAACCAAAACGAGTTGGGTAGGTGGTGTATAAATATTCCAAACCGAGAAACTAGTCGTTGCCTAAAAACGTTACCCTCGGATGCGCCAATTGTGAGCCTAGGACGCTGCATAGTAACGTCCTACACTCCTCTGCACGCTAGGTGTCACTAGCCATTGCCCAAACGCACTCAGCAACCATGCCTAGGACTCTGCATAGTAGCGTCCTATGCTATTCCTAGGACGCAGCTCCGGCGTCCTACGCTATGCCTCGGATGCGGCACCCCGCGTCCTCGCTATGCTTAGGACGCCGCCCCTGCGCATGTGTCGCCGCCCGATCCGCAGCCGACGATAAACGTCTCCACCGTCGGATGCACCACTCAGCGTCCTAAGCCTAGCGTCGGGCGCTGGCATCGTGCCACTCGGCGTCCTAGGCTCAACCATCGGATGCGCTGACGTGGCACCGGCTGTCCTGCTCTCATTAACACACGTAGGACGCTACACAGTGGCGTCCTATGCTCACAACCTCAGCGTCCTAGGCATGTAAAACCTCGTTTTACAGCCCGATCAAAACAACCATCAATCTTTGATCCGAACTCCGTTTTCGATGATCTAAGACTATGAAAAGCTTACTCGGAGGGCTACACAACCCATATGGTTACTTGATCCAAAGCACAATGGATCAAAGCAGTATTCCACTCTAAGAGCAGTCCTAGTGTCCGAGAAACACCAAAACAACTTCTCCTCTGCAAATGTGCCAACACCACCAAGTGTACAATACCACGTGCATGTGTGTTAGCATTTTCACAATCATTTTCAAAGGATTTTTACTTGAGCTCACCGCACCACTCGACCCTAACACATCGCAAAGTTAGATCACAGAAGTGACACACCAGATGACCGATATGCAAACAAGTTTGCCCCTCTTGATAGTACGGCCATCTATCCTAAATCCGGTCATAAACTTCTCTAAGCACCAATGACCTGCGAAATGAAATGCCTTAGGTTACCTTTTTCCTTGCGTATTTTCATTCCGCTCCATCTCCTCCAAGTGCCAATGCAACACATGCATTAAAATGATCAAGAATGATATGATCCACTCCACATCATCACATGACCCTCTTGGTCCATCGATCTTGATCTCACTTGCTCTTCACCGTTTCGGCGGTCCGTCGGCGCCAAGTCTTGCTCAAGCTTCACCACCTCACGGTCCATGACTTCAAAGCCTCGACTAGCCCTTCACACTTGCAACCGTCCATCAAGCCAAGCCTCATCTTGATCTTCACCACCTTAGTCACAAGACTCCATGTCATGTCTCATATGCAATAAACCTCCTTCATTGCACCATCTCATGTGAACTAATCTCCTATGCATTATCTCAATCACACACTATTAGTTCACCTAATGTTGTCACTCAATTACCAAAACCACTAGGGACCTTTCAACCTCCCCCTTTTTGGTAATTGATGGCAACACTGCAAAGATATGGTAATTAAGATTAATTCCAAGCTAGCACTTCATACAAGTATAAATTCTAACTTGGTTTGGATTTTATGTCACTTATCCAACATTTAAGATTTGGATAAGCACCATAAAAACGACTTTGGTAGTGATAACTCCCCCTACATGTGTGCCCAATTGATTTGAATTCAAGGTTTGCACACATGCATAAATATAAAATTTTTGGGAGGGTTAGCACTACAAAGTGATGCTATGGTGTATAGGATAAACCTTTGAAGCGTGATACCAATCGGAGTTGCAAATTTGAAAGTTCATCTTTAGCATCATCCATGTAACTAGACATACATCAAAACTCAAGATGTCATACAACATTATAATAAATGGCTCTTGATCCACATGAAATATATATATGTCTAGCTACAACCTATGCATGCTAGTTATCATATCATTAATCAAGTTCTATAACTAACATACACCACACAAGCATTACATATAAAATTTAAAAACTTATGCAAATGCAAGCAAGCACATGAATATGCACATATCAAATGCAATCAATCAAGTTCATGAGCTTGCTTGCCCCAACTTGTGTGCTTCTCTTTTTTGTCCAAGAATTTTGATCCTATGCAAATGCAAGCAAGCACATGAATATGCACATATCAAATGCAACCAATCAAGTTCATGAGCTTGCTCCCCAACTTGTGTGCTTCTCTTTTTGTCCAAGAATTTCGATCCTTCTCATTTCTTCAATGTTGCTCCCTCTTGGTCCATGTCCATGTTCCAATCTCTTCCCGTAGCCTATTTTCATATCTTTGTTCCAATCTCTCTCTCTCTCTCTCTTTTTGTCATCAATTTTCATAAAAGGTATGCCACTTTTGATACAAATGGTGGTACTAGGGGTAGATGAATGAGTCTTGATTTTTCATTTTTTATGGACACACCATATGTTGGAATGGACACACCATTTGTAACTACCACATGTGGAAGCATGAAATGTCTCATGTAGGTCACTTATAGCATGCTTGACCTCAATAATTGAGGTGGGACACCACCCCTAAGTCAAAGCATATGCCAATCCACTTGAATTCTTGTAGGTGAGGATGGCTTTCTTGATTTGAATTGATCACTTAAAGTTGAGGATCACTTGTGGAACTGCACTAAGCATCACTTGAGTGACAAGACTACCACGTGAAGAAATAATACCATGTGTAGGAATATGATATATCTTGCAATGTGGATGCCACTTGAAAAGATTTGTCAATTGTAACCAATTCTTGAACTAGATTGTTTCCATGAGCTTCGTTCTTGATAACTTGAACTAAAATAATTTGCCTTAGTTTCCAAGTCCCAAGTTTGATCCAATGACAAGCTTCTTCACACCTTATACAAGGGTTATCTTACCAATGTTGTACTTGTCACTTGATAGCATTTCAAAATAGATTGGGATCACTAGCTCATGAACAAATTCATATACAGAACACTAGATCATATAATCATTCAAGTAATAGTGGCAAGCAATGAATTTAAATCTTTAATTTGTCATGCATGATCCTATTAAGCATGTACTATATGCACTAACCGCATACTAGTAAGGGATGAAATGATCATGCACAATACAATGATACCTTTGCTATCATAGAGTAGAGGATAGTCAATATGATTACAATTTTGCTCCACCACCCTCACCTGGCCTAACCGCCTCTACTGTCGCCAGCTCTCCTAAGCCACCCATTGACCTTCCCAACCTTGCCTACTTGCCTCCCCCGGACGACCGTTCTATACCCAAATCAGTAGGAGAAGATAAGGAGAGCTAGCCGGAACCCTAGAAACAAGATCCTGAAGAAGAGATGAGAGAGAAGGAGAAGGCCTACCTGTCATGAATCTGGTGCCACCAAGACGCGGGCGCTGGTGCGGGAGGCGCATGGGCGTGGCGCCCGGAGGTCGCCCGGAGAGAGAGAGGGAGGGAGGGAGCAAAGCATGGGAGGGAGCGGGGCGTGGGGAGCAAAGGTGCATGATGGTGTTTAAATATGCGCCCGACGACCGACGTTGAGTATTTCGAAAGAAACTATATCACGTACATCCGATCGGAAGTTCTAGGAAAGGAGGCGACGGACATATCGCTTTCTCGTACCTCGCCTGCCACTGTTCCATGTCCTCCTTGAGATGGTTCTTGTTCAGCCTCAAGCTCCATGGTATATCTACACCAACACCATTTCGAGCACATCAATTCCATCTATGACTCGAAGGCCACGAAATCGACGATAATATATAATGCACACCTGCTTCTTATCGTGACCGCGCTACAGAGTCACTGTTCTTGATCATGCAACGCTGCCGGCGCTCCAGTCTTCTCGATGCTAACGTATGCTTTGCCACCGTTCGGACCATCACTCCATTGCCACTTGCCAATGTAGTTCATCCTCGACCTGCGTCATCGGCGCTCATGCCGTCCGACAACCCGGGGGCACCGGCGGCCGCTACACCAACTAAAATGACATGCCCCTCGGTAGGCGTGTGGACCGCGGTGGTCTCATGCGAGGCGGCATTACGGTGGATGATGTCGTCGATGAGGCGGTGGCAATGCAGCTGGCGGCATGATGGATGATGGATCACGTTGCGGGCGGCGAGCACCGCGGCCGGCGACGTCATGTAGAGATGAGAATGGCGGATGATGATTGCGTTCATTGGTTAGCATGGAAAGGAGATGAATGGGCCGGGTGTTGTCTGTTACGTAAATAGATAACCCACTGCGTTATATATATAAAATGAGCCCTTTACAATACTTGAAATTGCCTTCCATTGCCTCCCAAAATAGCAATTTTGTTGATTTAGGGTAATAAAGTAATTCACATCGCCCCCGATCCCCCGCCATAACACGAGGCGGTGGTGGCGGCCGCGCCACGAATGGCGA
Organism: Hyparrhenia diplandra; assembly: GCA_015847255.1. NCBI lineage: Eukaryota > Viridiplantae > Streptophyta > Magnoliopsida > Poales > Poaceae > Hyparrhenia > Hyparrhenia diplandra. Next base: position 282,194 of record JADLZK010010237.1, on the reverse strand, counting down.
AGGAGGCCATCACTAATTCGAGGTGGCCCTCGGACAACAACCTTGTCCTCGTGCGAGATGGCGCGTCGGTCTTGGGGAAGCCGCCATCGCCGCAAAGAACCAGCAGGTGCGACGCGTTCGCTCCTTGCCCGGCTCGGCCGCACGACGCCGCCGCCAGCGACAAAATAGAGGGAAACCTAAAGCCTTGGCTCCACTCGAGTTGCCTCGTCGAGGTACTCGCCTTCATGGTCACGCCGATGCAGCCACAGCGCCGCCCGGAGCATCTCGTCGCCGTACCGGTGACCGACGCGTAGTAGCGGCGCACCTCGCCGACGCTGCTGTCGTATTTGCCCCCGTACTTATCCCCCCGAACTCGAAGAGCTGCTCGGCGTGGTGGAGGAGGAAGTGCGGCGTAGTGCGGGTTGGAGCGGCGGAACCACGCGATGCAGGCCGCGGCCATGGCGGCGGGCGTCTCGCCGACGAGGTCGGAGCCGGGGTTATTGCGCCGACGCGTTATGCCCTGCGGGGCGTGGTCATGTCCTTGGGCCGCTGCCAGCCAGTAGTGGTCAGTGTCGCCGCCGACCTCGCCCACAACAGTAGTGCTCGGTATGCACCTTGATGAAGTAGTCGGTGCCCCACTTGATGACCTCCAGCACGTGGCGCCTGTCAATTTTTTTTTTCGTTGAAATATCATCGAAATTTCCGATATATCGCATTTTTCAGTGAGGTCCGAAAAAATTTTATATCGGTTAAAATTTTTTGTCTAAATTCATATTTCACTCAAAAAAATTACACCAAACCATCCTAAAATCTCATATCCTCTAGTCTTAATAAAGACTTATTTTTTTCAAATCTATTTAATTTTCTCGCTAACAAATTCGAGGATACTAGCATATTTTTCTAGTGAGTTGATGCCAAATTTTTTTAAAATGCATTCTGAATTTGTTTAGATTTGATCCGATATTTCCGAAATTTCTGAAATATCGCATTTATCGGCAGGTGGATAGATTATATTTGCCACTATGTTTGATTGGTAACTTACTCTTCAGACTAAACTTACTAACCATTACATAATGGTTGAATCTCAGGGATGATGTCCACGATTCAGATGCGGTGATATACGTGGAGGAGCACAGCCAATTAGAGGACGCCGTTGTTAATAACCTAACTGAACATCAAGAGGACGACAAAGTACACTATCCAGTCATGATCACTGTGTCCGGAGAAAGTGGTATTGGCAAGACAACTCTTGTGAGAGACATATACAGAAAAATGGAAAAGAAGAAAGTGTTTCAAGTGCAAGCCATGGAAAGTTTTGCACCTTATTTGACTGCTCCCAACATCCTTCAACAAATTACTGAGCAACTGACAGAAGATGACACAAATTGCCCTAAAGAAATGGCGCAGGAAATGCTGCACAATAAATTGAAAAATAAGAAGTACTTGCTTGTGATAGATGGTGAAGTCAGTAGTACTGAATGGAAGCACTTTTTGACTAGCATCCCAATTGGCACTAGGGGTAGTAGAGTAGTGCATATCACACAAGAACCAGAAGAGCCACCTAGCAGCTACCATCATGTCACCATTCAGTTAAAAAAACTTACAGAAGATGCTTCCATGTCATTGTTTCGTGAGAGGCTACCTAAGGAACTGCATGATAAAAACTTCAGAGTACAAAGAAGATATTTTCAAAATCACCCAAGGGTTGCCTTTGGCAGTTGTTCTTTTATCAGGTCTTATGAAAACCAAGGAGTTCCCAAGTGAGTGGGTGAAAGTTTTTGAGTACCTTAAGTCTAAGCCATCAATGAAGCTTGAAAGCATGTTGTCAGTTTGCTTCGATGATCTTCCACATGAGCTAAAATGTTGCTTCCTCTACTTTGCTGCATTCCCAACCAACACTACAATTGAGGCACGCAACTTAGTATTTATGTGGGTTGCAGACAATGCAGAGGGATTTCTGACTTCAAAAGGGGGGAAGACAATGGAGGATATTGGTTACATTTACCTAAATGAGCTGATTAATCACAATCTTGTCATTCCAGTGAAAATGGATGATGATTCTAGCTTTGGGAGTATGTCTATCACAATCCAAAACAAAGTCCATGACTTTTTGCAGATAGAAGCAAATGAAGCAAGTTTCGTGGAGGTCCATACTGGTGATGATATCCCTACAATAACTAGTGCACGCCGCCTCTCTCTACAGAATTACACTGAAAAATATGCTATCCTGGCCCATCCATTGCCAAAGCTACGATCTATCTTCTGTCAATATGTGCAAGAGCATAATAAAGGTGATCAGGGGCACAGGTCCAAAGGAAGTCGGGCATATATGTTTTCATTTATCTCAACGAAGGGCGATCTCTAAGATGAAGAAAGACATCAGATCTCACATAAAAGAATTATTTCATGGATCTAAGCTTCTCCGTGTTATCAATCTGAAAGGCATTGAGATTGGTGAGACTTTGACAAGTACAATTGGCAATGTTGTGCACTTGCAGTACCTTGGCATCACATCCTGTTCACTGAAACATATCCCGTGGTCCATTGGAAGACTCACTAGCCTTCAAACGTTGGATGTGAGGGGAACTAATGTCAGAGAGCTCCCAAGGTCCTTCTGGATGATTAAGACTCTGAGGCATGTCCTTGGTTTTGTCCTCAGACTGCCTAACCAAATTGGCAGTTTGAATCAGCTGTATACACTTGACTCCATTGATCTTGAAAAAGTTTCTGAGGAGCCGACTTTGGAGAAGACACTGGGAGAGATGATTCATCTTGAGTTCTTGTCGATCCGGCATATCACATATGTAAATTTGGAAGCTCTTTACGGTGCTCTAGAGAAACTTGAGAGCCTTAGGACCCTGATCTTAGAAGGTAGAGTTATTCCTTCAAATGTCTTCACCACCACTTCCCTCTGGCGCGTCAAGTTTATGTTCCTAAGTGGGGATCTGCTACATTCATCTAATATATATGGTATATGTCTCCCAAATCTCATCATGCTTTCTCCGAGAAAACAAATGTCACACAGAATTCATTAGCAAGCTCTCTTACCTCGCCATTTCTTGCAACCCTTGCATTGTACCCTGCTCATACAAGGACAAGCAACTTGTATTTGCTTCATCCAAATTTCAGCGCCTCAAAAGATCAAGATAATTGATGTGGAAGTGCCGAGAGGGTCGAAGTTGAGGCGCGCATGGTTCCCTCACTCAAAGAATTAGAAATTCACTCCCACTTCACAGGTTGTTATCATGATATTGACTTGGGTAATGGCAAGAAACGTTCTCGAACACACAAGGATAGTGGTTGATCTTAAGAAAGAGAATGTTGTTCATGAAGAAAATTCTGATATTACTTGGATGGTGGACGATATTCTCATGAGTCATAATAAGGTAAAGTTGACACCCACCGCAATTGTACAAAGTATAGATTAAGATGTCATCATTCCTATGAGCTACGTGCTTGTTGTATGTGGTCACTGTATGGGGTACAATGTGTTCCCCATGCACTCTATTAAAAATGATTATGTTGTTCGTGTTGAATAATTGTAATTTGTAAATATTTGGATGATGTTGTTGTTGTTGTTGTTGTTTGTTACGTGTACAAACTTATGCCATATATAATGTGGAAAAATTCATGACCCTTACACCGACATGGGCCCATATATACATAAATGTGTGCATCTTGATGCTCTCTACTCAAATCTTGAACATCCCCGAGCAACCCACGTTCTCCCACCCAAGAGTATACAACTCAAATCTTCACAGGTTGTTATCTTGAGCTCTCAACGTTTGCTTGCTTAATCGCTCGGTCCAACATCATTTCTTGCGCGTGACTCGCATTCTGCCTGACCACCTCCGTGATGTCATCGCCAGGGGCCGACAGCCACCCATCATCCCTTCCAGCCCTCCCCTCTACACTTTGGCTCTCCGATGTCACCCCTCCGCTCTATGCTCATTTGCGTCATGACTCCTTCATCGGCTAGGGCACTGGTTGCCCGCTGCCCGCTCTTTCCTCTTGCGATTGCGTGAGCGAGCATCTAAACAAGCTTCCCTTGTTAGGTTTGGAACATAAACTGATTTGATTCCAAATTAATGGGCATATAGGGAAACCACCTTCACATGAATGCTAAAGTTTAGAACAGGAGCGCTAAAGATGGAATGTTTGTTGCACCTTCATAGGAAAGTAGTGGCAAAGTTAAGAGAAAAGGCGATGAAGGGATTGTGTTGCTGGTTTTACAAGAAAATCACGAAAAGACGAGGAGCTATAGGTTGTCACCGGTAAACACTTTATATTTTGGCAGCGGTGAATGAGCTGAATGTGACACCCCGCCCTCCAAAGCCGCACCGCACAACCCTTCCGAGGGCGTGCACGCTGCGTACACATAGCACCACTGCACACTTTCGTCCCTCGCTTCGGTAATGCGTAAAAGGGTTAACCCGAAGGTGATATGGCTGGAAGGCAAAGGCTTATAAGTTGGCTCCACCCTTGCTTAACCAAAGCAAGGTGGTACTAAACATGTGCACTCTGCACTCATAGGCCCCCTCTTGGGCCACATCCAAATTGGGCCGGGTGTTACACTGAACCTATGAGAACTGATAGAATTGACCACGAGTAGAACACAATTATTTTGTATCAAGTCTTGTTATTACTTGTCCATTTAATGATGCGACCATATTGCTTGATATATCTTGAACTTAATGATGAGCTCAGCAGCTTGATTACTTGATTGTTTGTTGTCGCAAGGAGCATTTTTTTTTCTTTCTACAATTTTTTTATTATAATAATTAATGTTGTACGGAAGTATCTTTTCTAGGTAGAGTTCAAGAGATGGATGTTTCACGCTTATTGTATACTAGTTAAATGCCCGTCGTTGCTACGGGACAAATAAATTTTATATAAAAAACATGGATCGCATGTGTCATCCTTATCAATCTCCATAGGATTGTATGAATTGTTTTGATGTAGCCTGTCACTATCTTCATCCGTGGTCGATTCAACTACAATTGATTCAACATATAGTTTTACAACATATGTATATTATCTAAGAATACTGAATTAAGTAAAGATAATATTGCATTCAACTACAACTGATGCAACATATAGTTTTAGAACATGTGTATATACTATATAAGAATATTGAATTCATAAAAGGTAATACTAAATTTAGAAAAAGGTAATACTAAATTCAGGAAAGCAAAATCAAGTTTACATGCATTTTTTCTGATGATATCGTTCACGATGCTTTATATTTTTTTCATTTCTTTCTTCCGGAGTCATTGCCGCCAATCGTGCCTTTTGCTTTTCCCATTTTAGCTTGTTGTTGGGATCTGTGTTTTCCTTATTTGATTTGCCCCCTACACCTGTTTAGATAACTTTTTACATGATACAATATTAATGATAATGTATCTATATGATAATAAATGTTTGTTCTATGTCTGATTGTTAAATTTGTTTTCGGTGGACCTCTTGATCCAGCAACTAGTGTAGTTTCCGCCTTTGTCTGATGATACTTTTCCCTAAGTTTTTTATTGTCGCACTATGTGATTTTTCCCTTTCCCTTTTACGCTGTGCACGTTCATCAACTTGTGCTTTTGAGTGGAGTCTGGTCACCTGTTTGTAAACACGTTGATAGCATCCACTTAATTATAATTATTAACACAAATAATACAAGCAAAAGTGTCTATGGACATGAGGTATAAACAATTACCTCCATTGATGTTGTTTGTCAAGTCTCCAAATGGTGTACGGCTTTCATTACCTTGCATAGGTTCCATTGTGATAAAACCGAGACAAAATTAATCCCTAGTTAGTAGGCTTAATACATACACACAAATCAATCAACCTAAAGCAACTCAGCAGAACAAAGCCTTTATACATACACGTACACAAATGATGTACGACCTTCATTACCTTGCATAGGTGTGCTGGTCCTGCTGGTGAAGGAAGAGCAATGCAGTTGCAGGGATGTGGCGGAAATGACGTCGGTCTGTATCACAGCAGCAACACGTTGGCAGCGGTGGCTTGACGAGGTCGTCTCGCAGTAGGATGCTCCTCCACGAGCTAGGTCAGCCAGAGGGCCGCTCCTCCCTGCGCCAATCGGCGGTTCGCGGTAGCGGCCGCTGCAACAGGTAACAATGCCATATTGTCAGAACTACATGAGACAATGTAGGATAATAAATTGGTGCCCACATTGACTGGGCAAAGCAAATAAAGGGTAGATAATAACAAATGAAGAGAACTATCTACACAAGAAAATTTCGCACGATTTGCCGGTTACCAAAAAAACAGCATCAACAAATGAAGGAAAAATCATCGCAACATCAACCTGACTAATGCATAAATATTTGTCGCACCCAAAGTGTACATCTTTTTAGTCTTTTTAGTTGTGAGTTTTTATCTGTACATAAATAAATTTAAATAATTCGGTAAACATATATATATATATATCTTTATACATAAATAATATACACGTGTATAAAGAAACAAAAAAACTCTTTTCTTTCCCTCCTTGTCCTAGTGTTCTCGGTCAGTTTGTCGACTTCGTTGCTCTGCGAAAACTCCCCTCAGTCCTCCTGCTGGCCGGCAGCTCTCAAAGACCGGCGCCTCACCACCTCGTCTCCGCGGGGATGGCATCGACGCCGCCGGAGCCAAGCTGTCTTGGCGGCTGCTGCCGGCTAGGAGCCGTCACTCCCGAGCTCTCGGACCCAGTTCCACCGGATCTGCCTCTTCCCCGGCCCTCTCCCTCTATATAGAGCCGTGGGGAAGTGCCGCCACCGCCCGAGGCGCCCAAGGCGCGGTGGCCACTGTGGGGGATAAACCCCTATCCCCTCACGGGTCACTTTGGGTTAGGCCTCTCGGGCCGGCCCAGACGGGCGGATTGAAGCCCTTGGCGATAGAAGACCGAGATTATCGGAGTTTACAGCCTAAACTTGGTCGTCAAGATAGTTTCCTAGTATAGTTCAATCGTAATCACTATACACTTTCCTATTGTAACCGATCGGGATAGCTCTTGTCGGGACGAGATCCGACCTAAACCCCGCTCCCCTGACTATATAAGGAGAGCGAGGATCCCCCCCAAGGGACGAGATAATTCTCAATCAATCAATACAACTAAGCGGGGCGTAGGTTTTACGCCATCAAGGCGGCGAACCTGGGTAAAACCCGTGTGTTTTGTCCTTCGCTCGTTACGCGCGTCTCGTTAGCCGTCTAGCACATCCCTAATCGCTCAATCTACTAGCCGGGCATACCCCTGCTAGACTATCGCCCGATAAACCGACGGCGGTTGGCGCGCCCGGTAGGGGTGTGCACAAAGACGCCATGGCTAACAAGATGGTGATCTTCCCCGACTCCATGGCGGTTGGCCCGATGGAGGACATCCAATTCGGGGCCGCGTCTGGAACAACGGCGCCATGCTCGGTGTCGACAACCCTGCGCCGGCCAGATCCAATCTCGCCGGCATCTCGCCTGCGGCACCGGCACCGACTCCAACCAAGGAGCCGGGGCCGCTCGGACCTCCGATCAGGCTCACTCATCCGTTCGCGGCCGTACACGGTGCCGTCCCACGGCGTCGACAACCTACTCGGCGACCGACAAGATCAAGATCGATCACGGTGAGTCTACTCCTTTGGTCGATTCGGCTCGTCGCTTTCTACCAACAGGGAACAACGTCGACCACGCGACACGGGCTGCCCGACGCTCCTTCGGGGAAAACAGTCTGGTTGAGGGCCGTCTTCCCCTCGGCCAAGCTCGGTCGTCACCTCTACTCCCGAGGGGCGGGTCGTCCACTTCTCATCGTCCCGCGGTCGCCAGCGCCTGGGCTCGGGACCGGGTCGGAAGACCGTCTGGACCCTACGACTTCATCGACGCCCCAACATACCGCGAGGGCGCCTCGTCGACAAAGCGCGACCGCATCTGCATGGCTAGGCTCTCTCCGATCCTGGAGGGCACCGAGGAGGAGGAAGAAGGTACTGAACTCCGTGATGGCCGTATCGCCTCTCGACTTCGTCCGACGCCACTACTACTGTGCTCCCGATCCGATGGAGCTCGAGATCGGCTACGACTACCCGCTGTTCGACCACGGTACCGCTCCCCCGGAGACTGCGGCGGGGGTGATCTTCGTCGGCGAAGATCTCGCACCCCTCGAGGGGAAACCGAAGAACTCCGCGCTGTTCGGGGAGGGACGCAACGCCGATCGAGCGCGCCGTCGGCAACCGGAGCGGGACGTTGTCGCTCGGGCTCGGCCGGCGGGCGGAACTACCCGGGCTTCCCGGTTAGCCCGGGGACTCTCCTGCATCTCTAGTCTCAATTCGACGAGGTGGCGGGAATCCCGGTTCACAAGACGCCAGAACAGAACATCCCCACGGCAGCTCTCTCCTGGCCGCGGCTCGCCACAATAGAAGGCGTCCGGGGATACATCTACGCCACCCACGCCGGCCTTAATCCCATCTCGAGCTTATTTGCGCCCCGCGCCGGTCGTCTCGCCGGCGTCATCACCGTGAGAAGTCACAACACCCAAGGCGAGGAAGAGGCATCCTCAATGCCAAGGGGGCAAACCCGTCCCAAATGGCCGCGACGAGGCACCCTCGGTGCGGCACAGCCCGGCGAGGGCAAAAATGCAGGCCAAGGCGGTCGGCGGCGGGACGGGGGTAGTCGCGCGGTGCCGGCTGGTGGCGCGGGTGGGCAACCACCCCTACAGGCGTCCCGCCCAGGATCGAAACCAGCGTCCCCCGACCTCCATAGCGGCATTGAGCTCGCCCGAGATGCCCGCTACCGCATCACCGCTAGCCCGGCAGGCCCGCGAAGACGCCGAGATCCAACAACGTGTGAAGAGTACAACATATCTTTGTGCGGGGAACCCGACCGGGAACCTCCACGATCACTACGATCCGGCCCTACCACCCCGGATCTCCCGCGGGGTCCGGTGGCCTCTAGGTTTCAAAGGCACCAACGCTCTCTCAAAGTACACCGCGACCAAGATCCCGAGGTGCGGGTCATGATCTACGAAATTGCGATCGGTCGGCCGGGAGGCGGGAAGACGTCATGGCAAACTACTTCCCGATCGGCCTCGACCCGAGCGGCCAATCGTTGGCTCCTAGCCCTCCCCGAAGGGAGGCTACGCGACGTGGCGGGGCGTCAAAGATATCTTCATCGGGCACCTACAAGTCCACGTGCAAGCAATGCGGTACAAAGTACGACCTAGAGCGGTTGCGCCTTGGTCGCAACGAGCCGCTCCGGGGAGTACATCCGTCGCTTCTCGAGGTGCGCCCGACAATCCGGATATCACCGACGAGGAGTGCGTCGGCGCATTCACCAAGGGTCTCGTCTCCAATGGTAACGCCGCAGCCCAAGAGCCGCGGAAGAAGCCCACAGGTCCAAAATCACCACCATGTCCAAATTGCTTGGATGTGGAGCGAGAGGTTCGCCGGGCAAGATGAGGCTGAGTACGTCTTCCACAAAGATTACGGCTACTCGCCCGTCGAGAATATTCCCCGCCGCGAGGCTCCCGTGATGATAAAACAGTAGCGACGAGTGTCCGCGATAACCGTCGCCACGACGATTCCCGCGGCGTGGCTCGCCGGGAAGAAGGTCGCGGCAACTATCGTGGCGCCATCGTGATCGGAACCGTTGGGGGAGGCGGTGTCAACAACGTCATGGCCGGTGGCAAGAAGAAGGCGCTCAATTGGCGGGACCCGATCCAAAAACTTCTACATGGCAAGTGCCCCCGACACCCGGACTTGAACCATAGTCTGGCGGAGTGTCGGCACTTCAATGCCGAGTATGAGAGCGAGCACAAAAGCTCAAGATCACCGACGAGCAGCCGGAGGGAAGCACCCAAAGTTGCCCGCCACAACCGGGAAGAGGAGCGGACGTGGGCGCCGATCCCCAGCACCGGTACCGTCGCCGAAGACGCCATCGTTCACACGATCATGGGCGGACACTATGGGCTGCGAGGTGGGGGCGGGATCGCAAGATCTCCGCCCGTAATGTCTGACCGTCAAAGACTTCAGCGAGGGTCACGGACCCGATATGGCCTACCTTCTCTGGCGGGTCATAACCGTCGATCGCGGCGACAAGTGGTGTAACAACCCGTACCGGGCGATTCCCCCGGTCCTCGACCCGGTGATCGGACGACTCCGCTTCGAAAGGTCCTCATCGATGGAGGGCGCCTTGAACATGCTATTCCGGGCTCGGCGAAAGCCACGGACATCACGAAGGGCGATCTCAAGCCATACGAGCACCCGTTACGAGGGATCCTCCCGGAGAGTCGTCAACCCCTCTCGGGCGGTGTGGCGCGTGTGCGCGGTCGGCGACGCCAAGCACCATTGCATCCGGTACATGAATTTTGTCGTCGCCGACTTTGAGTCATCGTACCATGCCATCATCGGACTGCCGGGATTGACCAAGCTCATGGCGGTCCCGCACTACGGCTACCTCATCCTCAAGATCCCCACGGAGAAGGGGGTCCTCACATGCAAGGCCAACGTACATATGGCCTATGTCTGCGAAGAAGGAGGGCCTCGACAAGCGGGAGTTCATACTCCAGCTTGGTCCGGCAAGAGGAGGTGATCAAGAACGCAAAGAAGATGAACCCCTCCGACCTCGAGATACCCGAGGAAGAGCGGGGCGAAGAAGACCACCAAGCCATCGGATACCAAAGACATCCGGTGGTGGAAGGAGACGCGTCAAGACGGCGAAGATAGGCGTGAATCTTGACCCGAATAGGAAGACGCGCTCGTCCGGTTCCCGAGGATAACATGAGCATTTTTGCGTGGAAACCCGGTGATATGCCCGGAGTACCTCGGGCGGATCGAGCACCGCCTACGTGTCAAGCCGACGGCCAAGCCGTGCGCCCGGAAAATACGCCGCTTTAATAAAGAAAAATCCGGCGCCATTAAAGCGAGGATAACTAGATTGCTAGGCTGGCGGCTTTATTCGCGAAGTGTATCATCCCCGACCGGATAGCTAATCCGGTCCTTGTAAGAAAGAAGAATAATGAATGGAGGATGTGCGTTGATTATACCAATCTCAATAGGGCTTGCCCTAAAGACCCCTTCGGTCTCCCACGTATCGATCAGGTTGTCGACTCCACTGCGCGGGTTCTGCGAGCTCCTTAGGTTCTGGATTGCTATTCGAGCTATCATCAAATCGCCCTCGCGGTAGAAGACCGGGGAGAAGACTTCCTTCATCACTCCGTTTGGCGCCTCTTTGCTATACTACCATGTCGTTCGGGCTCAAGAACGCCGGGCGCCACCTACCGGCGGGCTATCTGGGGCTGCTTAGGGAACCTTATCCCCGACCTCGCTCGAGGCTTATGTCGACGACGTCGTGGTGAAGACCCGCAGCTCTCTCCTCGGTCGACGATCTTGCAAGGGTCTTCGCCAAGCTTAACGAGTACCAATGGAAACTCAATCCGGGAAAGTGTGTTTTTGGCGTCCCCTCCGGTAACTTGCTCGGCAACATTGTTAGTAGGCATGGCATCGAGCCAAATCCAAAGAAAATCAACGCCGTCATACGGATGAAACCGCCCCAAAACGTCAAAGATGTCCGAGAAGTTGATCGGATGCATGGCAGCCCCGAGCGTTTTCGTTGCCGCGGCTCGGCGAGAAGGATGCCGTTCTTCAAACTCCTTCGCCAGAGAAGCCTTGGTGGACTAATGAGGCTCAAGAGGCCTTCAACGGCTTCAAGAAGTTTCTTACCACACCTCCGGTGTTGGTGGCCCCGAACGATCGGAAACGATATTGCTCTACATCGGCTGCGACCAACCGGGTGGTTAGTACCGCCCGGTTGTCGAGCGCGGAGAAAGGGCACGTATACCCCGTCCGGCGCGGTCTGCCGTAGTTGGCGAGTCTTGAATGACTCCAAACAAAGGTACCTTCACATACAGAAACTGCTCTATGGGATCCTCATCACGTCTCGCAAGCTACGTCACTACTTCGACCTTCACCCGATCACCGTGGTGTCGGACTACCCATTGGGCGGCGTCTGCGCAATAAGGATGCCAATGGTCGTATATGCAAGTGGGCGTCGAGCTCGGCCTGTTCACCATTGAATACAAGAATAGGAGTACCATCAAGTCGCAAGCATTGGCGGACTTCGTTTGCGAGTGGACGGATCTGGAGACTCCCCTCGAAGACACACCCGGCCGCGAACGCTAGGCGATGTACCGACGGTTCGCCGAACAACATCGATGGGCGGGCTGGCGTCTACATCATATCACCCTACGGGGATACGCCTCCGGTATGTTCTCCGGATCCACTTCAAGGCGTCCAACAACGCCGCGGAGTATGAGGCTGCCCTTCACGGCCTCCGTATTGCCGTCCAGCTCGGGGTTCGTCGACTGCAGGTATTTGGTGACTCGGCATTGGTAATCAAGCAAGTCAACAAAGATTGGGATTGCAAGAGTGAGAAGATGGATGCATATGTGGCGGCCATAAGAAAGTTGGAAGGCAAGTTCTACGGGCTCGGCTTTGATCACGTGGTTCGGGACTACAACCAAGCCGATGAACTTTCCAAGATCGGCTCTTCTCGGGCAAAGATACCGGCCGGCGTCTTCGTCGAAGATCCGTGGAAACCAACCATCGTGATCCCGGCCCGGCCCTCCACTCGAGACAACTGAGCACATCGTCGCCACCCTATCCAATACCGTTGATGAAGACCGGCGAGTCCCGATAATCAAATATCTGCGGGAGGCTCGTGCGGAAGATAGGGCGGAACAAGAGCGACTCATCGGGGCGAGTAAAATTATGTCCTAGTCGACGGTTTGCTCATGCGGAAGAGTATCGGAGACCGGGTCTGCTGAAGTGCATCTCGAAGCGAGATGGTACAAAGTTGCTCGGCGAAATCCATGGTGGGATCTGTGGGGAATCATGCGGCTTCTCGAACCCTAGTCGGAAAGGCATTCGGGCAGGATTTTTTGTGGCCAGCGGCAGTCGCGATCTGAGAATACCTGGTGCGGCATTGTGAGAAGTGTCAATTCTTCGCAAAGCGAGCGCGCGCGTGCCGGCACATGAGCTCCGGACTATACCGGCAAAGATGGCCTTTCGTCTTTGGGGACTTGGCGCTTCTCGGGCCTTTCAAAGCAGCCCCGGTGGTTTCAAGTGGATATTCGTTATGGTCGACAAGTTCTCCAAGTGGATCGAATATCTCCCTCTCGGTCGACGCCAACCAATACAAAGCCGTCGAGATGTTGGATGAGGTGGTCCATCGTTTTCGGCATCCCCAACTCCATCATTACCGATCACGGGCAGCATATTTACGGGCGGTCATTTTTTGGGATTATTGTGAAGACAAAGGCATCCGGGTGAAATATGTGTAATGCGTCGCCCATCCTCGCGCCAACGGGCGGGCCGAGCGAGCAAACAAAGCATGATATTAGAAGCATTGCGGGCGACTCTTCCGGCGGATGGGAAATATCCCGGCCGATGGCTTAAAGAGCTACCCGGCGTAGATGCGGGGACTACGTACCCAACCCGGCCGTAGTACAGGTGTATCCCCATACTTCATGGTGTTTGGTTCGAAGCGGTCCTCCCGGCCGACATCGCTTTTCGCTCTCCTCGTGTCGAAATTATAATGAAGAAACTTCGGATGCTACTCGAGAAGATGAGCTTGTCGCGCTAGAGGAAACCCGCTGCAATGCTTTGCACGAGAACACTAAATACCTTGAGGGCGTTCAAAGATATTACAATCGCAATGTACGTGGAAGAGCCTTTGCGGTTGGCGACCTGGTCCTTCGAAGGAAGCGAGAAGAGCGTACACAAAAGGCTGGGATCTCATTGGGAAGGCCCTTTCAAAGTTAAAGAGGTTACCGACCGGCGGTGCATACGGTTGATGACCATGGAAGATGTCGGCGTCCCCAACTCCCGGAACATTGAGCACCTGCGGCGATTTTTCCGTAATCTCGGGGACTCGTAAGCCGGCTTGTATCGTTTCATACTTTTCTGGCCGTAAGCATATTAATAAAGTTTATTGGAGTATGTTGACATGGTTATATTTTCTTTCTCTTGACATACTAATTTATTTCCATGCTCGACTACACTCTTAAGTCACTTTGGACCCCCTAGAGCCGTCTCTGTACTTGGTCGTGTCGCGGTATGTGTGGCCGGTGTACTCCCCATAGGCCGACGGTGGCGGATGACTCCTTACCGTAGTCGAGCGGCCCAATAGCTTGCCTGAGCATCGCGTCTCCTTGCTGCGGCTATACCGACGCGGTAAGGCTAGGACTGGCGTCTACCATAAGTGACCCCCTTCTCATCTTCGGTCTACACTTCATCGTCTACCATAATCGTATGCATGCTAAAACGATTGTGAGATAAAAACAAAGTATTAAGCTAATTATGCCACCCACATCCCGGGCATTGGCTCGGCTAAATTCTCAAGTGTTTTTCACTTTGTTTTTTCACTAATCTGTTTCTTGCTACGGCCAAAAGAAGCAAAGTATCATGCACGGGGCAACTTCACCCGAGGACTTTACCTTCCAACGGCTCACGGGAGTGGATTCATCTCATCGGCAAGTGTTGTCGCCTGCTCGTCGGCCGCCTCGCGCGGGTTTAAGCGCACCGGCCTCCGTCGTCCCGAGTGCGTAGCCTAGGGGGCGACGCTTTGGCGCACATCGGGATGATGGGAGGCGCGCCACCGCCCGGAACATGTCGGCCGTGTCGCGAGTGGCTGGCGGGTGAACTCTATGAAGTTTGCCCAGCCGCCGCACCGCGTTGCTCCATGTTGCTCGCATCGGTCGGCGCTCCTTCCGGATTGGCCCGCCAACCGCGTAGCCATGGATGGCGTCGAGGGCGGCCCGACACCTTGCGGGAGACTTTGTGTGCGATTCCTCCATAGAGCATATTCAGCCTCGGATCGCGAATCCGATAATCGGAGGCTGCGCGCGTCGCCGCCAAATATATACTGATAAGATTAGCGCAAATCGTTCAAATACTTTTTTGAGCGGTAATTATTCTACGGCATAAGGGTATACCGTCACGACCGGCGGTGGTATTCGAGCTCCTCGCGCAGCTCACCCGTCGGTTGGTTCGCCATCACTAGCTGCCGCTGCAGGTCTCAATGGACACTTCATGCTCGCAAGGTATCATAAAACCGCCATTTTAATCATTTTTATCACTAACCGTTCTTGCAAAGATGTCTTCGGATCGACTTTTCAAGTAATCATTGCACATACCGAGTATTTGGGTTTTGGGCCTCATGGCGTGCCCGCTGCTCTGGCGATGAGTTCCACGCGCTCCTCCTCCCGGGCGCTTGCGGTCGGCGGCAAGCGTGCGCGTCCCCTCTTCCGAGCCTTACCCTCCACGGCAACTCCGGCGGCTTCGCGATCCGGGCGGGTTCGCTCAACCTCAGGGACTTCACGCTCGGCGGCCGGTGCCACCCTTTCTGTGCAAAAGCGACGGCGGCGCGTCGCGTCGCCGTTGCCGGCCAGGCGGCGGTCCCTCTCATCATGGAGCACCGCTCGCTCCTCCGCCGACGGTCGCTCATGGGAGAGCTCATCCCGCACTGTCCCGGCCTCAAAAAGGGCGCCCCAGCACTGCTCAAGCTCTTCGTGCGAGATGGCGGATTTCTTCGTTACGGATATGCTATACAACGACATGCAATCACGCAGTGCGTATGGCAACATCACTTATACAAAACAAGGTGGTCGGTACTTACGCGGCAGCGGCCGGCTCCCTCCTCTACTTGGTGGGCTATGCGGGTCGGCTCGTCCTCCTCCTCGACTTCAGGCCAGTCCTGTTCCACCTGGGACGCTGGAGCCTCGGCAACTTTGTACCAGCCGTCCGCCTCCTCCATCTCTTGATCATCATCCAAGATTTGGATGTCATCCAGGGGGGATTCAGGGCGGATGACCACGGGCGCGGCCCTCGGGTCTCGGCACCAGCGGCTGGCGCACGTCTTCGACCGGCTCCCGGTGCACCCGGTGCCCCCGCCATCTCTTGCGGCTCCTCCGGTCTTTGGGCGTCTTGGACCGCCACGTTCCGCTCGGGGACTCCCCCGAGGCTGCACCGGTGCGGCCGGCTCGTCTTCTTGTGGGGCGTCTGCGGCGCAGCGGCATCATCCGCAGGCTCGACGACGGGCCCCCGCACCAAGAACATGATTCACACATACATACACCGACAATATTAGCGATCACGCATGACAAGAATAACTGTACCTACACATTGGCAAAGCGCGACCACGGAGGGGGACCTCCGAGCTACCACCACCAGCGGCCTCCTCCACTCCGTGGCGCCGACATCGTCACCGTGTGGCCGGCCGGCGCCCTTGGTAGATCAACTTCGAACAATCGGTGTTCTATCTCCCACAGGTTGCTGCACTCAACAACGTGACGATCGGTCGATGTATCCTTATTCGGGACCGGATAACACTCGAACGATACTTACAAAGGCGGTTGACTCAACAAAGGCTTGGAGTTCTTCATCGGCAAGAAAATCATCATCATACGTAGCTGTGTCACGGCACGGGCGGCCGTCCCATCGTCACCTTCGCGGGACGACCTCCGGTTCCGGCCTGCTCTCCAGAGGGCGCTTGCCGCGAGCCCGAGCACACTCTCCGCCGCGCTACCCCCAGGCGCCTCGGTCTTCTGCTGGCGCGGGGGCACGGGACGGGCGGCGCGTTCACGGAGCGGGCGCGAACAACGGCAGCCTCCTCGGGTGACAGGTGAAGTACCCGGTTGCGTGTCATCCCATGGATCTGCAGCAATCATCGATGATAAGGGCGATTTGCAATCTATAGTAGTACACAACAACATAATTTGGACTACACTCACCAACGGTGGCGGGTTCCGGCCGAGAAGGTGGGCACCGCGGCGCAGATCGTCGCGGTACCCGGCCGTCGCGAGAATCTTCGCTACCCGCTCCACGGACCTCGGCCGACGGCGAAAACTCCGCCGACTTCGCGGGTGGGATCATTCAGCCCGGTGTACGAAAACCCGGGTGATCCCTCCGCTTGAGTGGTTGGGTCCGCGCTCCACGAACACGTGAGCAAGGTCGATGCCGCCCACATGCAGGTCATTCATCATCGCCCGGCCTCCCTCACACACGGCATGTCGGCGGCGGCGGCTCTTCATTCCAGCTTGCCCGTCTCACCGGGACACGGGTGGGATCGGCCGGAATTGGCACATCCGATTTTTGGCGGTGTAAAACCACCGCGTATACCGGGAGGCACATTCGTTGGCAGCGGTGTCGACGGAACCGGCTTGCCCGGTTGCCCTCGGTTTCACAAATACGCCACCGGCTACCCGTGATCCTGAATCCCCCTTCATCCCAACATAGAAGAAATATTTCCACAAGCTAAGGTTGGGGAGAATGCCGAGGCAACACTCACAAAGCGTGATGAAGACGGCGATGTCGAGGATGGCGTTTGGTGGCGGTGTGGCGGGCCGGAGGCCGTGGAGCACCGGGAGCTCCGGCGAGGGAACGGCAGTGCCCGGCATCCCGAACCGTGCCTAAGTGGGTCCCGAAGACCACCACTTCATCCGTCTACGGCATCGGGTGCGGCTCCACCTCCGGCACCCTCCAACCGGCGATGACCCTCTCCGGAGAACGGGCATCCACCCGCCTCCCTCACTTTGTAGCCTCGGTGGACGAAGAGCCCGGCCATTCCCTATCCATCGTGGATTATGGGATCCGCCGCCACGAGCGGCACAGCTCTCCTGTCGCGCCAAATGGCGGCGGCGGCGCCTCCGCGTCCGACGGCGACTTTCAGCCGCGCCCTCCGGCAGCGCGCTCGCACCATGGCCCCTGGCGACCTCCAGCGAGCATGGCGGTCCATCCCACCTCAACAGGTTCTACACTCCAAGAAAATGAACAACGATTGGCAACCAAATCGAACCAAATCCATGCCAAAATCGATTGCATCGGGGGCTAAATGACGGCGCATTGACAAATCTACAAGGTACTTACCTCTTGCAATCGGTGGTGGCATCGGTGAAGAGGCGTGGCCCGCCGCGCGACCGCAAACCCTAGCCGGTGCCATCTTGTAGCGGGGAGGAAGACGAAGGACTTGAGAAGAGGAAGGGCGACCAGGCGGATGCGACGAGGGGCGCGGATGCGATATTTATAGTCCCGACCGCCCCTAGGGTTGATGCATGGGCAACCGTGCACGCTGCGGGCCCGCGCCTCCTCATTTCCCGGGTTGAGTGCGTGCGGCAGGCGGCGGCGTCAGTTGCCATCATTACCCTTTCCAGAGCGTGCGCTGTTGTGGCGCCGCCACACGTCCTATCTCCTCGATTCTCGCGCGGCCTGTTCCCCTACATGATCCGGGATATTAATTGACCCGATATCTTGCCATTTACCGGGAACTGAGCGGCCCCATCTTCTTGACGAAGCTTCCTTGAAGCATGGGCTATCTAGATCTCCCCGACACGGCCCGGGATATTCTTTGGGTTGGCACCGCATGCGTGCCCGACCCCTGCATGGTCCATGGGCACCATACGTCCGGCGGACATACGGTGCTTTCGGGGACTCCCGAGCGTGCTCTCCACCTTGGAGTTTGGTTTATCGCCCGATTAGGTTTCCGATAACTCGGGACTTTTTCTCACATCTTTTCTTATGACCCTAGCGATGCGTGATTACTCACCTACTCCTAGGCTCGGGGACTAAGTGGGCACACTTCACCTACGGTGAATCGTGCTCAATTTTTTTGGTACTTAAATTTTTGCGGTGTTTATCCACTACACGTGGGCACACTTCACCGAAAGAAAAAAGATTTTTTCATTGGAGCACCCGGCATCCGAGTGGGCGCACTTCGTCAAGACTAGTCTTCGGAAGCAAAGGAAAGAAGCTCTGGGGAAAACAAGTGGGTGGGTCGAGCTGTCCCAAAGGTCGGCGTTTAACTAGTCCGTCGACATCGTATGAAGACGATGTCGACAACACCTCCCAGATGATCGAAGCGTCAAGACTCTTTCACCTGCGGCATACGTGTGCTCGGGGGACTAGGCGTGGGGGGATAAACCCCTATCCCCTCACGGGTCACTTTGGGTTAGGCCTCACGGGCCGCCCAGGACGGCGGATTGAAGCCCTTGGCGATAGAAGACCGAGATTATCGGAGTTCTGGCCTAAACTTGGTCGTCAAGATAGTTTCCTAGTATAGTTCAATCGTAATCACTATACACTTTCCTATTGTAACAGTCGGGATAGCTCTTGTCGGGACAGATCCGACTGTAACCCCTGCTCCCTGGACTATATAAGGAGAGCGGGGATCCCCTCGAGGGACGAGATAATTCTCAATCAATCAATACAACTAAGCAGGGCGTAGGTTTTACGCCATCAAGGCGGCCGAACACAGGTAAAACCCGTGTGTTTTGTCCTTCGCTCGTTACGCTTAACGTCCTCGTTAGGCTGTCTAGCACATCCCTAATCGCTCAATCTACTAGCGGGCATACCCCTGCTAGACTATCGCCGATAAACCGACGACGACCACCGCCGGCCTCTCCGGCCAGACCGGATCCGCCTCGTCCTGGCCCCATTCCCTTCGCACCCTCGCAATGGGAAAGGCACCGGCTTTGTCTTGTGGAGAGCTCGCGTCGGTGTTGGTCCAAGACGGCCGCCCGGCCAGTCCTCTCTTGAAGTCAAGCGGGGATGCCACATCGATGCGTACGTACTTGCCCGCACCGCCACCGGATGCACACCGCGCGGCCGCCCACCGCCGCGAACGTCGGGCCGTTCCTCGGCGCAGACATGGGAGCCGCCACGCCCTGCCGTCGCCCGTCGGCGCCGATGCGCCCGTCTTTGGGCGGCCGCGACTCGCGAAGCTCCACGCGGTTGCCTTCTCGCTGACACCCAAAAATGGCGTGGTCAAATTCTCGAGGAGGTTCGAAAAGGGCTCTACGGAATGCGACCGGACTTCGCCGGGCGCGTCCGGCCCCGTCCGATCCTAGCGTCCGGTCGGGTCGCGCCCCATGATCGGTTTGCGTACCTTTACGTTAAACCGTCGGGCGCGTTGACCGGAGCGTCCGGGCCAACCTCGCGAGTCCGGTCGGCCAGGGCCGGAATCGAGGCTAATTCGGGCCATCGACCGGATGCACCCATGGGTCGGTCTAGCGTCCGGTCCCAGATCCGGCCGGTCGGTCGCCGCGAGCCGGGCGTGCACCTTCTCCGGAAATTCGACCGGACCCGTCCGACGGAGGTCCGGTCAAAGGCGATCGTCGCGTCCGTCACCCCGACGCAGGCCCGTGTCCGTCACGAGATCCCAACCGATTTGTTTCCAATCGTGTTTAGGTCGGTTTTTGATGCTTGGAAACGTCCAAGGACGGTTTCCTAAAAGGATAAGACCACCCTCCTCTATATAAAAAGAGGTTCATGGCCGATTTGATCCCATCTACATCCAATCGACAACCAATCTACCTCCCGGTCCCGTTTGTAGGTCATCTTCTTCTCTCAACCCCTCTACGTTGCTGTTCGGCGGCAAACTCCGCATTCTTCGTCGGCGTTCTAGGCGGCCACGCTGGTCCTAGAGCACCCCTCACGTCGTCCCTCCCGACGGGTCTTCCCGGAGGTGCGTTCGAGGTCATCTCGGCCGTCACGAAAGCTTCACGCGCCCCCTTACCGATCCCTAGATCGGTTTGGGCTCCACGCTGCGGTGCTCGCTGCTACAAGGTCGATCGCGATCTTCGTGGGCGTCAAGGCCCTCCCTGTGTGTTGGTGTGAAGCCCTAGTTTCGCGTCAACACCTTCCTTCTGGCGACCTAGACAAGAGGGCTGCGTTGCCCCCCGCGGCCCATGTAGCCCGGCCGAGCCATCTTCCCCGCCGCTGAAGTGCCCAGCGAGGCCTCGGCTCAACTCCGTTGCTACGAGGCCGAAGCGTTCAACCAGGCCTCCATCGGAATCCTCCTCAGGTCGCTCTCACCCAAGGTGCCGTACACCATTTCCACTGCCTTTGTTCTCCCACTCACTGTTATGCATTGCTTACGTCTTCTAATCACAACTTTCAGTGTATAATTAACCCTTACATACATTTTTCTCATTACTTTGCTTCCTATGTCTTTCGTTTTCCAGTCTGCACAATTAATTTTGGGAATACGTGCAAAAAAACACAGGAGCAGAAACCATTGAGATGTTGAATAAACTGAGTGGTAATGATTCATGATGCTTCAATCGACTTATTGTCAATCCATTCGGTTGTTGATTGGAGGCATGCTCCTATTATCCCTAATATATTCCATCAACCTTATCTGTTGCTTATAAATTCCATCAACCTAATCTGTTTGTACATGGTACAAAACTAAATTTTATATTTGAATTATAGTTGACTGATACATATATGCCGCCTTTGCCAATGGCACTTACAAATCTGTTGGGAAATACCTGCTAGATCTTTTTAATTTATACTAAGCACAGCCAACAATTGAAGATGTTATTTTCCTAGTATATAAAACTCCCATCCCTACCACTCATATACAAATTTCAGAGGTATGCTCATGTTCACTACCACCGCAGGAATTTCCATAGAAACACTGGGTTGTCGATCGTTTCTTAGTCTTAGAAGCATAGTCGTGCAACATTCTGATTTGGTGCAGCGTCCCAGCGTCCTAAATCTATTGGTTGTCATGAACATGTCCAAAAAAACATAACTTAATCAATTAAAGTAGATAAGGTAGATCAAACATGCATATATCAAACTGCAATCATGGCATGCATATAGTATCAGGTTTGTTGATAGAGAGCAACAGTAAGGTTGATTTTTGGATTCTTTTTACCTAGTTAGTTTTCAGCTCATCAACCCAAAAATTATTTTCTCTGTGTGCTCAGGAATTTCACTTAATAAAAATAAATAAACAAGAATTGTAATTATAATAGATGAGCAACACCGATTGCACAGCTCTTTATAGATAGCCCATTCTCTGGTCATTTTGTTCTATTCCTTGAGTCTTGACGTCATTAGCCTCCTATAAATTGATTTCAATTACGAGTCCAAACTCATGCACACAGAGGAGCCAAATATAGATTTACCTCTCCATTTTGTTTGGAAGAAAGAAAGCATTACGATAACATCTTCCCTTCACACATTCTAAGCAACAGTGATATATATAAGTGATATGTGGGTTCCAATCTTTAGGTGAGATGATAAATTTAAAAGATTCAAGGTTCAATCTCTAATAAAAGAAGCCTTTTCTGGATTGAATGGAATTAGGGTAGGACTAATCAGGACCTTTGCACGTTCAAGATAGCTGTAAACAGCAGTCTGGTACACACACATGGCACCATAATGCCAAGTTATCAGGAATGATTAACATCTAAAATTTCCCTCTTTTTTTCGTTCTAAATTGTAGCTCATCAACACAGGAACACATATATTAAAACATACATCTAAAATTGTTCACATAAATGCAATTTCACTTAAAATTCATAAATCTCTTAGTTGAAGCTTTGTTTTTCTTCATGGATATTTACTGAATGTGTTCTTACACCTCTTCCATATAGGATCACAAGAACTTAAACTGAAATACACTACACAATTAGACATGCTCACCTAAGAAGTGAATATGATAACAGTTGGTGTCAGGAAGATCAAAACTCAATTTCCCATGTTGCGTCTAAATTTTTTTCCATCACTGCACAGGTAGAAAAGGTGGGAGATCCAGGCTCATCAGATTTCCCAAAGGCCAAAACAGTCTCACATCAGCTCATCACATAGGGTTTTGGTCTGCCACTGGCTAGCTGTAGCTGGTCGGAGTTGGTTGCTGGCCGGCCAGGGGTCTCGCCAGAGCGGTGGCCGTCGTTGGATTGGTTCCCGCCGATCCCAAGAAACTAACGCAGACAAGCACCGCCAACAAATTTACCCATCGGTGGATCACAGGACATACCGGTGCCGGGGGCGCGGTGATTAAATGATGGCTTCGGTTCGCTCGATCCAGGTTGTCGCCCTGCTTCAAGGTGACCTGACGCCTGCCGCTACAAGTGACGGAGGCTGTGGAGGTGAGCACGTGCATCCGTCGGCGCGCGGTGGAGGCTATGGAGGTCGGCGGCGTCCTTGGAGACGAGCGCGATGGAGGCCATCGGGATGGGATGGAGGAGCGGGGTCTTCCTTTTTTTTATTGCACGGGAGGAGAGGATGATGAGAGGGGGTTGCCGTGATTTTTTTCATGAAACTGTTGCCGTGATCTGTGGATGGGGGATTTCATTTTTTATTGCACGGGAGGAGCGGAGGGATGAGGGGGTTACCTTGATTTTTCCTTAAACTGTTGCCGTGATTTGTGGGTTTGGGGCATTTTTTTTGAGCCTTGTTGACGGTAACCAACTACATATCAAACACCGTCAACATACACCAAACCCACCTAGAGGTAGGGCTTATAAATTAACAAATTTCATAGTTTTGGTGTATATTTGGTTCTTGCAGGTATAAGACAAGACATGTGCACTTTGGGCCAAAATACAAGGAAAAAGAACAAATAATCAATAAATAGAAAAAGCCCAAAAGTGACAAATGGCAAGACCAATCCAACTTACCTCGGCCAGGCCACAAACTCAGGTTCTCCACGTCCAAACCAGGCCCAAGACAACGAAACAAGATGACACGACAAAGTTGGGCCGGTTTGGGGCCGGCCAGGGTGCGCCCGCACCCTCCTCCTGACAGGTGGGGCCGGGCCGGTGCGAGGCGGTACATTAACTCCAAGGAACGTCGATAGCGCCGTGGACCAGGTTCGGTGGTTTGGACATTATGGTGGTGGTGGCTATTTTCCAAGGACCCCCTCTACTCAAGCTATAAAAGGAGACCTCCTACCTCTCTTCCAACAACACCTTCAAGGAGAATTCAGCACATTTGAGCAAGAGAAGTAGATTAGTCTTCTTCCTACCTTCTAAATTCTAGAGAGTGAGAGAGGGAGAGCTAGAAGGAAACTTTGCTCCTTCTACTCGGAGTTGTCGGAGTAGCTTCGGTGATCCGCGGTTCCTAGGAGGTCGGAGTGCCGGACTTGTCGGCACCACGACGCTTGTACCTCTACGAGCTTCTTACAATTTGGTGAGCAAGCTTGTGTTCATCTCTCGGCTTATTGTCTTTCCGATTATATTATCTTAACTTGTTATAGTCTTACGGGATCGGTAGATCGTCTCGTAAGAGCGTTAGTTCTTGGTGAAGGAACTCTTTGACCGGGAACCTTGGCCAACATCAAGAATCTGTGACCAATAGTGCAAACGTGGTGTTTGGTCTAGCGTTCACCTACCTTTTTGCGAAGCATCCCACGGTCGTGAGGGTAGGCGGCGGGGTTGTGACAGCCCTGTCCGTCCTTTTGTAATCCCTCCACGTTCGGGTGTGGCGAGAGCTAATTGCCGGACTCTGCCCGGTTTGGGCGAGGGCCGGTGTTCGAACTAAGGAGATAACAACGCGAAAATCCCCGTCCGGAAATCTAAGCCCATAGAGATACCTCATTACTCGTAGAACCTAACCTTGCCTTGGGTAGGCACAGCCCGTAAGCCCTCAACGCAACCGTCCTTTGCGAATTATACGATACCCCCGTTTATCACGGGTGAAGTGCTACAACGGTATTTCCCGTGGCGCTTGCGGACTTTGCCGCTTTAAGCTAAGAAACACCAACAAGCATTTCGGGCGCCGTTGTTCGGGACGGTTGTTGTAGTTGTATTTCGGACCTAGTCAACCCGTGTGTCTAGAATATCTCCTATAAAACAAAAACCCAAAAACAGTTCCTTACCCATGGAGCAACCCACCATCCAAATCCTATCCGCTCCTAAGGGCGAGCTCGTAGAACCACTCCGATCTGCGAAGCCAATCACAGCTTCCGACATGAGCTCCGCCCCGGCTTTATAGCCATGGTTCGGGGCAGAGCCTTTTCGGGCTCGAATATGAAAACCCATATCATCACCTACGGAGTTTGAGCAGCTCTGTGGATGCCTGACTATTGCGGGCATGACACATGACACGTTGAGGTGGAAGTTGTTTCCGTTCTCTCTCACAGAGAGGGCGACTCAATGGTACGCCCATAACGTAGGGTTGGTAAACGGAGAATGGGAAGAACTGCAAAACAGATTCTGTGTAGCGTTCTATCCTTTATCCAGAATCGTGGCCCTGCGACAAGAGATCCTCAACTTCCAACAAAAAGAGGGTGAAACCATAGGTGCAGCCTGGGACCGTTTTACCATTCTTACCAGATCCGGCCCAGATCTGTCCATCCCAAACCACGTGTTGTTACAACACTTTTGGCTAGGTTTGGATAGAGCAAATGCACTACTGCTTGATTTAGCTGCCGGAGGGTCGTTCGCACATAAAACCACAGCGGAAGGAGAAGCTCTCCTAAACCGTATTCTTGAGAATACTCCTCCGCTAGAACCCATCCGAGTAGAACCCAAGCGTAAACCGGAGGAAGTCTCTTCGGCTCTTTGCCGAACACTGAAACATCTTTAGAGAGACCCTCGCCCCAACCAACCAAAGGAGACCGCATGGTCGGATCTCCCATTTTTCGAGGAAGACCCTCTTGAACAATTCGGTAATACCTCGAATTACGAACAATGGAAGAAACCACCCGTCCCGATTGGCCTGAACCACCCCCGGGCGAACTCTTTCTCCAGAGTCTATTAAGGAGCTAACCGCTATCATGAGTACGGAATGGCTACGGGAGGAAGGGCCCTCTTTCGAAGAAATTGATTGAACCATCCCTCTACGCCTATACTGTTGCAAATACCAAGGGGCGTAGTGGAGGTCATGTATAACCTTGCTGTGGGCGTAAACATCATGTCCAAATCCTTTGCACAGCAATGTGACAAGGAAGCACCTAGGACCCACACAAAGCACGGACATTGCGCATAGCACCCGAACCATAGTGAAATGCCATGAGGTTATACACGACCCATTTCTTCTTCATAGGAATGTCAAACTCTCTTTGGATTTTCATATTTTTGATATCCAAGATTTTGACATTCTAATCGAGCATCCCTTGGAAAAAGATTCTTGATCTACCACAATCCGGGGATTTAGATGTCAAACGGGAGGCAAATCATTGTCCATACCGGTTACTCGAGCCAAAAACTCAAAGAAAAGCGACTCCCTCCATGAGTATGACACGCCCGGGAGGTCAAAGGAGTCATGCTCTATGAAAACCCCAAAACGACCTAGAACGTGATGCCCAATTCTTCATAGAAGAAGAGGATGACTCGGGAAACCATAGAACTTCCCCAAGAGGAAGAGCGACTCGGCCTCCAGTTGAGCTTAAACCCCGCCCTCGGCCTACGCTATGTCTTCCTAAACGGTGACACACAAACTCCGGTTATCATTAGTGATAAACTTAGTGACCAGGAGATGACCCAACTCATAGCCGTTTTAGAGAAACATAGACCGGTCTTCGGGTATTCCTTACAAGACCTAAAAGGGGTAAGCCCAACACTCTGCACACATCGCATACCTATTGATCCTTCCAAACCCCATCCACGCGAACCACGAGAGAAGGCTCAATAATGCGATGCGTGAAGTCGTGAAGAAGGAAGTTCTCAAACTTCTTCACGATAATCTATCCCGTACCACATAGCGATTAGGTTAGCCCGGTCCAAGTGGTCCCTAAAAAGGGAGGAATGATGGTCGTTGAGAACTCTAAAAACGAGCTCATTCCGCAAAAAGATAAGTCACGAGGGTGGAGAATGTGCATCGACTATAGAAAACTTAACAAGGTGACTAAGAAAGATCACTTCCCGCTTCCATTCATTGATGAGATGTTGGAACGGTTAGCGAAACATTCTTTCTTTTGTTTCCATGACGGGTATTAAGGTACCACCAGATCCCGATCCACCCCGATGACCAAAGCAAGACCACCTTCACATGCCCATACGGAACCTATGCCTACCGTAGAATGCCATTTGGGCTGTGTAATGCACCCGCTTCCTTTCGGCGGTGTATGATGTCTATCTTCTCATACATGATTGAAGAGATCATGGAGGTCTTCATGGGCGACTTCTCGCCTATGGTAAGACTTTCGAAAAGTCGCGAAAGAATTTAGACAAGGTCTTGCAACGATGCCAAGAAAAGGACCTGGTGCTTAATTGGGAAAAGTGCCATTTCATGGTCCTGAAGGCATCGTTCTTGGACACCTAGTGTCCGAGAGGGGAATTGAGGTAGACAGAGCTAAAATAGACGTTATCGAAAAGCTACCTCCCCCGGGTGAATGTCAAAGGGATCCCTAGATTTCTAGGCCATGCGAGGATTCTATAGGAGGTTCATAAAAGATTTTTCACAAATCTCTAGGCCCCTCACGAACCTTGCTAGCCAAGGACGCACCTTTTCGACTTCACGCAGATGAGTGCATGCACGCTTTCGAAACCCTCAAGAAAGCACTCATCTTGGCTCGATCATCCAACCCCGGATTGGTCGTTGCCGCTTGAAATCATGTGCGATGCTGGCGACTATGCCGTTGGTGCGGTCTTAGGCCAAACCAAAGACAAAAAGCGAAGATGCAATCGCATATGCTAGCAAGACTCTAACAGAGCCCGGCTTAACTATGCCACCCGCGGAAAAAGAGCTCCTTGCAGTAGTCTTCGCTATCGAGAAATTTCGCTCTTACTTAGTGGGTGCAAAGATAATCGTTTACACCGATCACGCCGCACTTAAGTATCTAGCTCACTAAGAAAGACGCGAAACCTCGGTTGATCCATTTGGATTCTTCTACTCCAAGAATTCGATCTAGAAATAAAAGATAAAAAGGAGTAGAAAATACCGTTTAGGTTCGAGATCATTTGTCGGCGTATGCGTGTCACTAACATGCGAGGAACCGCCAATCAATGACTACATGCTTGGCGACGACATGCTACTAAAGGTGTGGGACTCAATCCATGGTATGCAAACATTGTCAACTTTATGGTTGCGGGGTATGTACCACACGAGAGGACAAGCGGAAATTGCAAGTAGAAAGCCGGCGACACCTTTGGGATGAACCGTACTGCATGCAGTATGTGGGGGCGGCTTCGAGAAGATGTGTACCAAGGGAAGAGGGATGCGGATCATTGAGAAATGTCATGCATCACCCTACGGCGGGCCATACTTTGGAGTATTCCGTACACAAGCCAAAATCACGGCAAAGGCGGATTCTATTGCCAACGATGTATGAAGACACAAAAGAATTTATCGAAGATGCCCAAGCTGCCAAAGAACCGGAAATATCATTGCTTTCGTGATGCAATGCCCCTACACTACAACCTTCAAATAGAAATATTTGATGTGTGGGGCATTGATTACATGGGGCCATTCCCTAAGTCCCATGATTGCGAAGTACATCCCGGTGGCGATGGATTATGTGTCAAAATGGGTAGAAGCAATGCCATGCGAGGCTGCCGACGCCAAACATGCACGCAAGATGTTCCACGGTGATCTTCCCCGTTTGAACACCACGCATGGTGATAAGTGACGGAGGATCACACTTCGTGGACAAATCATTCGGGGCATTCCCGGAAGGAACTTGGCGCCAAGCACAACATTGGTACCCGTACCATCCGCAAAACCAAATGGCAAGCGAAACCTCAAACAAGCAAATCAAAAACATACTCCGGAAGACGGTCAATGAGATGGGGAAGGGCTGGAAAAACAAGCTACCAGATGCTCTCGGGCATACCGGGACAGCATATAAAGCCCCCATCGGCATGTCACCCTATCAAGCGGTATATGGCAAAACTTGCCACTTACCGGTTGAGCTGAACATCGAGCTCACTGGGCCATCAAGAAATGGAACATGGACGTCAAACTTCCGGGGAAGAACCGCCGAGGCAAATCTCCTGAAAAGGAAGAATGGCGGGAGAAGGCGTACCATAGTGCAAAAGCTCTACAAAGAGCGCACAAAAAAAGATGGCATGATCAGGCGCATCAAGATCAAAGAAGAATTCACCACGGGTGATAAAGTACTCTTATTCAATTCCCCGGGAAATTATTCGCGAAGGAAAGCTGAGAAGCAAGTGGAAAGAACCGTACACCGTCATCAACACCTCACCACATGGCGCGATTACAATCAAGATGACGCCGTTCGATCCAAAAGGTAAATGGACAACGTCTCAAGCTTTTCTTTGAACCCTTGCCCGATCTTAACCAAGAGCTTGATAGGATAAATTTATGCTTTGAAAATAGTTAAATAATAATCAGCATACAAAAAAAAACTTGTGAGGTCATGTTTAATTTATTTACCTTTTTACCCTCACTAGCTCATCTTTGATTTGTGCTTGCTTTATTTATTTATTATTTTGCACAATTTTCTATTTTCAAAGAATAAATCCAAAAAAAGAAATCAAACTTTTGGGTTGGGGAATGCGGGATTAGAGCTCGGCGGCAAATCGGCATAGTTCAAAATTTCAAATCCAATGACGAACGTGGCGAAAAAACTTCGACCAGGGGACACCGAGGGGTGCGCCCGCACTGGCCGGCTTCACCCACCCGATTTCGTCCATTGCCTTTACCCTACAAATGAATAGCATTGATCTTTGTTTATTACGCCAATTTGAATCGTGTCGAGCGAGTGATCCTTGTCCTATAAATACCTCACCTCTCCTCTCCTCTCCTCACACACTCATCTTCAAGCTCACCATTCCCCAAATCCTCTACTTCTCTTCACCAACCAGCAGCAATGGCGAAGCCACGCTCTCATCCTCTACAACTCCGCTCTTGCTCGTCTTGCTCCATCAACGATGGAGACCTCTCCTTTCAAGCAAGGAGGCCGAACCGTCAACCGTTGCTCCGCTTGCCATACTCCCTCCTCCTCATCATTCTTCAAGCGGAGGGGAGCAGATGGTGACCACGGGGCAGGAACGTGGCACCCAAGAGCATCCTTGGGCGCCCCCTACTACGGTGGGCACCATTGGCATCAAGCGGAAGGTTCCCGAAGTTTCGGGCGGCCGTTCTTCTTCGACAGAGACTTCGTCTTTCCACACCTCCGATGCAAGCTTCCCATACACCGTTGTGGGTGTTGATACACCAGCGGGAGGGCGTGGAAAAAGGGTTGATGAAGAGGCCTACAAAGGCCCCCCACTCGGCGACATCTCCTAGTGCTCCCCTTCGCATCCCTCGGGCAGCCCCTAGAAAGGCCCCAACGTAATTGAGAGTCGCTCAAGTAGTGAGGGACCTTTGAGGGTACCCGGGCTGTCCCTAGGAAGGCACCCAATGTCTTGGAAAGCCTTTCCGAGGGGACTCCTTCGCTGCACACAGCCGGTAGCAGCTCGGTACCCAAGGAGCTTTAAGCTAGCAACGCTAAACGCTAGAGTCAATTCTTTTGCGTGCGCTAGTGAAAAGGCTCACCTCGGACGTAGAAACGGCGGAAGATGAGAACGCAGCAATTAGAACGAATTAGACTCCTTCCGCCTTGGCTTTAAGACCAAGCTTGTCGAGGTCGCAAAAAGCCGCCAATGCGGGGCATGCCCTCAAAAGGCCCGCATAGGCACTTCTACGCCCCCTAATAAATTAGACGCGCAAACTTTAAATTTTCAGCATTTCCCTTTCCAATTATTTTGTAATTCCTTCAAGTGCGGCGTCTACATTTGTATTATAAATATTTATGAATTCAATAAAGCTTGTCCTTGGAATATTGTGTATGTCTCCACTTGTTTTTTGTCTTGTGCAAAAAGAAAATAAAATAGGTACAAAAACAAGTGTTGTGGGGGGGGGGCAACCGTCTCTCACAAGTCAAAGGTGCGCAATGTATAAATTCAAATTTTGACTTGTGACATACTTTCTCCACCTCCCATGTCTAAATATGATGCTAAACCTGAACATAAGTTGGCAAAACTCCATCTCTAGTCTACCAATTAAGAAATGGCATGCATACATTTTATTCCTCGCCAAAACCATACTTTGATGAGCAACTACATTTAGGGACCTCATGTTCATCTAAACAATTGAGCTTTGAGATATGGTAGAATGACTTGACACTTGCTCTCTTATGCAATGAGACTTGGTTTTATTTCAAAAATTCAAATAAAGCATGCTCTGGTTTGACTTAGACAAATCCTACCAAAGCTTTGAATAAT
Organism: Hyparrhenia diplandra; assembly: GCA_015847255.1. Taxonomy (NCBI): domain Eukaryota; kingdom Viridiplantae; phylum Streptophyta; class Magnoliopsida; order Poales; family Poaceae; genus Hyparrhenia; species Hyparrhenia diplandra. The sequence continues at coordinate 251,284 of JADLZK010010237.1, read as the reverse complement.
GACATGAATATCCATTATAGCTACTACCCTTTGTGTTGAGTTTTGTCGGGGCTCGGATTGATCCGTGTTGAGAGAGACTCATACTCCCAAGATCGAAAAACACGTACACCCACATATACACGCCGGTTCTCACAATGAGAATTGCGCACAACATGCATCCTTACCATCCACTAAATAAACACTCCATCCATCATACCATGATCATCTCTGTATCGAGAAAAGTATCATGCATAAAAAAGAGATACAGGCTATAGAAAAAAAAAAGAATAAGAGATGAAAAATGGACAAGTGTCCGAGGGGCGAGTAGAGCCCACATCTCAAAAAAAAAAAAAAAAGTAGCCTCCTGTATCTCTCAAAAAGCATACAAAAAGGGAAAGATGAGAGATCATGAGTCAAGGAGTAACCGCAAAAACAAAATATCACAAATATTTTCCACACACTTTTTGCACACATTTCGATCTAGGAATATGGCACCTCTTTCCAACGCGATCGAGCTTGACCCGACAAAACATACAGAGGTGCGTATGCACCACTCCACTCAAAGATCCACAAAACCCCTGCAAAAAAGATAGGATGAGTGAGAGCAAGAGTGCTTTGGCAAGGACACATAAAATGAGTGACTATGTGAGAATCAACCATGGAGCATTGCTATTTTATCTTTAAAAATTCAAAAATCAACCAAGTCTTTGCACATGAGTAGTAGCAAGGAGATACGATTTCATGCCGTTCCATTGCTCAATCGTCCAAGATAACATGATAGCCACTCTTGAATGCTCACAAAGCGGGTGAGGCCGGAATAACTTGTATGCGAGGTCTACATCTTGGAGATTGAACCACTCTAAGTCCTTACGCCTTCACTTTCGAGGGGCGAGTAAAGGGGCTAAGTGTGGGGAGTTTGTTGACGGTAACCAACTACATATCAAACACGTCAACATACACCAAAACCACCTAGAGATAGGGCTTATAAATTAACAAATTCCATAGTTTTGGTGTATATTTGGTTCTTGCGGTACAAGACAAGACATGTGCACTTTGGGCCAAAATACAAGGAAAAAAAACAAATAATCAATAAATAGAAAAAGCCCAAAAGTGACAAATGGCAAGACCAATCCAACTTACCTCGGCCGGCCACAAACTCGAGGTTCTCCACGTCCAAACCCGGGCCCAAGACAACGAAACAAGATGACCACGACAAAGTTGGGCGGTTTGGGGCCGACGGCAGTGCGCCCGCACCCTCCTCCTCCCCAGTGGGGCGGGGGCGGTCGCGGCGGTACATTAACTCCAAGGAACGTCGATAGCGCCGTGGACCAGGTTCCAAACGCGATGGTTTGGACATTATGGTGGTGGTGGCTATTTTCCAAGGACCCCCCTCTACTCAAGCTATAAAAGGAGACCTCCTACCTCTCTTCCAACAACACCTTCAAGGAGAATTCAGCACATTTGAGCAAGAGAAGTAGATTAGTCTTCTTCCTACCTTCTAAATTCTAGAGAGTGAGAGAGGGAGAGCTAGAAGGAAACTTTGCTCCTTCTACTGGAGTTGTCGGGAGTAGCCGGTGATCCAGCGGTTCCTAGGAGGTCGGAGTGCCGGGACTTGTCGGCACCACGGCGGCTTGTACCTCTACGAGCTTCTTACAATTTGGTGAGCAAGCTTGTGTTCATCTCGGCTTATTGTCTTTTCGATTATATTATCTTAACTTGTTATAGTCTTACGGGATCGGTAGATCGTCCCTCGTAAGAGCGTTAGTTCTTAGTGAAGGAACTCTTTGGCCAGGGGAACCTTGGCCAACATCAAGAAATGTGACCAATAGTGCAAACGTGGTGTTTGGGCTAGCGTTCACCTACCTTTTGCAAAGCATCCCACGGTCGTGAGGGGGCGGCGGGGGTTGTGACAGCCCCCGTCCGGTCGCTTGTAATCCCTCCACGTTCGGGTGTGGCGTAAGCTAATTGGGACTACGCCCGGTTTGGGCGGGCCGGTGCCGAAGTAAGGAGATAACAACGCGAAATCCTGTCCGAAATCTAAGCCCATAGAGATACCTCATTACTCGTAGAACCTAACCTTGCCTTGGGTAGGCACAGCCCGGAAGCCCTCAACGAACCGTCCTTGCGAATTATACGATACCCCGCTTATCACGGGTGAAGTGCTACAACGGTATTTCCCGTGCGCTGCCGGACTTTCTTTGCTTTCGCTGAAAACACCAACAAGCCTTCCATCGCGGCGGGAGGGACGGGAGGAGACCGATCGCGCCGCGGGAAGCGGGCGGCAGGGGGCCTTCGTCGCCTGGCGGCGATGGTGAAAGGTTTTTTTACGCCGCGAAAAAAGTCTCCCTTTCATCTTTTTAGGTAGTAAAGATATAGTTCGCGTGAATTTATTTGTAGTATCGCGAGACATGACTTTTTTATACCTTGTTATGCAGGAATGTATTTTAAATTATATTTATGATCATATACAATTATGTGAGACAAAAACTACATAAAAAAATCTAGTTGTCTGGTTATTTTCAAGTGCATCCCTTAAATAAAATCATGGTAATTAACGACCGGCACTATACTAATTAGAGAAAAAACCACCATCATGTCGACACTAAAATTTGGAGTTCTACTAGGCGATAGAATGGCCACCCTGATCCATAGTTTCACACACTTTTTAGAGGTGTGGGTTGCTCCGTTGGTTGAATGTACATTGGACGATGCATATAAATATCACTGCATGTTTCTATGAATGTACTCCCTCTGTCCCAAAATAAAAGACCTACTCGCTTCCCCGAAGTCAACGTTTTCAAAATGCCGACAATTATATATTAAAATATATAAATATTTATGTTAAGTAATTAGTATCATTGGAAAGATCTTTAAGCCTAGTTTTTTAACAAATTTATTTGAAGATTTAAATATTGCACGTATTTTCTACAAACTTAGTCAAAGTTTAGAAAATTTGGTAGCACGCTTCCCATACCGTCGTTTATTTTTTGAGGCGGAGGGAGTCTGAAAACATAGATATTTTGTGACAGTGATAATAAATTATTACTTGTTTCCAACTTTATACGCTTTTTTAACACACCTGCAAAACGATGCCCAGAAACCCATGTTAAAAACTGGAAACTATAAATCTCTGGGTGCAATGTCCAAGATTTTTGTACGATATTTATTTCATATCTGTAGTCACAAAAGCCTTAACTCTTTTAAACTTTCCCTTGAATACGTCTTGTATAAATAATCCAATTATTATTATTTTTTGAGCAACGGGTCCAATTATGTAATGTTGGGCCGCCAAGACAAAAGTGAAGATCCCAGTCCAATTCGGTGGGCTGGCGGCGCGCCCACGGCCCACCATTTCCTTCCTTCCCGGGGCTCTTGCTTTGCCCCCCCCCGTGCGGCTTGAATCCTCGTCGAAAAAAAAATCCCCCTCCCACACAAGGAGAGGAGAAATCCTTCCAGCGGGCGGCGGAGGAGGGTCGCCGACTAGGTTTGGGGTTCCGTCGGGTCACCGGCGGTTCCCATCACTTCCGCCATCACCACCCAGCGAGGGAGCATATGGCGCCCGGCCCGACATGGCGGCACCACCTGATTGCGGGCGGGCTCCCTCCGGGCCTCTCAGGCGCCTTCCGCGCCGTCTTCGCCGGCTCTCGACAAGGACCCCGTGCGCCGCCGTCTGGCTTTGCTCGCTCTCTCAATCGCCGTCTCGGTCTCTTCTTTGTGCAGCCCGTACACTAGCCCAACAAGCGTTCGGCCAAATCGTCTCTGCCTCTGCCGTACCTATTTCTCTACTCCCATGCCGTTGGGGTGGTGCGTCTCTGGCGGGGGCGCTTGTTTAGATGGCTAAAATTTCTAACCTTTTCCCACTTTCTCTCCATCACATCACATTAAATACACTAAAAAACATATGTTTTGGAGTATTAAATGTAGGTAAAAAAAATAACTAATTACACAGTTTAGATGTACATTCGGTAGACGATTCTTTTTTGAGCCTAGTTCTTTCATGGTAGGATGATATTTACCACTAACAAGCGAAAACGTCTTCTGCGATTATACGATGTGATATTCGGTTAAAATATTTGCCATCTAAAAAAACAAGCGGGAGCAGTGTGGATGGCCGTAGGGATGCAATGTGTGTATGGCAATGTGGGGCAACAGAGCTGTGGACATGGCATGGATGGACGCCTTTATTGATGCGCTCTGATCAGAGCTACAGGTGCACGCAGCAGCAGCACCTGGAGGCTGGAGCTTACACTGCAAGCTAGCACCCAACTACATCCCTTCCCGCCATTCCCCTGTTAGGCTCCTTCCAGTGTAAGCCAAGACGCCACTACATCTCTTCAGCTTCTTGCTCATCTAAACCTTCTTTATAGGAAGCCCCCACTTACAGAGTTCTCTAGCTTCTGGTGAAGCCACCTCACCGGTAACTGCTTCGTAAGTTTTTCCCGTCCGTCGTCGGTCCCGATTCCTAGCTGCCTGAGGTGCCTGCCCTTCCCCTTCTCGGTGGAATCCGTTTCTGATTAGCGCCGCCGCTTTCGAGCTGCCGAGGTGCCTGCCTTTCCCCTTCTCGGTGCTGTTCCCCTTCTCGGTGGTGGAGTCCGTTTCTGAGTATCGCCGTCGTTTTCCCTTTCCTCACCGCCGCTTTCTCTTCCTTGGAACCGCGCCGTCGTCCCCTCCGCACGGTGTAATTTTTTGCCTTCCCTCTGTTCGGCGTCCGTCACTGCGGTGGCCTGTTCCCCTTCCTCTCCCCGGGCAGCATCAAGGATGACCGTCGGCCTCCCCATGAATACTTACCATCGGCCTCCCATGAATGCTTACCGTCGGCCTCCCCCTCCACATGAACCCACTTGGTCATCCACTGTCGGCCTTCCCTAATCTCCACCTCCAACCCCCCTCCTCCAGCGCATCAATACGCCGCCGTCCCGAATCCTCATCTGAGGTGTACCCCACGCCGTCCCGATTCCTCATCGCCGTTGTTCCCCGCCACCATGGGTCTGCCTCCTCCACCTCCTACCACTGCGCCCGATGCGGCATCGACGACCGAGCCCGCGGGCCTCGCGCTTCTGGAATCCGCAGAACGGAACTGCAGAGGTCCGAGGCGGCCTCATCTGCGTCTCCTCCCGTTCCCGTGCTCCGATTTGGGGTCGGCCTAGCGGTGCTCCTCCCTGTTTCTCCAGTTTTTACTGAATCCCTGTTTCTCCAGTCATCGATGCGGTTCTCGGTACTGGAAACAAACTGTAATTGAATCGAATAAATTGGTGTTCTGATCCTTGGATTGCAGGATTCGGTGGTGGGGTCAGTTTGAGGTCGCACGGGGCAGGGCAGCATCGTCGGTCGATGGCGGAGCTTGTGGGGCCGCGTCTCTATAGTTGCTGCACTTGCCGGAACCGCGTTTGCCTCCACGACGACATCATCTCCAAGGCCTTTCAGGTCCGAACTCCTGGAATCAGCATTCCTTCACTTCCCTCACTTCACTTCCCAGCGAATTGTTTGTTCTGAGAAGGTTCTTGCACTTGCCCTTTCCAGCCCGTCTATATATATCCTAGGTATTTGGACCTCTGTTTGCTCTGAAATCGAGTCCTGTTGTAGGTGGATAGACTTAGTGGATCCAACTGTGTGAATTCTTCTTGATGGCCCGATTGATTTGTGGTTCTCATGTGAGGCAGTTCTGTTTGCAGCATTGATCTATAGGCAACACCGCAAGCTTATATGTTTTAACATTTTGTTGTTATTTGAGACGGAAAAAGAAATACTTAAAGCTCGAGATCAGTATGTTTTTTTTTTCTTTTTTGTTTTCAATTTTACAGCTACATGAGCCCGTGGTTTGGTTGCAATTTAAATAATCTAACAAAGCAATACATTTCCTGGTGAGTATGGCATCTACCGGTTCCTTTGGTTACCAATTATATATACTTGCTGCGAATTGCCATGATGCCATCTACCTCTTTTGCAGTTTGGTGTCCACCAACTGCAGCTTGAACCCGAGATTAATGCTACGATATTAGAGGTGTTTTTTTTTACTTTTGATATTCCATGCTTTTTGTTCTATATATTGCCTGCAGCTAGGTTGCAATGGACCTATCTTTGTTTACTGAAATAATTGCATCAGGTTATGAGTTCGATGTCCTCAAATACAGGAGCACCATGGTAATAGCACCATGTTGCGAAGCTAAATATTTATTTTGCTCGCTAATCTCAAATATATGCACAAATTAGTTATTATAGGAAACTCAATTGGCTTATAAAAGTAGGTTGCAAAGCTAGATATTTATTTTGCTCAGGTAATCTCAAATATATGCATAAATTAGTTGTCATAGGAAACTCAATTAGCGTACAGAAGCAGTCCATGTCTTGAATGTTTGCATTGCAGCATATGTTAGCATTCATACAGAGATTAGCTACCTACTAATGAATGAGACGTCTGTGTTGTTAACCAACATATCTGACATTGCTTCACTACCTACCTACTTAGAAACCTCTATTTCCTCCTTTATCGTGAGGTCCACGTGTTCGCTGAAATGCTTTTGAGGCAATATACGATGCATTTCTGATTTTTTCTTCATTATTCAGTTTGTTTGCTTAAGATTTAACTGGTGCCTTGCATTGCTTTCAGAGGTGGACAGAGATCTTCGGTTGTTAACCATCACTGGATCATCTATCGACGCCACTCAGTCCTGCAATGGCAGTAGCCACACCTACGACCCTCTCGCATGGCAGGTAGAGCACCACCGTCCCCATGGAGCCTCATCATCAATATATGTGCATTTGTATTTCTTTGTGGGTAGGCCTTTGCTTCGTGTTAGTTTTTGTACTACACAGATTACAAACTACGGTTCTGATCCTTCATTGGGTGAAACTGTAAGCAAAAGTATACCAGATTCCTTGCCTCACTTATTTTTTTTCCCAAACATATACTTTTATCCTCAACTTTGATACACAGATTGTAGTAGATTTATAGGTTTGTGCCTGTCTTCATGTCACCCCTAACATAAAATTTTTTAGCTAATTTCAGTGCACAAAAAAGAACATCAGATTAGCCCTCATGATTTAGCATAACTACTAAGCCACTCCACTTACCATTTTGGTGTTACACATTTAAATCATTAATTCCTTATAATTAAACCTTGACTTTATTTACAGGCTTGGATAGAAGAAATGTCAGCATATGGTTCTATAGTTTGCTGGAGGATACGGAGCCGTCGTCCTTACATTGGTCATCTTCTCTGTGCTTTCGCTGTTGTGACCTGTGGAGAATTTTCCTAGCGCTCCTGCAGGCGTCCCATGGCGGTAGTTTCGAGTACTGTTTCCTCAGGTGTGGTGGGCACCTAGGTCTTTGCCCCCTTTCTGAGGGTACTACATAGCGTCAATGTTTTCAAGTACCATTTGATCGCTTGGTCTGCAGGCTGCTGATGGTCGGGGACAGGATGCTCATGCTGCTTCTAAGAATCCGTATGATTTCAGTAAGATTTCCACTCTTGCTGTCATTATCATTTCTAACCTTGCACATCTGCCAGCCACAAATGGTGGATTGGATTTATCAAGTGAAATGTGTGATCCACTTAACTCTATCAAGTAACCCTCGTCACCATCCTTTTGACCTTCCATTTGGTAACTGATCGTAGTGCTAAATATAGCGCCACCGACTCACTCCCCGACATCAAGAGTCTTTTTGTATTTGTGCGAGTAGGTTGAAACAGATATGACCATTAGTCTTCCTAGGCTATATATCTAAACAACTGGTGGCGACGCATGCGGGAGGTGCATATGGATCCGAGGACCGGAGGAGCAGCGGCAGTAGGAGCAAAGGCATGGCGCTGGCAGCAGCGGTCGGGAGGATATGACGATGACTCAAGAAGCAAAGAACCGAATCCCGCAGCTGAACCAGGTTGGATGCAGTATTTACGTTGAGAAATGAACAGCTTCGTATATATCTAATCACCAGAACTAGCGCACACGCTCTCTGATAGATGCCAGCTCCTGGACCTGCAGCCTGCAGGTCACCACTCAAGGGTATTACTTTCTGAAGAAAAAAAGGTTAATGGATTTCATTAGTATGGAGTTTTAATATTTTATTCGGGTGCTCCTTACTACTTCAGATTTTTATGTATATGGTATTGATCGTTTCATTCCAATGAGTAAGTTTATGTTTTATCCGCACGTACGCATAACATCATCTTTCATATTTAATCCTCTACGTTTTTTTTCCTTCTATCTTTGGCACCTGATGAACAAATGGGTTCATGTGATCTGAAATTGCTATTCAATTTTACTTAACTTTCTTAGTCCAATCTCCTTCATACCCGCGCAACGCCGCGGAGGAGTCCATCTAGTTTCACGATCTCACATTCATCTGCTACCTACGCTATCCTCACTACCTTCAGCTATGGCACCTCTCCCCTGGCGGCAGAGGCAACACACCCTACTGCAGGCGCTGCTCTGCCGCGGCCCTCTTCCCGAGCCTGAATTCCACGCACTGTTCGCTGCTGTCTCCGACAGGGACCCGGGTACCTACCTATGCCACGATGCTTGCAGCTCTCTTCCCTTTTAGCTCTAGTCTTTCCCCATCTTCTCTTCGCATCTGTTCCATGGAATGGTTCTCTTTTCTTAAACTTATCACTGTGGTGGCGAGGTGGTAGTAATGCATCTGTTAGGAATGTTTCTGTAATCCATTTTTGTATCTCTATTTGTCTACTACAGATCTTTTGTTTCTCAGGCAAAAACAGTGCTAGTTTGGTCTCCATCTTACTTTGTTAGGCAATGCTGCTGTACACAATACCTGACGCTGCTTGTATCCCCTTTTCTTTTTCTGTGCCACAAAAAAAAAAAAAAAAAAGAAGTCTTTCTGAACATTGATAGCATCATTCTTATTTGAGCCCTTTTACGATCTTGATTTTGCCTTACCATTTCTTCTCATTGCCTTCTCTAAATTCTTTTTCATTTGAAAGGGTAACCAAGTCATTAAGCACGCTAATCGTGGCAAGCGAGCACAGGGCGCTGGCCCTGTTATCAGCCCGATGGGCTGCTGCCTGCTGGTCTTCGGCCCAAGCGAGGGAGAGGGCTTTTGACGAACTATTCCTAAGATATTGGAAAATATTATCCCTCTCCCATAACTAAAATACTGCACTAGTGCGATGGTAACTCTTCACGAGTTTAGCCCACCGCTACTGTTTCAAAACCTGTAGGGAGCTAATTTTTGGTTTTTATTCCGTTTGCTTTTTACTATTTGCTATTTCTATTTTATTTCCCTTTTTTTTGGACTTGTTAGTGTGTGAGAATGGCAATAATATTCTAATGACTTTGTGAAGGTGAAACTACAAATCCCACATATTCAACTACATATCTCACTTAGTCACATTGAGTATATGTAAGACATGTATGCTTCACTAGGATGCATACTACCACTATCTGGCAAGCATCTGAAACTTTACTAGGGTGTTTATGGATCCAAACTACGATGTTGTGTGCATCTGTGCAATTTTCAGAGCAAGTTTACCTATTATTGTAATTATTTGTTGATTTACTAAAAATAAATGTTAAAATACCTAATCTAGCTAGAAAAATCTAAAAACTTGCATGGACACACCATTTTGCTATATAGTCATGAGAAAAAAGTTTCAATTGATTCTCGATAAAGTGGTGGTGCACATCCTCTTAAAGGCATACATGGCTCACGACCAATGTGACTTGTGAGAGATGTCGCCACATGTGAGATATGTGTATCACCAGTATCTCTAAATCATCTGAAATTTTAATAGGTACTCCCTCCGTTCCAAATTATAGTTCATTTTGGCTTTTCTAGATACACTGCTTTTAATATGCACCTAGTTATACACTATGTCTAGATGCATAGCGAAAAAGAAATGCATTTAGAAAAGCCAAAAACGACCTACAATTTGGAATAAAGGAATTGTTTGGGTCTGAAGAAATCTGAAATCTGGTAGCTTTTGTTTCGGTCGGAAGAAGAGTTAGTCAATTACTTGAATTGATGCATTAAGTTTTTATTCTTCATGCATACATCAATTGATGCATTTTGACTAAGACAATAGGGAATTTCAAAGGAAGGTCGAAGACCTTGGCAAGATTTAATAACCGGGCCAATATATAGTCACGCATTTGGCCGCTTTATCGGTGCATTTGGCCAATATATAGTCACGCAATATGCCCTATCAAGATTGTGTACGAAACATCGGTATATATAGTCTCAACGTACAACTTGTTCCAGATGTTACAAGTTACCACTACTGCTTCAAGTCTGAACCCAAGTCATGACAAGAATATCCATGGCACATCAAAACTTCGGGCAAACAAAAACTTCTGTTTCAAAAGGTTCATTCAGGGGGCTAAATTCTCGATGCCTGTCATAACAACAACACTGCCGTCGGGCAGGCATCACACTCCGTCGTTGGATATAGCTGCGGCCGCAAGCTATTTCGGAAGAAGAAAAAAACAAAAGCGTGGCAGTTTTCATCGACCAAAAATTCCTCTACATCATGTTCCTTGTGGTGACATCTTTCTTCACATGATCTCACTTTGCACAAAGATATGTACTACTCATTATACTTGAATAAATCTCGATGCTGACTATGTTCTGAGAAACAAATGCAATGTATGTATTAAAATACTCTACGTGGGCAGCTGCTTTGTTGGTAATATCTGGATGGCCTGTCGACCATAAGTAGGATCCCGAGGAGACCAACCGAAGCGATCCGCGTCCGAACTGTCATTGCTAGTCCTTTGAGCACATCCCATAATTGTGCGGGGAAGAGTATATGCATGTAAACAAACACAACTTGGATGGATATTTAGCTTCTAGTACATAGCAAATTAACAAGCGACGGAAACTACCTGCTTGTCAACAGGACGGACGAGCTAATATCTTGAGGGTCATATTGCTTAACACTAGCCATAGGCCGATTACATGGCGTTGTTGGTGCCATCATGCTGAACTGCATTTCTAAACACGTCGGGGTTCCCTTTGTGGTGATTTCAAATCCCATGCCGAACTTCCTTGACCTTGCTTTTCCCATGGCCGTTTAACCGGGAACTAGATGTGAGCTAACTGAGTTTAACATATAACAACACTTTACGAAGATAACTACAAATCACGACATGCCCGGACAATCACATATACCAAGGGCAATGCATGATAAGGTGAAGTGAATAGCGAGAATTCTACGATGCAACGGCTAAGCTGAAACAAACAGGCTTGAATATCCGCGCATACGCTATTTGAACATCAGTCAAACTCGATCGGCATTCCACCAAACAGTTTGAAGGCATGAAGACAAAATTCCATTCTTCGAGAACGTGAAAAGACGAACACGGGCGGCGGCGTTGTGTGGCCCATGGAAGAGTGGATACAGAGGCGGGGGCCCGGCGGCATGGAGGTGTGCCATACAGCGCTTCCGTGGAAATACCCTGCGGTCTCACGCCCGGCCTCGACCACGAGGCGCCCGTCACGGGCGGCCGTCGCGGCGCGACATGGACCGACTCCTTGCGGCAGCGAGCATCTTCTTTGCGAAGCGACTCCTCGGTCAGCGGCCACCCGATGCCCAGCCGGCGGCCGGCGTGAGTCGAATAAGTTAGCCATGTCCGGAGGCGATGTCGAGTGCACTGCCTTCCCTCCACTCTTGGCATTGAGAGGCCTTCGAGGCGCCGGGCGGACTGCGGCCAGGCCAGCGATCCGCGACCAACGGCGGCGGAGACTTGGCCAGACGAGCGAACCTAGAACACTAGAGCAGTATTTTTTTTTTTTTTTTTTGAAAAAAGTTATCCATCTAACTATATGACTTATATTATCTCGCTAACTATACTACTCAAAACGATATTTTGGCACTTATGAAGTTACCGTTTTGTCCTTGATAAAAAAATGAATTACAAAAATGCAATTACCGCCCGGTTTTAATCCCTACATTTGTGGGAGGCAACGAAAGGCGATTTTTGCCTCTATGGCCCACCGTCATAGACACAACAGGAGGCAATTTTTGCCTTCGTGTCTTTGCCTCCCATTGCCTCCTATCTTTATTGCCGTCGGATCGGTTGCTCTCGGTCGATGTGAGTCATCGAATTTTCCCCCAATTATTGTAAAAAATTTCTTCTTATTTAAGTTGGCCTCTTCTTGACCTGCTTGTGCTCCTCACAAATAAATTCGTTTAAATGTGAATGCTTTATCTTGAACAAACAATTTAGTGGAAATTTGTGTCTGATCCAGCAGTAGCTACACTTACATTCACCTAAGGTAGATCTATGAAATTTTTACCATTTGTTTGCTGATCACCCGAGCCAGTCAGAATCACTTCAAAGTTTTGCTAAAAACACAGTGAATTCAGAATTGCATTCTATTATTGTTTGAAACAATGGTCTTGATTCCACATGGGATTTGAATCATCAAGCCCAACTGACGCCTCGTCGCCTACTTGGCTCAATCATATATTTAGCACCGGCTTTATACAAGAGTCGATAACCTATGGGTTGCAAGCTTCTCTTGATTCATTTGGCCAAATGTCTACTCCCCAATCACTTATTTCGTATCATGACTTGCAGCCACTCATCAACAACTGTTCAATGATACACTTCTCAAGATCAACAAGGAGCTCGCCTTTTTGCAGCTCGAGTTGCGGGCATGCATAAACCAATATGATGGAACGGTTTATTACGGAGTGGTTAATAACATTGTTGATGAAGAATCTAAGCTTGGAACGAAGTATTCTGTGCCCCAGATTGCATTCTACAAGGGACTGGTATGCGATTCCTGGCCTTGCGTACCTCAGTCTGACACTACTTATGTTGTGTTGATCTTTCGCATGTATTGATGTAACTAATGATTACTGTGGCAGTTAGAAGCAATAGTTCAGGAAGCTGGAAATGATGGGAGCATAACCAATATCGACGCTCTCAATGTCCGGTTTGATAACCAGGTTAGCTTTACAGTAACTCTGGGAACATGATTTGTTGGTTTTCATATATCAACCTGTACTGGCCACGTGTTTACTGTAGCTCATAATACTGATTTATCACTAGTAAATACTGGGAACATGATTTACCGTGATGCTATTTTTGGGCTTCTAGTCCTTTTGGTATTTCTTTGACTGTTCTGTTCTCAGGTCGTAATTGTAGACGGTTCAGAGGACAGTCAGTCTCGCCTTCCTAGTTCCATAAAGAACTTCTCACTGAGCCAGAAAGAGAAAACTCTTGATGAACTGATACGGGATCGTTGGTTGTCATACACCTCCACAGGCAAGATTGGTCTGGGCACCAGATCATTTCTTGATCTCCGAAGCTGGTTCCATGGTAATGATATCCCATCTTGTGTTGTCTGCAACGAAGCTTGTATAAAGGTACTGATATGTGACGATTATATGATTTCAGTTGCCTTGTCTTGCTTTTAATGTTGTCTCGTAAAACCTGCTAGTATTATTTATGTTTCATAATAGGCATCAAGTTGTCCAAATGAGGGATGCAATGTTAGGATTCATGAGTACTGCTTGAAGAAGAAATTTTCACAAAGAAAGGTTGAAGGACCGAAACGGCGACCAGAGGGGGGGTGAATGGGAGCCTCGATTTTCCTTTTCAGTTTTGGGTCATCGGCTCAACCCCCGACCTCGAAAGCAAACTCACACAAGGTCCGGATAACACACGTGCTAACTGGTAGCAAGGTGTTACAAGCAAAGAGAGCACCAAGATGTCCACGACCCAAATGATTGGGTGGATGTTCCCTAGGAACACAGCGGGACACCTCAAACTATCACAGACCGTCGACAAAAGCGAAAGTCGAAAGACAATAGAAAATGAGTCACCCGACTTCTATAGAGAAGAAGTGAGTTGCCGAACTAAAATACCAACGCCAACTCGTGACGAGAGTATCTAGAAAAATTCCTCAGCTCGATAGACAGTTGACGCAACAATCGAACTCAATTTGGATCACAAAAGAGCAAATCACAGACAAAACAGCTCTCTGCACAGCAACACTAGAAGATATCGACATAGCCTGAGCAAACACTAAGCTGAACTCTGGAACCTGCAAACTCCAAGTCGATCTCTAAAACATCCATAACCTTTACTTCCTTGACAACTAATTTTAGAATAAATAAATGCATGTAATTTACGCAAGCCAAGAAAGCTAATTGATTTGACCAATTAGAAGCAAGAACTAGCTGGTGCTCTCGACAAGCCTACCAATGCACTGCTGCTACTGCTCAAAATCGATTGCTAAAATACAATACTGATTCATGGATACAAGAGAATGGAGTTACGTATTGACTTTTACCTTGCCCATCGACCAAGCTGTAACCTGCTGACAAGAAGCTGCTGTACCTCGAGAAGAATGCAGCGAGATGAAACTGCAACCTGACGAAGCTACCTGATTGCTCGGTGTTGGGCAGCTGCTGTCCTGACGTAGCTGGATCCTCACGAACGAGCGCCTGGGCACCGAACAGCTCGAGGCTTCTGCTTGCTGATGAGAAGCTGCGGCACGCCGGAACTGCTTGCTTGCTTGCCAATCTGAAAAGGACAGCACAAACTGCAGTACAGAAGAGGATTGGACAGGGGCGCTTGATCTGGGGCTGCACAGACTCACGCAAACAATCTGCCAGGGAGACAGGCAGCTAACGAACAGACAGCCGCGACCGCAAGAACAGAAACACCGACGCCGAGAATGGAGAAACCGACGAGGCACAATCCTAACAGAACTTAGTCAAATCACCATCTCAAATCACAAGATTTGAACCAGATAAACTAGACATAGAGAGGAGACTAAATCCAAGAAATTGCAGCACCTTACCAAGAGAATCGATCGGAAAATCAGATCACGCGAAATCGGACAGAAAACGGAAATAGAAAGCAAAACGCCGGGATCTCTGTGCTCGTGAGGATTTAGGCAGTTTCCTTTGGTAGATGAATTCCACTCACATCATAGCACAAACCAGTAAGTAAAAAGAACGAATCAAACAGCCTCTAATCGAAGAAATCGAACTGTAAAGAGGGAGGAGAAAAGAGTGACGAAAAATAACACCGGAACTCAGATCAGAACACACGGGCACAAGTGCTCAGTACCAAAACGCCACCATGGCACAGGCTACTTAGGGCTAGCCCTTGCCCAACCAAATTCGATACAAGATCGGTGGACCTCTCACACCGGAGTTTGGAACCCTAGCTAAGAAATGTGAAAATGAGAGGCAAGGGAGGATGAAGGGGTATGCCTCTCGCTAAATAGCCCCAATTCCCTCTGCCTAAACTACCCCTAGGATACATGAGTCGATTTTGTAACCCTAAGGCTATTTCGATCCGACTCACGGGTAATCTTCGATCCGACGGCCACCGCGCCTCCTCATCGGTAGCCTTGCCTCCACGCAACCTCCCGATGCGTCCACGTGCCGCCCTTCCGTCCGCCGGAATGCCGGGTTTTGAGGCCCAAACCCGCGAAACCAGCGCTGTGGTTTTGAGGCCCAAACCACTAAACCAGCGCCCGATGGTTTTGAGGACAAACCACCAAACCTCCTCGACACGTGTCATCGCCCGTCTTGACCGCCCGAAGTCGTCAAGTCATCCGAGCTCCCCGCTCGCCTGCACGCTGCCGTCTTGACCCGGTCGACACGGTCCCAAAAATCGTCCTCGCATCCGTCGATGTCCCGGATGTCGGCCTCCATGGCTAGCCACCCGGCGATCCGGTCCCTCGGTCCAAGCCTCACGTCCGTCCCTTCACCTCAGCGGTCCGTCGGCCCGGCACGTCCTCCTTGGCCCCTTCACCTGCCGGTCGGCTACCATCTCCGAGCTCAACACCTGCACAACACACGAACCAAGAGATCGTCTTGACACACTCCACGTATGCCGGTGAAACATAGCCGGCGTAAAAGATAAAAGAAAATAGAAGGAGAATGTTGGATCGTTGACAATCACTACATCACAAAACTAAACACATGTGACCTAAATCAACCATGTGTTCGCAATCTCCCCTTGATGAGTGCATTGTCAACATTCAACACAAAAGACAGAAGAAGATAGAAGATAGCACATCCAAGTGAACACAAGCTAGACAAAGGCTAAGACATATCATTGGATAGCAAACTTGGAGCAAAGACTTGGTTCCCAAAGACATGGGCAAACGGCTCGACACAACCAAGCTAAAACACGCTAGTCCTCAAGAAGAGGTAGAACAAGCTCAACACCACTAGCACGGCTCCAAACCAATTAGTTTCACACGCATAAGCGCCTAGACCCTCAAGGCAGAGGCAAAGGCTCAACACATCTAGCTCAAAGTGCTACTCCCCGGATAAATGCACGAGACATCGTCTTTGTATCTTTCTCCCCTTGTTGGCACATGCACTAATCAAGCTATGAAATGCAATATGTCACAATACAAAGCTTCAAGATTATATTCAACCGAGTGAGAGAGTGCTCAAAGCGGTACCATAGCAACAAACTACAAGTGCTAGCGAGCTCAAACTAATCGATGATATGAAATATGGCACAAAGCATTTTGAGCAAATTTTAGTATCTTGCAAAAAGGAGGTTCACCATCAAACATAGCACCTAGCACAAGTAGATAGGAGATCAACTAAGTGCTCAAACATGTAAACCGGGTGAACTACCCCAAACAAATGTTTAGACATCATGCTAGATATTGTTGTAAAAACTTGTGTTCATTTTAGTTCAGAGTTGCAAAATGTTCACAAGTTACAAGAGAGCATGCAGTGGTTATCCACATTTGCCTTGCCTTACTAATCAACCATGTCAAGCCTATGCGTGAGCAATGATTAGCTTAAGACAATGGTCCGGGTCAAACACAATGAAGTCCAAGTTCATTCAAGAGTGCAAGTGAAAGCAATCTCAAACTTCAAGGTGTGGCAAAATGGACCCACTCGATCTTTTCATCACTTCACTTTAGACTTCATGTTTTAGCATGGTATTATCATGAAAATCTAAGCAAGTGAATGAATCAAAGCATGAGACATAGCTACCAAGCATACACATAAAAGCTCAAAGGATCTCAACATCCTACTCATGATAGAAGCTAGCTCAAAGGGTGAACCAAGATTTAATTTTATCATTCATTAAACAAGTTCACATGTGGAAAACGTTGCTCACCTCATAACATACATCACATGATTAAAAAGAGCTCAAGCTAGAAGCACTATCATGTTCATACTACTAAGAGCACAACCTCATTCAAATCAATATAAAAGTGAAGCTCATGATATGCAAGTATGATACAAAAGGCAAAACAAACCTAAAACTAAATCAGTACATCAACTACAAAGCTACCCCTCAAAAGGGATAGCACACGCCCAACTCTCCACGAAGCCGGGCAAAGCGGACTTGGTCTAGTGGTTTCGTGAAAATGTCCGCACCGCTGTTCGTGTACACATCTTTGTACATCTATGTCCCCTTTCTCCTGGTGATCTCTCGTGAAGTGGTACCTCACCTCTATGTGTTTGGTCCGGGAGTGCAATGAGGGTTTTGGCTACGCTCACGGCTCCCATGCTATCACACAACAAGGGTACACGAGAAAAGCTCGGGCCAAAATCTCTCAAAGTGGCAACCATCCACGGCCACCGGGAACAACAAGCGGCCAAAGCAGCAACATACTCGCCTCAACGATCGTGAGCGACGCAGGGCTACTTTGCAGACGACCAAGACACTAGAGACGTACCAAGAAAACCGGACAGTACCGTGAGGTAGATTTTCTATGCATACGATCACCAAAGATAATCGAGTCCGAATAACCAATCGGGGAGAGGGTGGAAGAGGCCGAGTACCATAGGCCAAAGTCGTGGGTAAACCGCAAGTACCGAAGATCCTCTTCCGCACACGAAGTGAAAGTGAGAGGTCTTGCGCTTAAGACCGAAAACGCGGCGCTTGAGGCACACACCGCAAATCGGATGTCGGGCGCGTGCCGTCGTACAAAGCCGGCGAACCGATCATGCTTCAGTACTCCCTTTGGTCCACGGCTTCTCCATCCTTGTCCTCGCCCAGGGGCGCGTCGCCGTCGACATGGGCGCCGAAAAGAGGCTTGGCCTCACCCATGCGAAACTTTACGGATGATGTCCTTCGTGTACTTGCCCCCGTGTGTACGAAGATCCCGTCCCTTGGTTTGCTTGATTTGAAGTCCAAGGAAGTAGGTCACTCGCCCATCATGCTCATCTCGAACTCCCCGCTCATAATCTCTGCAAAAACTTCGATACCATAGCATGTGAAGAGCCACCAAAGATGATATCATCCACATATATCCGGACTAGGAGTATGTCATTGCCTTTTCTAAGCGAAACAAAGTCTTGTCTACAGCCCCCATCACAAAACCCTTAGCTAAGAGAAAAGCTTTCAACCTCTCGTACCACGCTCGGGGGCTTGTTTCGGGCCGTACAAGGCCTTGTACAACTTGTACACATAGTCCAGGTGTTTAGGATTCTCAAACCCCGGGGCTGCCTCACATACACCTCCTCCTCTATGAACCCATTTAGGAAAGCACTCTTGACATCCATCCGGAAGAGCTTAAAACCCTTCGAAGCCGCGCAAGGCAAGCAAAATACTAATAGCTTCTATGCGGGCTCTGAGGCGAAGGTTTCTTCGTAGTCTATTCCCTCTTTTCCGACAAAACCCACGGGCAACTAATGTCGCTTTGTTTGTCACCACCACACCATCCTCACTCTTTTGTTTTTGAACACCCACTTAGTACCTATGGGATGACACTTTCGCAGAAGTGGGACTAACACCCAAACTTGGTTCCTCTCAAAGTTACGCAACTTCTCATGCATGGCATTGACCCGGTCCTGTCCGATAAAGCGGTGTTAACATCTTTGGGCTCAAGAGTGGAAACAAATGCGTAAATGAGCGAAATGACACATGGCATAAGCTTTGGAACGAGTTACCCTCCGATTAAGTCCTCCAATCATGGTCTCACGGGGTGGCGGCCAATTTGAATGTCTTTGCCGCCGCGCTTGAAGATGTCGCCTCCCCTCGACCGGAGTGGGAACCTCCTCGGTGCAGCTGCTCTCGCCGAGGGGCTGCTCCACGGGACCCCGGGAAGTAGTGGTAGTAGGGTCTGGTCCGGCGTGAGCGTCGTCGCCGCCGCCGCGTGGTCGGCGGGGCAAGCGGTGGAGTCGCCGGGATCACCCCACCAACGTCTTCTGCTCCTCCTCCACAAAGATGCTCGCTCCATCTCATCCTTTCCTGCACACTCAAACACGTAAGAAGGAACAAAGCGCAGTCTCATCGAAAGTAACCTCACATGTCTCTACAACGCGGTTAGTCTCAAGATTTAGAACTCACGAAGCATGTGAGTGCAAAGCATATCCAAGGAAAATGCCATCACCGATCGAGACTCAAACTTGTCGAGATTACCTTGCTTGAGAATGAAACACCTGCATCCAAAAACACGGAAGTGACTCACCTTGGGCAATCTCCCCAAACCGCAGCTCATATGATGTCTTCTTGGTAAAAGCACGAAGGAAAATGCGGTTGGAAACATGGCACGCCGTGTTGATTGCCTCATTAATACTTCCTCGGAGTCTTGTGTTCATCGAGCATGGTCCTTGCCATCTCCACAAGCGTCCGGTTCTTCCGCTCAACAATCCCGCCTACGCTGCGGAACATAAGGGCTAGAAAACCGGTGCTCGACACCCAAGTTAGCACAAAGAGACTTCGAACCGAGAGTTCTTGAATTCTCGTGCCATTGTCCTTTGCCGAATCGCTTTCGAATGGTCGGTCTCGGTAACTTCGGTTCTCGCCTCAAAATCAGATCACGAGCAAAACCAAAAGCCTCATCTTTGCCCTCCATGAAAAAAGACCCAAGAGTATCTCGAAAAATCGTCCAACGATCACTAGACAATACCACTTCCCACCGACTGACCTCACCGAGATGGACCAACCTGTGTCCATGTGAAGGATCTCTCCGGTCTCGAGGTCATAATCCCGATAATCGGGTGGTGGGAAGCGGTCTACCATCTTCCCGTGACGGCGGGGGTGGCAAACCAAATCCTTCTCAAATTTGAGTTTAGGCAATCCTCGGATCGATCCATTGAACTCAACCTCGCGAGGAGGTCGAAGCTCAAGTGACCTAGTCTCCTATGCCACTTCCACAAATCGGAGGAGGACCCGGCCAACAAGCAACAAGATGTGCCAAAGCCTCGAGAAAAATCAGCCGCGAAAAGACTTGCCCAAATGGCACAATCCAAAGAAATGAGATCATCGCGAGAGTCCAAAACTTCGAGAACACCCAACCTTAAAGCGTACCTCATACCCATCCGCCATGAGCCGAGAGACGGAGAGATTGAAGTGAAGGTTGGAGACGAGCGCCACATCCTTGAGCACAAAGTGGTCATTGATTCCGATTGACCCTCGAGATAGAATCTTCCCTCTGTTCTTGTCCCCGAAAGTGATGTACTCTTTCGTCTTCATGGGGGTGAGGCCGAGAACCACTTGGAGTTACCGGTCATGTGTCGAGAACAGCCCGAGTCAATGAGCCACATGTCCTCCGGCCTTTTCACCTGTATCAATGATAGAACATGGGATGAGCATATGGCACAACACTGGGTTAGTAAACTTGGAAGAGTACCGGTGTTGACCATCTTGCCCCAATAAGCATTAGGTAAAACAAACATCCCACGCCCCATCTTACCAAACCGCTCACCACGCACAACAAAAACGTGGTGCACTTCTCTTGTCAACCTCAAATCTCCCAAAGCGAGGATCTACATCCACTCACGAGCACGACCACCAAAGGGTCTCACAAACCGTGGCCCAAACCTATGAGGCCTCCTACCTTCGTGCCTAGCAACCTGCCTCACGAACCGACCGCACACCCCTCTCATACATGCCAAGAGGTGGGTGATACATGTCCGCGGTTCTCAAACTCCACTCGACGCCTAGCATCCCTCTTCCTCCTAAAGCAAAACTCAACCAAGTGACCATCTCTCCGGCAATACTCACAATGATACCTCACCTCTCTCTTGGGTGGTGGTTGGTTCACTCTCTTGGGTGGATGGTTCACTCTTGTTGTGGTTTTGGCCTTAGGAAGGGTTTCCTCGAGGGATCCCGGGCAAAGTGTCAAGTGGGTTCTTGAGGTAGTTCGGTTTGGGAAGCCACACTTGTTTGGGAGGTGGAGTCTTAGTTGGCTCTTGGAGAATGCCATCTTGCACAATGGGCTTGGTAGGCTCGGGTGGAGTGATCTTGGTCAATTTGGGAGTGTTGGTTGGTTTCTCACTCGAGCTCAAACCACTACCTTGACCAACCTTGCCATAAATGACTTCTCCCTTCCCACCTATAGCAAAGCCTAAACCCGATGTGTCGGTCCCCCTCTTGAACCCGACTCATCATCATGCCAAGCTAGCGCTCTCCACAAGACACCCAACTCAAGACAGGCGAAGATACTTGATCTCCTCTTCGACTTTCCCCTTGTCATGCCTACAAGACATGAGCTCCAACTCCAAAGCTTCACACTTAGCACATCCCAAAGACGGTGCTATCTGGAAGTTGGCCTTCTCAAGCCGCAAAGAAGCTTGGCAGCCTTCTCTGCCAACTCAGATCGCAAGTCAGGACAAGACTTGCACGCACTCAACAGCATCGGCCTAGACTTCAGATCAACGTGCTCATCTAGCAAGGCAGCATACTTGGACTGCAAAGACATGATGCTAGACATATGCACAGCACAAGCATCACACTCCCTCATCGGAGATATCGACAAAGCTTCCTAAGCAACTCTATCTCCGTCCACGACCATCTCCCCACTTCTCCTTGTATTCCTTTCTCTCCCTAGCGTACGCTTAAGCAACTTCTCTTGACACACTAGCGCATCGCCCAAAGATTCAACTTCATCGGAGAGAGACTCGATTGTGGGAGGTACCTCGGAAGGAGAAGAGTCGTTCTTGTGTGTGGCTTGGCGCTGTCGGCCACCGCTCCATCGAGGGCCATGGTGCGTAAAACCCCCAGGCTTGGAGTCGGTAAAGAAGCAAAGTCCATTTAGCTTGTCCTCGACCTTGCGCTCGGACTCCTCATCGCTTGAGGAAGATTGCCCGTCCGAAGAGTCGTTGTCGAGGTCGCTGAGGGAGGCAAGGAAGGCGTGCTTGTGCTCCTTGGCACGCTTTGAGGTACTTCTTCTTGATCGCCTCCTTGTCGAAGCCCTTCTTGGACTTGTACTTGCCGAGATGTACTCGCGCTTGTCCTTGCGCTTGTTGGAGTCGTGCTTGTTGGAGTAGTACTTCTCGCCGGAGTACTTGTCCTTGTTCTTCTTGGGGCATGCGGCGGCAAGTGGTCCTGATCGCCGCACTTCAAGCATCCGCCCTTGGATGGACCGCCACGCCGACGGTTCAAGCGGTTGTTGTGGAACCGCGAGAATCGGCTGATGACTAGTGCAAGCTCATCATCCCCAAGGCTCTCCATCTGCTCCTCTGTCACAGACACCAAGGAAGACAAGGCAAACGACATCCGTGAAGGGTTTGCAAAAGAACTTCGAACTACCCTTACGAGGCGAGAGCAACATTTGGCGCGATGGATTCTTCACCGCCTGGATCGAGCCTCGATCTCGGGAGGACTTGAGCTTGTTTGTAGAGCTCGTCGGGTGTGAGGGTGTCGTAGTTGGCGGGCACTCCATGATCGCGGACACCTTCACATCCCACACCTTCCGATCCAGAGCGTACAAGAGCCGCATCGCCTTCTCGTGCTCGTCAAGCCTCTCCGACGGCTTGTTCGCCCGAAGCTTGTTGCAGATCGTCTGAAACCTAGCAAAGAGAGAATCGATGGACTCGCCATCAAGCTGGATAAGGTTGTTGTACTCTCTCTTGTAGGTCTCATATAGGTGGGCCTTGACTTGTGGGGTTCCCTCGTGGTAGCTCTCTCTAGTGTCTTCCACACCTCACGGCGGTCTCACAAGTGGCAACTCTCTCAAACTTCGGTGTCTTTGAGGCTAGAGAACAAGACGCTCCTCGCCGGGTTGTTGGCATTGTGTTGGGCTATTTGTTCCTCACCCACTTTCGGCGGCTAGCACTTGGTAGTTCTCATCCTCGACAATCTCCCACACTCTCAATCCATCCCCATAAGATGTGCTTGCATCTTAATCTTCCAATAGGGATAGTTGGTGCCATCGAACTCCTGAGGCTTGCCACCAAAGTGACCAAACCTCTCCATGTCGCCTTCTCATGGATCACGGACGATTAAGGTGGATATGATCCTTAACCGGCTCGATACCAATTGAAGGACCCGAAACGGCGACGTGAGGGGGGTGAATGGGAGCCTCGATTTTCCTTTTCAGTTTTGGGTCATCGGCTCAACCCCCGACCTCGAAAAGCAAACTCACACAAGGTCCGGGATAACACACGTGCTAACCGGTAGCAAGGTGTTACAAGCAAAGAGAGCACCAAGATGTCCACGACCCAAATGATTGGGTGGATGTTCCCTAGGAACACAGCGGGGACACCTCAAACTATCACAGACCGTCGACAAAAGCGAAAGTCGAAAGACAATAGAAAAATGAGTCACCCGACTTCTATAGAGAAGAAGTGAGTTGCCGAACTAAAATACCAACGCCAACTTCGTGGCGAGAGTATCTAGAAAAATTCCTCAGCTCGATAGACAGTTGGCGCAACAATCGGAACTCAATTTGGATCACAAAAGAGCAAATCACGCACAAAACAGCTCTACGCACAAAGAACACTAGAAGATATCGACATAGCCTGAGCAAACACTAAGCTGAACTCTGGAACCTGCAAACTCCAAGTCGATCTCTAAAACATCCATAACCTTTTACTTCCTTGACAACTAATTTTAGAATAAATAAATGCATGTAATTTACGCAAGCCAAGAAAGCTAATTGATTTGACCAATTAGAAGCAAGAACTAGCTGGTGCTCTCGACAAGCCTACCAATGCACTGCTGCTACTGCTCAAAATCGATTGCTAAAATACAATACTGATTCATGGATACAAGAGAATGGAGTTACGTATTGACTTTTACCTTGCCCATCGACCAAGCTGTAACCTGCTGACAAGAAGCTGCTGTACCTCGAGAAGAATGCAGCGAGATGAAACTGCAACCTGACGAAGCTACCTGATTGCTCGGTGTTGGGCAGCTGCTGTCCTGACGTAGCTGGATCCTCACGAACGGCGCCTGGGCACCGAACAGCTCGAGGCTTCTGCTTGCTGATGAGAAGCTGCGGCACGCAGGGACTGCTTGCTTGCTTGCCAATCTGAAAAAGACAGCACGAACTGCAGTACAGAAGAGGACTGGACAGGGGCGCTTGATCTGGGGCTGCACAGACTCACGCAAACAATCTGCCAGGGAGACAGGCAGCTAACGAACAGGCAGCTGCGACCGCAAAGAACAGAAACACCGACGCCGAGAATGGGGAAACCGACGAGGCACAATCCTAACAGAACTCAGTCAAATCACCATCTCAAATCACAAGATTTGAACCAGATAAACTAGACACAGAGAGGAGACTAAATCCAAGAAATTGCAGCACCTTACCAAGAGAATCGATCGGAAAATCAGATCACGCGAAATCGGACAGAAAACGGAAATAGAAAGCAAAACGCCGGGATCTCTGTGCACGTGAGGATTTAGGCAGTTTCCTTTGGTAGATGAATTCCACTCACATCATAGCACAAACCAGCGCAAAAAGAACGAACTGAAACAGCCTCTAATCGAAGAAATCAAACTGTAAAGAGGGAGGAGAAAAGAGTGACGAGAAATAACACCGGAACTCAGATTAGAACACACGGGCACAAGTGCTCGAGATCAAAACGCCACCATGGCACGGGCTACTTAGGGCTAGCCCTTGCCCAACCAAATTCGATACAAGATCGGTGGACCTCTCACACACGGAGTTTGGAACCCTAGCTAAGAAATGTGAAAATGAGAGGCAAGGGAGGATGAAGGGGTATGCCTGCGCTAAATAGCCCCAATTCCTCTCGCCTAAACTACCCCTAGGATACATGAGTCGATTTTGTAACCCCTAAGGCTATTTCACGACTCGGGTAATCTTGATCCGGCGGCCACCGCCTCTCCTCATCGGTAGCCTTGCCTCCACGCAACCTCCCCCGATGCCGCCACGTGCCGTCCCTTCCGTCCGCCCGGAACACTTGGGTTTTGAGGCCCAAACCCCGAAACCCGCGCCTGTGGTTTTGAGGCCCAAACCACTAAACCAGCGCCCGATGGTTTTGAGGACAAACCACCAAACCTCCTCGACACGTGTCATCGCCGCCTTGACCGCCTCGAAAGTCGTCAAGTCATCCGAGCTCCCCTCTACACTTTTTGCCGCGCCCGTCTTGACCCGGGTCGACCCGGTCCCCGCCCGCGTCCTCTCGCATCCGTCGATGTCCCCGATATGTCGGCCTCCATGGCTAGCCACCCGGCGATCCGGTCCCTCGGTCCAAGCCTCACGTCCGTCCTTCACCTCCGCGGTCCGTCGGCCCGCACGTCCTCCTTGGCCCCTTCACCTGCGCCGTCGGCTACCATCTCCGAGCTCAACACCCGCACAACACACGAACCAAGAGATACGTCTTGACACACTCCACGTATGCGGTGAAACATAGCCGGCGCGAGAAAAGATAAAAAGAAAATAGAAGGAGAATGTTGATTTGCTGACAATCACTACATCACAAAACTAAACACATGTGACCTAAATCAACCATGTGTTCGCAAAGGTACTTGCCTAAATCATAGTTCATACTTGCTAGCTCATGTTGATGGTAAAATCATGGTTTGCTAATTTTTCTCGCATATGTAGGCTTCAAGAGCTTGTCCTAGCTGTGGTACGGAATGGCCTGTCCGGATGGTGAAGGCGATGGCGATGATGATGTGAATGAACCCAGGGAGGATCAAGATCAAGCTTCATCACCAATCGCTCCTCAAGAAAGAAGCGCAAGAGAGTCAAAGCTGAACCGTGGAAGAAAATAACAATGCAGTCCATCAACGGAGGTACCTAGGAGGTCCTTGAGAAGTGCTAAAGCCGGGCAAATCGAGGCCGCTCAAGAGGCGTCTTCTGGCTGGAGCTTAGCCGACGGTCGGTTTCCAAAAAAAAAGAAGAAGTAGTGATGATGAGGCCTGAGGAATAATAGGAAGAGAGATTGCAAAGGCTCTCTTTTGCCATGTAGATACCGTAGATGTGCTGGTATCCGGTGGTAGTAGATGGTCCTTTTTCAAGTGAGAGGGCTGTAGCTTCTAGTTCTGGTGTAATATATATCCTTAAGTTACTCTTTTTTTTTTGTTGGATGCATCCTTAAGTTACTCTTGTTACAGACTCGTAGAGGTTATTATTTATCTCGTGATTTCTGATAATATCATTCAATCTAGACTGGTAGCGCCACTCCCATATTAATACTTGCTTGCTAGTAGAGAACATCTTGGAGCACTCATAAGCTTGAGGGCATGGGATACTATTGCTTGCATTGTTGATTCTGGATTCAGGCATGGTGTTTGATCGAGTCTTGAGTCTTGGTGGATCAGGAGAGCGTAATCAGTGTCTTGGTAGCTGCTTGTTGCTCCAAAGTAGATTAGAAGGTAGTGGTAACTACTCCCACCATATGGAAAATTCAGTTGCCTGTTGTCCATCTTTTCAAATACTGCATTTCAATTCTTGTACTTGTGTACTTGCTTTGTGCTTTGATCTTTGTTTCGTTGCAAGAATCTTTTGTGATAAGTAGGATTTAATGTCCATGCTAGAGTCCTCTTAGTCATAGGCCTTTGGCTAAGGAATATTTTGTTAGTGTGCCGGCCCGGACTTAGTTTATTGGCCCTAAGGACAAGCCCTGGTGTGATCTTTGTTGTGTTAGGACCAAACCATTTTCAAGGGGTGAGTGTAATCACAGACACAAATTAAGATTTGATCTTTAAAAATTTTAGAGCCTGGTTATCCTCACCCCCTCTTGTGCCATTTAGTCCTTTTAGAGGATCTCTTTGCAAACAAACTTGAGCAGGTACGTTAGGGCTACACCAAAGATGACAAAACAGAGCAAGAACCGGAACGCTGACGTGACTTTAGAAGCTAACGTGTTGGAACTGTTGGAACAAGAGACATGCAGGCTCGGCTTCCGATCTGGCCCAGCTCGCTGCACGTGCACGAGCCGGGGCCTCCACAAGCCCACCGAGCCACAACATATCAAGTTCTTGGGCCTTCTCAACCCCAACATATCAAGTTCTTGGGCCTTCTCAACCCAAAAGACTAGCCTAATAGGTTAGGACCGCCTCGCCTTATATGTTGTGCTCCCCCACCATCAATAACCGTTGTCGGACAAACTCGTAGCGGGCTTCGTCAGTGTGTGACCTATCGAGATTTATTTGCGGGTTCACACAACGGAAGCATGGCGTGAGCCCATAACCATTGTTGGAACCGAGACATCTGGGCTCGGCTTCCGATTTGGCCCAGTTCGCTGCACGTGCACGAGCCGGCGCCTCCATAGGCCCACCGAGCCACAACATATCAAGGTCTTGGGCCTTCTCAACCCAAAATACTAGCCTAATAGGTTAGGACCGCCTCGCCTTATATGTTGTGCTCTCCCACCATCAATAACCGATGTGGGACTAACCCCAACAATCTCCCCCGTAGTCACACATC
Organism: Hyparrhenia diplandra; assembly: GCA_015847255.1. Lineage (NCBI taxonomy): Eukaryota > Viridiplantae > Streptophyta > Magnoliopsida > Poales > Poaceae > Hyparrhenia > Hyparrhenia diplandra. The sequence goes on along the minus strand of JADLZK010010237.1, from coordinate 223,770 downwards.
GGACCCAACTTTCAAAACTTTCTTTCTTCATTCGCTCTGAACTTTTGGTTCTCTTTATCAACTATCCTGAAAACTCTCTTGTATTTCTTACTTTGATGCAATGGAAATGGTGACATCCCTTGTTCGAAAAACTTGTCACCCAATCTTGATAATTCTATGAGGCGCACGGGTTTTTGTATGCTTCCCGGATCGCCGGCATAACCCGAGGGCACCATGTCAAGAAGTTATCACCGCGTTAGTTTCTCACCACGATGGGTGAGAGCGTGGACATGTTCGATGAGGAGGACACCATTGATGATTTGGGGTTTTGTGTGAATGAAGATGAAAAGAGGATGCTTTCACTATCATGTGAAACGGTAAGCGCGTTTACCTCAAGTAGGAGGCCGCAACTTTTTGATAGAAAGGTGGAAATATCCTCCACCATGGGTTCTAAAGGTATAAATGATTATGATTGATTTAGTCAAGGATTACAACACAATAAAATGATACAAACCTACGAACTATATACAGTATACACCAATAAGATCTCAACCGAATCAATCCATATATATCACATATATGTATAAAGATTAGTACATGACCTATTGCTACATGTTGGTATCTCCCAGATCCATATATATCCATCTCTAAAGAGAAGGCTTCATAGTAAATAAAGATATTTTAGTTTGAGTAAAAGAACATAAACCTGCTCCTTTTTGTTCTGCATGTTTGTGAAAATATTTCCACTTTACAGTATTGTGCCAATCATTACTCTTGATTTCTTTTTGCAAAGAATGCTTGAAGTGCCGCCTAGTTCTTACACAATACAAGAAACAAGCCACATATGTCAAAAAGGGTGACAGAATTCACAAAGACGCCAAGAGAGGAAGTCACACGGTGGTGACGGGTTGCGTGTTGATGTTGTGGTAAGGAACAGCCCCTCACCGGTGGGTTACATAGGGAGGAGCAGCAGACCAATCGTGATTTGGCCACCATCAACCTATACAGGAAAGATACAATCATTGCTAACCTACCATACAGGTCTAAACTGCTATTTCTGGCCAAATCAAGATTGGTTCCTTTACATAGTTGTCACAGGATTATCTAGGATATTAACTTGTCGAATAAAAGGTTCATGGACTAAGAAATGAAAAAAACCTTCAAATCTCTTTGCTTCCAAATTTCCTTAGAATGGCAGCCTTGTAGATAGCAAGTTGCACATAAAGCTTGTCATATAGCTGGTCCAAATGCTGAAAGTAAGCAATCCACCATGTTTTTCATGAACAACATGGTACAAAATACAATCCAAAGACCCATTATAAAATCCCATGCTCATGCCGACGTAAAAAGATGATCTGCCACCTTCAGGCTGTTGACTAACAGCTTGGATTCGTTACATTCATCGAAAGCAATTCGCCGGAAGAGGAGGCCCACAAAGTCCGGGATTGCCAATGTACATATACTGATTGTTGAGTGTTTGCAGCTGTTGTCCCGGGGATTGTTCCTCGATAAATTGTTGTATGACAAGTTGAGGCAGCTCAAGAATGTTAGATCCGATAAACTTGACGGTATGCTGCCACTGAAATAATTGTAAGATAGGTCGAGGGATTCTAGTTTCCTTAAAGAACCAATATCACCTGAATCGGTCCACTTAACTGGTTGTTAGATAGATTCAAACTCCAAAGTCCCTTGAGTAAAGTTAGTCCCTTCGAATTTGTCCACTTTGAAACCATTACTTGATAAATCTATCAACACAATATGTTTTGTGAATTCATGGGTATAGTTAAGAATTCGATCTTTTATGAATGTTGATATGCTGTCGCTACTGTAATTATAAAAGGATACATCACTTTGGGATTGCCATCATTTGTTTCACGTGCCATGGCTGTCAACCTTGCTAGGGACGAAGGTATAATTCCTGATATGTTGTTGTCTGCTACATCCGTAATGAAGTCCAACAATACTTGATAACCGCCTAGGAAGGTGACCATGAAATATATTCGACCTTAGGATCAGCACCTCTAAGTTGGGCATTTTCTTTGCTACCCATATTGGCACATTTCCAGAGAACCTATTGTACGAAAGATCAAGAAAGCTTAATCTTGCAGAACATCATTTATCTTTGTGTTTGAGATATCGAGAACATATATGTCTGTTTGCCATATCAACCAGACAGGAAACTGAGGCCCCAGGTCACATGACCCAAAATATGCTTCTGTTAATCTAAACGTAGGAACCCAGTCTTCACCAAAATTCAATTTCAGGGATGTGTTTTCAATGTCCAGCAACTCAAGGCTCACGAGACTAGCAAAATGTTCTTCCGAAAGCACACTACTGAAGTTATTGCTGACAAGGATCAATTCAGTTAAGTTACCAAGTGCTCCAATCCCACTAGGTACATCACCATCCAACATGTTCCATGAGAGGTCAAGGTAACTTAGGCTCCTCATGTTTCCTATCCAAGATGGTATAGAACCACCCAACATGTTCGATGAGAGGTCAAGGTAATCTAGACTCATGTTTCCTATCGCAGATGGTATAGGACCAACCAACATGTTCGATGATAGGACAAGATGATCTAGACTCCTAATGTTTCCAATACCAGATGGTATGGAACCAACCAACATGTTCGATGATAGGACAAGATGATCTAGACTCCAAATGTTTCCAATACCAGATGGTATGGAACCAACCAACATGTTCGATGAGAGGTAAAGGTAACTCAGACTCGTCATGTTTCCTATCCCAGAAGGTATAGAGTCAACCAACATGTTCGATGAGAGGTCAAGGTCACTCAGACTGCTCATGTTTCCTATCCCAGAAGGTATAGAACCAACCAACATGTTCGACGAGAGGTCAAGGTCACTTAGACTCCTCATGTTTCCTATCCCAGATGGTATAGAACCAACCAACATGTTTGATGAGAGGTCAAGGTAACCTAGACTCCTCATGTTTCCTATCCCAGATGGTATAGAACCATCCAACATGTTCGATGATATGTCAAGGTAGCTGAGATTAGTTAAATTTCCTATCCATGCTGGTAACTGGCCTTTCAAATTTGCATCCTGCAAGTGTAGCTCACGCAACTTACTCCATGAACACTGCGGTAATCTCCCTATGATATCTGCATTTATACTGCTATATTCCAAATTGAGTAACTGCAAATTGCATAGATTTTTCAAGGTCGTTGGAACGATACCCGATATGGAATTGTCACCTATCTCCAAGACCTCAATGGAGGTCATGTTTCCTAATGAAGCAGGGATGAGCCCAGACCATCCACACCAAGAGAGATAAAGCTCCTTGATGGAAGTGACATCCCAAAACCAGCTGCGTTGCAGGGCCGAGTTAAATGGATTGTAAGACATATCAAGGACTTCAAGATGTGTGAGGTTTGAGTGGGAAAGAGGAGAGGTTTTGTTGTTCAGGGAACAGAAAGACAGGTCGAGTGTTTTCAGATTAAGCAGCGTATTAACCTTGCTCACCCAATCGCTTGCGAAACTGAGGTTCAATCCGCTCATAAAAAGGGTCTTTAGTGAAGATAGATGTGGCAACCATGTCAGATCTGAAACGTAGTGAAGATCTGGTGTGTCGGCCAGATAAATGCTGCTAAGATACGATCGCGGATAATAAAGGCTGCTAAGATCAAGGTGCTGCAAGCGAGAAAGGTTACCAAGTTGCCAAGGTATACTCCCCGGATAACCAGCATAGGAGAGGTTGAGATACCTTAGGTTATCGAGGGCACCCAAAAACGAGAAAGGTTCGCTCGCGCTATAGTTGAAGTCATTGAAGCTAACATCCAAGTATCTCAGATTTGGTAAGGCGGCAATAATGGTGGAGTTCATGATCTGACCTCTCGGTCTATTCTCTCCCGATGAAGTGCTCAGGGCCACGGAGGTCAAGCGATGACATGGCCGGTTCGGTTGTCGCACCGGACTCCCTTCCACCCGCAGCAGTCTTCGCCTCGCCATGACGAGAGGAGCCCGTTAGGGTCTATGAAGCTTTTCTTGAAGGAGATGAGTGCCTCACACTCGCTTGAAACGCAGCAACGAGCCGAGACCACCCTTGCGTGAGCAGAAAAGGATGAAGGTGGTGTCATGGAAAGAATCAAGGCGACGACTGCTCCTTGAGTAGCCGAGCAATAATTTTGTGATCAGAGCCTGGCTAGCTCTTCGTTGTTTGTGTTTTTTGGCTATTTGTGATGGAATGTAAACTACGTACTCCAGTAGTTTTGAGTGGGATATAAGCTTGATCTACCTCTCTCTCTATATATATGAAAAAAAGGTGATCTGTATATACACAAGGGAAGTGTACTTGCCGTGCTTGCCCCCGGCAGTCAACTAAAAGTAATCCAGCGATGGAGGGCAGGTAATACTCCACTACTACTCCATCAATCAAATAACTCCCGCGTGGTTGTCACTTGTCAGCAGACTGGGAGGGAGACCATCATTGGGGTCTATCGACACAGGTAATACTCCACTACGGCTCCATGTTATTCGTACTCCCTCCGTTCTTTTTTTAACTGTAGTTCTCACTTCTTGAGAAGTTAAATTTATACAATTTTGATCAAATATATATAAGAAAATATTATGATATATAATTAGTATCAATAGAGATAGATCATTAAGTTTTTTTAATATTAGTTTTATTTATAGATACAAATGTTGCTAATATTTTCTACAAACCTAGTTAAACTTTAGAAAATTTGACTTTCTACATAAGTTAAACTTTAGAAAAAAAGTACTTTCTGTCACTTTATACAAACCTATATATATGCTTCGTCTTTGTCTGATCCACCACAATTTCTGTGACTTTCTGTCTCAGCCAATATATAGGAATTCTTAGCATATATCTAATCTCTTGTCAATAGGAATTCTAAGCACATGTTGGTTATTGGCTATCTGATCCATAGCTCTCAGTTAAATTTCTTAATGTTGTGGTTTCCTCTGTCCCAACTTTCTACCTGACTACTTTCACTTTACCAGCAGCAACCATCAAGTAGATTTGACAAGATTAGAAATCACCGTCTTTAGTGACCGGATTATCGACTTCAATGCAAAAAGGCTTCTTACTGCAGCTTGGGAAATGATGCGCATGGCAAAGGATGGTGGTGTCTTGGGGTGACTAACTTAAAATCTCACAATGAAGCCTCAATGATGAAAAAAAATTTCATAAATTTAAAGTAAGCTGGACATCCCTTGCGTGTGAACATTAGGTGGGGAAAACTCTACCCAAATGGAAGGCTACCAAATCATATGAAAAAAGACTCTTTCGGGTGAAGGGATAATCTGAAATTGTTGGACACCTTTAATGTGACATACCAAGTTTTTGTGTAATACAAAAATAGGAACTTTTCAAAATTTTCCACTACTATCCAAGATGGAAAGAAGACTCTTTGATGTCAGCAGATTTCTATCCTACCATGGCAGATTGATTTTAGTAAACTCTGTGTTCTCTGCTCTCCCAACCTATTATATGTGCACTCTTGTGATCCCACCCATAGTCATTGACCAGATTGACAGATATAGAAAGCATTGTATCTGGAGCAAGGGGACATCAACAGAAGAGGTACACGCTTAGCAGCTTGGGAACCGATGGCCTTGTTAAGTTCATGAAAAGTGAACCCAAAAAGTGCTACAGTATCCATCACATCGAATATCTTGGCGCATGCATGGACCATTAAATGTAGGTAAACAAAAAAATAATAATTGCACAGTTTGGCTGAAAAGTGCGAGAGGCGAACCTTTTGAGCCTAGTTAGTCCATGGTGGGACAATAATTACCAAATACAAACAAAAAGTGCTACAGTAGCCGAACCTAAAATATTTCACCAACTAAACACCCCCTATGTGTAGATCTAACGAAGAAGGTGGCATGGGCATCATCAATAAGCAGAATCAGAATTCAGCTCTGTTAATGAAATTTTTAGACAAATTCTACAACCATGCTGATGTCCTCTAGGTTCATTTGACTTGTACAAAACTCTACCAGAATGGCAGCATCCCTCCTCATTCTAGAAGCCCCTGTGAATCCTTCTGGTGGAAGGATGTCCTCAAGAATTTCTCCAAGTTCAGAAACTTTGCTTCTTACAACCCTAACAAAGGAGCCTCTACCTCTTTATGGTTGGATAATTGGTCAGGACAGATCCTGGACGATAAATACCCTTAGCTCCTTTCATTCTCAAGGAAGAAAAAGTGCTCAATCAAATTTTTAATTGACCAAGACTTGGAATCCTCATTTTTCCTCCCCTTGTTTGGTCAAGCAGCAGACCAACTGATGGAATTGGAGCAATTGTTAATACAGAATATTGGTGACACCTCCTCAAATGATTCTTGGCTGTATGATTGGGGACCCAACTATTCATCAAGACAGGCCTATATATTCTTACAAGGAAAGATCCAAGCCTCACCCATTTTCAAATCGATCTGGAAAGCTAGAAATTTGGGAAAACACAAATTCTTTGCATGGTTACTAGTAAGGGACAGAATGAGCACAAGAAACATTCTAAGAAGAAAGAACATGTACCTCCCTGACTATTCGTGCGTGCTGTGCCAAAGTGGGTCAGAAGAAACCAACATCCATTTATTTTTCGAATGCCCTTTCAGATCTTCATGCTGGAACTCTATCAATGTAACATGGGATCTCACCCTGCTGCCACTAGACATGCTAATCAAGGCCAGAACAGACTTCAATAGTCACATCTTTCAGGAAATCTTCCTATCAGCCTGCTGGTGTCTTTGGAAGGCAAGAAATGGTATTATCTTCGATCATAAAACTGCCTCAGTTTCAGAATGGAGGCTCACCCTCAAGGCTGAGATTAGCTTGGTGTGTATCAAAGCTAAGAAGCGGATCGTGGATCCATTGTCAACGTGGTGCGAGAATAGTCTATAGTAATGAGTTATGTATTTTGCTTTTGGGTCGTGATGACCTTGTATTTCACCATTCTTTGTATTCTTGTTCATATCATCAATAAAAAAAAAATAGGTAGGGGGCTTCCTGCCATTCTCTCAAAAAAAAAAATGTGTGTGGCATGTAGTTGTTCACGTCAAACCTAAGTCAAAAGTTTCCACTTCTCACCTTGTTTTTAAAATTACGACTTAAAAATTGTTTTTTTTTTTTTTGCAAAAGCCACTTGTCAGGAAGTTGACTAAGTCAACAACATGACAACAGGCACTTTCAAAATAAAATGGTTTGTCAAAAAAAAAAATTTGATTGAGTTCAAGCCGCATCTGAATTCAAAATGACACCATGCATGTGATATATGTGTTCCTAAAACTAAATCGACCCTAACTCCCACTCATCTCTATTGCAAAGAAGGTTCATAATATAATCTGTGTGCATCAATGTGATTTTGTATTGCATATGTGCCTGGTCTTTATTTGAGTTTTGTGGAGTTATTTTCCTCTTCAAACCCTTGATTAAAGCCTGTCCTTACTGAATGGCCCTGCTGTCAGGATGGTGAAGCTAAATGCATGGTGATGATGACGTGAATGAACCTAGGAGTATCAAGCCTCATCAGCAAATCATGCCTCAAGGAAAGAGTCACAAGAGAGAGCCAAAGCTGAACTGGTGGAAGAAAACGTGAATGCAAGCCAGAGGTGCCTTGGAGAAGACCTTGAGATGTACTAGCCAAAGCAGTCGAGGCTGCTTAGGGCTTCCCCAATGCACCACGGTGGAGTGTCGTCCCCGTCTTCCACGTCCTTGCCATTCACCAAGCTGATATGTCACGGGCGATGGTGATCTCGTGGGTTGTCATAGAAGAAGGCATCACTTGAGGAGTGTGTTGGGGCAAGGAAGCCAATCGATAACCTTTGTAATGCAAAAAAAAAAAAGGAGCCATACAAAATACTATAGAAATCAACCAATTTTTATTTTTTTATAGAAAAACATAGAAAACAAGAATAAGAAGTACTCCCTCCGTTCCAAATTATAAGTCAACAAGAATAAGAAGTACTTCTTCCGTTCTAAATTATAAGTCGCTTTGACTTTTTTTGGTTCATCCATTTTGATATGTATCTAGACATATTATTATATCTAGACATATTATTGTATCTAGACATATTATTATGTCTAGATATCTAGATGTGTAGCAAAATGAATGTACCCAAAAATCAAAACTACTTATAATTTGGAATGGAGGGAGTATTTCATTCAAAAAATGGATGCAGGTATTATATAATAACACCCCCCCTCCCCAACACACACACACGCACACAATTCACCCACCCACCCCACCACCACCCAAACAAAAATCCTTCGTAGAAACCAATTAACTTCACAGGCTAACGGAAGAAATCAGCATCAGTATATTTATCAACCACCGAAACCACCAGCCGAACAGGGCCGAAAAGTCCAAATATATGTTCTGTGAGCTCTCAAAATTCTATATATTGTGTGCATTATGAATCTGATCCAAAAAGAATTTAAAATTTCAAAGACAATTTATAATGAGCTCAACTTCATACGAGCCACACAGTTTACTACTGAAATAAAAAAAAATTCTATATACGTCATTAATATTGAATTCTTTTTCCTTCTCTACTTATTGCTAGATATAATTTCTTGATATTACTTCGTCTTTAGTAAACCAATTCTCTTCTAACTTAAGTCGGGGAGCAAATCCACATGTAACACCAATCCTCTAACAAAATTGAGAGGAGTCTCGTCTGTTTTGGGGGCTTATTTGGATGCTTAATAATACACCTCAATCCATATGTGTTGGTGTGGTTTGGTGTGTCCATATGTATTATTGGTGTAAGAATACACCTCTTTTTTTTTTTTGAATCAATGTAAGAATACACCTCTTTTTTTTTTTTGAATCAATGTAAGAATACACCTCAATCCATAGTATTGGTATGGTTTGGTGTGTCCATGTATATTGGTGTGGTTTGGTGTGAGGTGTATTCTTAAGCATCCAAGCAAGGCCATAGAGGTAAGAAGAAAAAAAGTATCTACAACCAAATCTAATCATAAAATAGATGTTCACACTATTCGAATTAGAATATTTGGGAGAGCACTAGATTTGTTTAAAACCAATTTTACTCGGTGAATTCTTTGTCAAACACTTGGCTCTATAAAATCTAGATCATAGAAACTTTAGATCTAAGGGCTAGATAGATCCATATATTTCATGGAGAATCTAAAAAAATGCCGTAAAAACACTTTTTACCTTATTAAGCAGGCACCACTGATTTACAGATTACAGAGTGTTCGTTTCTTTTCTTTCTTGTTCGTCTTCCTCGCCATGTACAGGCTCGCCGAGCGTTGCCAGCTGCACCGCCATGCGCCGCCGCTCCCGTCCTGGCCGCAACTTCGCCAGGGCTCCCAGACCCGCCTGTCTGCCGCTTCTTGCTCCAGCCAGCGCTCCGAGCCCTGTCCGTACCGCATCTTGCTCCGCGCCAATCCTCTCCCCTCACCGTTCTCCTTCTCCCGCTCCTCGATCGGTTGCAATATTTCCCTATCACTGCCGACGTGCATGCACACTACATCGTCGGCCACGCTCGATCTCCTCATCCTGCAGCTCGTTTCCTTCTCGCCTCCCTATGTGGCCTATCGGCTCGCGGCCAGACGACAGGATCTATCGGCCATCCACCTGCCGACAGCCCAGTCATGGCCTGATCGGGGCTCCAGTGGCCCTGAGAACCCGATAGGGTCCCATGTTAGCCACGCCCAAGCCGACTGCCGTCGCCGCTGCGCCTACGCCACCGCCGCGTTGCCCTACCTGGCCGCGTAGGCCGTGCTCCCAAATGCCGCTCCTCTTCCTGCCGCCCGACTCCCTGGCGGGCGCCGGTGCCGCAATCCGCGCTGCCGCGGCCTGCGGTGGGCGCTTGATTTCCACATCCAGCTGCAGACCGAGGAGATCGTGGCGCGCGCGGCGCGCCGCCGGGCGCCGAGCACCCGTCGGCGGCGCCAAGCATCCATGTGGCGTGAGATCGAGCCCCGCTGCCGTGGATGGGGAGGCCAGTCTGGAAACAACCCAGACTTCGAGTGGCTTCCCACCGAGCTCCGCCGGATGGCGCCGCCAAACGGCCGAGCCGTGCTGCTCTTCCGCTGTCCCGGACCGGTGTGGCTGCCCTGTTGCTAAGCTCGAAGGATGGGGCACTCCCCAAGAACAAGCGGCGCAAAAAACAAGATGTGAGTGATGATTGTTGGATTTTTACTGAGATTATTTGTGTTTCATTTCATTCACATTTAAGTTGCCTTGGCCTAGAATGCTTGTTAATTTCTTTTCAGTGCCTTGAAATAGAGTCTCCTTGGAATATCTAGCTATTGTTGGTGTGTAGGCTAATAAAGAGATAAACTGAAGTACCTATATGATTCATTTCTGGATGACTAAAGTACTGAGGGGTACTGTATAGTACTTTCTACACTCTGTGGAGGCTTACTATTTTGTTTGACATGGGTTCATCTTTTGAATAACCTTTCCTAACTTAGAGTGCCTAGCTTACAATCCACTCGAGTTGATCTTTCAAAAAGAAAAAGGAAAATTCCACTCGAGTCGATTTGCAGAAATTAAAAAAAAAATACAAATTAGTTAGACAGTTCTTCATGCCTTTGGAAGCCACAACTGAATGAGAGAATGATTAACAATAAAATGCTGCTACATCACAGTCTCTGCAAGTGTTTGATGAGTTAACTGACCATTGCCTAGCCTCAGTCTTTCGACTTATTGCTGGAGAATAAGAAATTTAGACGCCCACCTTAAACCTTTCACCAAACTTCATCTCAGTTGTGTCTAGCTGGTTGAGCACCATTATTGTTAAATTATATGATATGATACTTTTCTGAGTTTCTCCAGCTGGTTTTGAATAATGCTCACCTCTAGTCTTCTTAAATCAAATCGTGATCCCTGGTCAAAATTCCATGCATCTCTATTATCACCTTGCCTTTATCAAAAAGTTTGAATAAATGCCTCCTGGATAGCAACAATTTTCACACAAACATCTTGCATTCCTGGTCTATCTTTTGGTGATTCCATGGAGCACATCAGGCCAATTTCGATCAATGGTACGATATAGTTTTGCATCCATAGATTACAAACTGCTTCATCCTCCTCATTTTTCATTTGGGGATCTAAAATCTCGTTGATTTTATCAGGGAATGCTATATCCACATACTTGTGAAGGCTGAGGTCGTCGCCAAATAATTAGGTCGGTTGGTCGCTTTGCTTTGAGCAATTCTAGTAGGAGCACCCCAAAACCATAAACATCACCACACATTGAAATTTTGCATCCCATCCCATACTACTCTGTGAAACAGACACACACAACAATGCACATAGAAAAATTGAGAAGCTAACCAAAAAATAATAAGAGATCAGAGATAAATTTATAGTCCTCCCAATGTAGGACCCATACGACATAGTAAAACTTACCAGGTGCTATATACCCAATGGTTCCTGAGGCACCAACCAAGTCTTCTGGACTGCTACTAATAAGACTTGAAGAGAGAAACTTTGCTGACCCAAAGTCACCAAGTCGTGAGGTCATGTCATAATCCAAAAGAACATTGCTAGGCTTCAAATCACAGTGAACCAATGGAGGTATCAACTGGTTGTGCAGATAGTCAAGAGCAGAAGCCACATCTGCGGCAATACTAATCCGTTGACCTAAACTTAACACCCTCCTTGGTCTACCTTGGTGTAGACTTGGGTGTATCCACATGTCTAGACTACCATTTGCCATGAACTCATATATTAGAGCTTTGAATTCATTGTTCTCAAAATCTACTGTTGAGCACAAGGTGATTGCTTGAATTAGATTGCGATGGCGGGTATGCTTCAAGACTTCACACTCATGGAAAAAGCTATTAAGTGATCCTTGCTCATCAAGATGAAATACCTTGATGGCAACAATGTCTGTATCAAATTCAAAGCGACCAATGTATACAGATGCTGTATGACTTGAGCTGATCTTGTTGACTGGAGAAAACCAATTTGTGGCTTTAAGAATGTCTCCGTATGACACCTTCTTTATTGTCTCTCTGAAGCTTTCAGGTGGTTGGGTTGCTTTTCCCTTCATAACAAAGGCAACAACACATAGAAATGACAAAGAAAGCAATAGTAGCCGATGGGGCAACTATGAGCAGCAGGCGTGCATTAAATTTTCTTTTTGTTGTTGATGTGGTGGAGGTGGGGCAGATCGGCAATGCAAATATAGCAATTTCTTGACATAATCCCAAGTTTCCGTCCAACATGACTGCATTTGAATTTGTGAAGATACCATCTGGTTGGAACCGGGTCCTACCAGTTTGTTGTATGACGTATCAAGATAATCCAAGTACATAAAGTCCTTGAAGAATTCTCGAATTTGACCCGATAATTTGTTTTCGAGAGAGATCCATCTGCTGCATGCCCCTTAGTCCATAGAGAGACACAGAATACTCCCACTAAGCATATTGCTTTCCATCCGAAGGTATAACAAGTGAACACAATATCCGAGTTCAGTTGGTATTTTACCGATAATTTGTTGTTGGAAACATCCAATAGGCCAAGATTGATCAAGTTTCCAATTTACGTTGGTATTGTTCCATTAAAGTTGTTCTTTGACAAATCCAACCCCAAAGAAAGCGAAGAGATGCTCGGGATTTCACTTGGTATGGATCCATCAAGGTTATTTCCGATAAGTTTAGCATACCCAAACTTTTGCACTTTGTCCTAGACTTGCCGGTATGTTTCCGGACAACAAGTTATCATCCAGGTTAAAATTTGGTTCAGTTTCGGGAGATTGCCAATTGTGAATGGAATTTCACCTTGCAATCTGTTCTCTCGACAAAGGTCGGGACAACCAAGTTTCTTAAATTACCAATAGTTGAGGGAATGCTTCCCCGAAAAGCATGTTGTGGTCCATGGCAAGCGGTGAGATTCACAAGGTTGCCTATCGCATCCGGTATATTTCCGAAAATTTGGTTGCCTCTAAAGTTTAGCCGTTCCGGGTTTTCGGAAAGATTACCGACCGATTCTCGAAGGCTTCCTTCCGAAAATTCCCATCCGGTGACAACATTAACAATTGATCGCAATTTGTCGTGGAGGTCGGGAACTCCCGTCTTTGCCTTCTAGCATGTTACTTCCAAGATTCGATCGACTCAAGTTGCTCAAGGATCCTAGAGATGGAATCGAGCCATTTAGTAAATTACTTGAGAGATCAATCTCTTGGAGCTTTGACATGTTGCCCAAAGAAGCCGGGACCATTCCACTGAATCTGTTGCCACTCATGATCAATGCCATGAGGTTTGGGAGTGAGTGGGCGTGTTCAGAAGTATCTGCCCATCAAGCGAATTGTTGCCTAAGATAAGATATCTGAGTGATGAGACATTGTATATCGCAGCCGGGACATTCCCTGATAACCTGTTGTCACGTAGATCTAGAGTGTTCAAGTTCGGGAGATGACCCAAGGCTTCGGAATTGATCCTAATAACCGGTTGTCACGTAGATCTAGAATGTTCAAGTTCGGAGATGACCCAAGGCTTCTGGAATTGATCCTGTCAATTTGTTCTCTGCTAGAAGGATGGTATGCAAAGACGCGAAACATTTCCTAAGGATTCTCGTATTCTTGCGGAAAGAAAATTTCCAATAAGGCTAAGAAATTGCAGAGACGTGGGTTTTTGGAAGGAAGGAATAGGAATTGGTCCAGCAAGAGCATTCCATTGGAGGTCCACTGTGACAAGGCTGGATGAATTACTATTGAATAGGATATCTGGGATCACCCCAGTTAGGAAATTCATTGAGAGGTTCAGCACACGAAGCAATGGAACTTTGGCTAAGGAAACAGGAATAGCTCCGACAAGCTTGTTGTCGGCAAGATTAACATATCTAAGAGAAGCCGCTTTACCCCATGACCATGACGGAATCGTACCTTCAAGGTTGTTGTCGGCAAGCATCAGAGTTTGGAGGCCTGGAAGCACACATATCTCCTCAGGTATGCTTCCATAAAGACCATTGCCTGACAGATCCAGCCGCACGAGCGAGGTGAGGTTCGCCATGCAACTGTGCAGTCTTCCTTGGAGCTGCACAGACCTTAGGTCTATGAACACCACCCGGACAGGGAGGCTTGAGCTGCAGCTGATGCCTCGCCAGCTGCAGAAGCTGAGCGAGTCGGTGCGCCATGAACCGAGGATGCCCCGAGGGTCTTTGGTGATGCCGAGTTTGAAGCAGAGAAGGGCTTGGCGATCAGTCTCTGACCTGTTGCCGGATTGTGCTGATGAGAATGATGCGTTGTTTGACAGGAAAATGAGGATGATACACAGGAGTGTATGTGCATGGCGGAGAGATGGAGATTTAGAATAATCCATGTGTGTGTTGCTCTTCTTTGCTGGATTATTAGATGTGGTTGCGAGCCAGAGGAGTAGAAGGTTATGTAGCTCCACTTGACTTGACTCGTTGACTGTTGGTAGAAAAGCTTTTGCCGTGTCGATGGGAATTCGCTGCGTGCCACATGTTGAAGGAAAGAGACGGGACCTGAAAGTGAGGTACAGTGCAGTCTACTCCCTCACTCCCCGAACGAGAAACCTATTTTGATCATGAAAAAAAAATCAAACAAAATAATTTTTGACTGTTAATTTCTCTTATTATATATATTATTATTTGCTAAAGAATCAATATTATCCATCTATACATGTTTCATTTTCTAAATTCTATATATAATTTAAACAATTGTTGGTTAAAATTTGTATAAATTGACTTAAAATAGTAGTGCAGTCAATTTTTTATTTTTCAGCATACAAACTCCAGTAATTATGATGTTATTATCTTAAAAAAAAACTCCAGTATGATAAAGCCAACTATTGAATATTGGATGAACCAACTCAATCATTCTCTTGTTCAAACCTTACTCAAAGGAAGGCATTTCCAATACGTATAAGAACTTTTGCACAAGTAATAGTATCTCCGAATAACCATCCCCATAGTTTGCAAGGGCCTTCTGTGGTCAGTTGGAACATCTTGAAACTATAGTGCAGCGTTTTTAAAATACAATCAACATGTATCTAAGGAAAGTGCCTGTTTTAAATCGCGGGCTAATGAATTTAGTGTGAGCTTCAACAAAACGCTATTTTCGCGCTATATAGCGCTAAATGGTCATCGCGACAGCGGTTTCTAGCCGCTATAGCGCCCGGCGCTATAGCGCTATTTAAAAAAGGGGTTCCAAGTGATAGGCTTGAACTGATAGTGCGGCACCCCCCAAAACTGTAAGTTGTTTTAGCTTTGTCCTAAACCAAATTTCTTTAACTTGAACAAAATTTATAGAAAGATACACAAACATATAGATTCAATTGATGTACCATGACGAAATATATTTTGATACTGCATTTACTTCATATTGTATATGTTGATATATATTTTTTATTATATAAATTTAGTCAAAGCTAGACAAATTTGGTTTAGGACAAATCTAAAACTGCTTACAATTTAGAAAGGAACAGCAGTACATAGTTCTGAATCACGTGACTATTATAATTATCTTAGTGCGGTAGGCTAAAGTAATCAGCCCACCGAAATCTCAAAGTGGCGCACTAGCATTTTGTGCCCGTCTAAATAAAATGTACACGGAGCCATAGCTGCAAAGTGGGGTTGCAAGCTGTGTCGTCGTCGTGAGATGACCAGCCTCCGTTACCTTCGCTCAAGTGATTCTCCAATTGGGGTTGGCTCAGATGCACAGGTCGCTCTCTGATGAGATTATGAGACGAGCTCCAGCTCTTCAAGTTCTTGAGGTTCAGCTCTGGGTTATCGTCGTTGGCACTTCAGCCTATTAATTGAACCGGATGAAATGACCTTCAGCCAATTAAATTGGCGGAAAAATTTCCCTCTGGTGATATTTAATCCAGCCGATTAAGTTTGTTGGAAACCTTGTCACTGTCACCATTTGATGAATTGGCAGAGGGCTCAGTTCTCGCTGGATTAAATAGCGAGGTTGAAATCTCGCCATGTCAAGGGAACTGATTTTTTTTTTTTTTTTTTTTTTTTTTGCAAATGTCAAACGGGACTGATGTGATATATACAGTTACAAAATTTGGGTCTAGTTATTTTTTTTGCATAAAACGAAAAATAGAAAAGAAAATATGAAGTGGGAAATCAAGATTAGTAGGCCTCGCGGCCCGGTACATTCTTGATGCATGGCCAAATCAAGATTTTTTTTTTTTTTTATTAGGGAACCACGAGTTTCCATTTACCATATGTGAACCAGCTAAATCGGCCATCCTCCTGAGCCGCATCAAACGCTAGAAGGAGAGGGCTTTAAACTTTTTGCCACTCTTATAAAGGCCACGGGTAAAAAAAAAAAAACACTGTGCGAGCCAACTCGGAATTGTCCTAGATCACAGTAATCGTCCTACATTTATGCCACTTTTGCTGATGTGGCGAGCCATGTAGCCATGCCAGCGTGGCGTCGTTCATGGGAGTCCCAACTTGACACTGGAAAAGACAGTTCATGCCAGCGCGCCTGAGGAACGCCCCCTCTCGCAGCATGTACATGGCAGTCCTATGCTGCACTGCATCTCTCTCAATCCCATGCATAATACATACTTGTTCACTCGTGGTTCAGTTCGTCTTAATTTGCTCACGTTTTCCCTAGGAGCCAGCCCAGACGGCGAAGACCGGAGCACAATGGCGTTTACACGTTTTGAGGGATGTAATCAGAGCATGCTGATGGTGCTTTTGCTGCTATGACAGTGGCTGCTTCCTCTGTATTTGCCGGAGTTTGGTATTATACAACAGATAAGTCGTCAGTAATCTTGATGGGAGGCGAAGACCCGGCGGCCATGAAGACAGATGAATACCTCCGTATGGTCCAGGCAGCGATTGATGAGAAGAGGCATGTGATGATGGATTCATCTTATAATAAAACCGTCGTGGTTGAGGAGGACGACGACATGGACAACGACGACGATCTAAGCCATGAGGGCAAAGTTTGAGGATTGGATCAAGAAGTATCATCGAACGTACAAAGATGAAGAGGAGAAGACTAGACGGTTTAGATTTTTCAAGGCTTGTGCAAGGTCTGTTGATGTGTATAACGCAAAGGCCGCTCAATCAGGGTCTACCGCTCGATATGGCCTTACAAATTTTGCCGACTTTAACACACAAGAGATGAGACGAATGTATGGATCTGAATTATGAAACTAAGAAGGGTTTTTTTTTTTTTTTTTTTTTTTGAGGTAAATGAAACTAAGAAGGTTGTGAAGCTCTATTGTCAAGGCATATTATTTATCAACTGAAAACCAGCATGCATGAATGAACTTCTTTTTATTTGATTAGTTTATTAATCCTTCTAATTTTGTTCCTTTGTTGGTTGTTTCTATGAGTGCTCAGCTTGGTTTTTAGTCATGAACTATTTATATATCTTGGAAAAAAGCATGAGTTTTCCTCTGTCTAATATAATTCAGCCGATTCAGTTAGGGATAAAATAGCGAGGTTGAAATCTCAACATGTCAAACGGGCCGGGCTGATGAGGTGTAACAGTTACAAAATTTGGGCTAGATTATTAGTAATTTTTTTAATGACAAAATCTAGTCCGGGATTAGTAGGCCTGACGGCTCAGTATATATTCCTACGAGCCGCACATTAGTAGGCCTGACGGCCCAATCAAAATTTTTTTTGTTTTTTTTTTTTTTGGGACTAATGTATATATTCCATCCCATAAGAGCCGGCCCATTTGCTTTTAGATGCGGGAGGATTTTTCATTTTCAAATTCGTTTTTTATTTTTGCTAAAGTATTTCTGTGAATTGACAAATATTAAAGTATTTCACGGCCGAATTGACAACCCATTACCCTGACGATCTTGAATTACAACTTCCCCATCCAGCAGACTTATCTTGATGATAGAATGAAATCCCATCCCCATCACAGTTTCCTTTAAGAACACCATCTGTGGTTTGTTTCCCATCTATCTTTCCTCCTTGTTTGTGCTTACAATTTCTTTTCCAAACAGCTTCAAATTTTCCCTGATGCACCAAAAAAAAAAAAAAAAAAAAAACATTTACGTCCCCCTCGGCCTAAATCTTTTGAACCCACCGTACCAGAGCCCAATGCCCACAGTCCTAGGAAGCAGCTCAGCATGAACAAACCAAAAGCCCAATAAGCACAGGGTTTTCGGGTATTTTTTTCATATCAGCAACTGTTTCTGTCGAATCATAATATGCCACGTCAGCAACACAATGAAAACAAGCGGATAAAGGCAGAAAATTCTGCTATCAAATACCAGATCCCAAGCTCTTTCGTCACAGAGGATTTTTATTTTTCAGACATAGATGATACTACATTTCATCTGCTTCATAGATAACCTTTATGTAAAAATCCGATACACTTAAAGCTGATTAAACCTTTGTTATAAGCACAAACTATTCATACCACATATATATTCTCCGACAAAAATGATAGTTACAAAATTGTGAGTAGGCTGTTGGTATCTAGTGGAACAAGTTTTTTATTGGCTTCCTGCCGTCCATAGCATTCAGACACGTTTGAGGTAGATGTCGATCCCTTGTATTTCCAACCTGGTTTCACAATGAAATGCTCCAAGGCTAATGCATTCTTAAAGATGTATTTTGCTAGTCCGACCTGGCCCTGAGTCCCACAAAACCATCTATGCAAAATGTCTTGAGATGATAATGAGGAACATCCATTATGTCGTCCAGATCAGCATGGCATGTTGAATCAAAACCAAACATCTGCAATAAAAATTCGCACCTTTTATTATTGACAAAAAACTACTATGAATATTTGCTTTTTTTACCTTTTTATAAAAACAAATAAATGATACATCTAACAGAAAAAGGGAAAAAGAATAGCCTGCACACAACTTATTATCAAAACAAATTGAGAATCAACTTTGGAACTATGTCCAAACAGATGTTTTTAGGGATATATAAGTACAGTCAACACACAATTAATAAACTGTCAACCATACTATCAACTTAGTGTGTACCCCCCTCCATCCTAAAAAGAGTGTTGTTCTTGCTATGGATCTGGACAAACATCTATCTAGATCGATAGCAAAAACGACACTCTTTTCGGGACGGAGGGAGTATTAATCATAGCTTGTTAACAGTCTCATATCCTGAACATGGTACTCATCAAAGTCAACACCGTAATTGACCTAGAATAAAGCTGAGAATGACAAAAACGATAGGAAGATAAAGATTAAATCGTTATTATCATAGGGAAACCATGATATTGTCGATCAATGCTAAACAATATCTATTTCTCAATGAATTATGCTTGGATTTCTGTTCCCTAAAAGGAGAAAGATAGTGAGCTGACATAACTCAGCTCACTAATAAGAATGCATACCAGACACGTAGTTTATTTATAGTTGATAAAAGAGAGAAGTTGGAAGTGGTCTGAAAGATCACCCTATGTGGGTTTCTAGAACAGATGGAGCATATAGGAAACATCTGTGAGGTAAAACGAATAAGGTAGAGCTGTATGACATTAACTCGGTAACAATGAAATGGCAAACATGCATGTGTAACCACAGAAAGTTGCAGGAATACAAAACATTTACTTACATTGAAATGAAGATCCTCTAAAAAGTGGAGCTGCTTCCAAAAGATAAGCCAGCTGATAAACTGAATTTGGATCTAACCAGCTGGTTATGTCCATAGTTAAATGCCTCAACCGAATAAACTTTAGAGGGGGCCGAGGAATTCCAGACATCTGAAAAAAGTTTAGTGGAAGTGAGGCAACAAGGTATGAAATGGAAAACAAAATAGTGCAGATGGCACAGAGAGGACAAAACAGACCTTGCTGCTGATCCTAAGTTCGACACACAGAGTGTCAACTTGAGGAAGTACACATGGAATCCAAGTCAGCACATATTCAAGAGTTTTGTTCATATTGAGTTTGATAGCTGCTGTCTTAAGCTTCAAGCATTCATTAAGATTAATCAAACTTCGGGAACCTTCATACTCGAATGTCATGAGATTAGGTGCATGAAATTCAATTTCACGAAAAACACAATTCTCAATACATAGATATTGCAGCCGGTATAATGGCTCTTGAACACACAGGGATGATAGGCTTGGCTGCTGTAAGAAGCACGACTGATTCTTAACCACTCAAGTACACAGCATTTCGATAATAAGTGCTTCAAATCTTGCGATACCATCAAAACGTCAAGATCAAGCATTTTAAGATTTGCAAAGCCACAAAACCAGGAGGTGGAGCCAAAGTGAGCCAGTGAAGCTGAAGAGCCTGAAGGTGAGATCCGCTCTTGCCATCGAAAAGTTGAAAAGGAAAGTCATAATTGTCTCGATCTAACAGGCTCCTATTAGGAGAGAGGTCAAGGACAACAACTCTTGCCTTTGATGCAATAGCAAACGAAACCCATCTGTTGATATGACAAGTATGCTCTGTCGACAAACCAAACTCAATGGTAAACTTGTTCACCTGCATGTTGCAATGGTTTTTCAGGATGGCATCAACCCTCTCAATGAACTTGTTAGTGGTGAGCATTCTTTTCCTCGGATCAGTGAAAACTGAGTCTGTATTGGCACGACTTCCAAGCACTGTCTGAATACCAAAGTAGAGATTAGGATGGAACACACAAGCTCGTCTCCACGTGCTCGACAGCACGCACATCTGAGCAGCTTCCTTCAATGTTAATTTTGATGTAATCCTCAGAGCAATATCCTGAACGTTCAGTTTGAATCAGCAATAAAATTTATACATACAAGAGCAATATATATTTGCCAAGATATGGTATAAATACCTCAGGAAGACTCTGGATATTAATTTTGCACGGTAATATGCTTTGAGAATCAAGCTGGCGCTGTCTTATCCGCCGAGAATTAGATTTTGATCTTGATCTTCTCTTAGTGGTGTGGTTTCCACCTGTAATCCCCATCTCTTTGATTACTGGAGAGTTGTTGTGCTCCAAGTCTGACATACTTTGCTGGGGTGCTGTTGGCCCTGAAATTAATAGTAATGACGAAAAATAACCAGTAAGCGTAATAATGTGTTGGTCCCTATCTTCCTCATGATTTAGTTGAAATGAAACACATGCTGGGCAACAATATAATATATCCAGGAGGTCTGGCATGCCTGTACACAGAACTGTAAGATCATCTACTCATCAACAGTTGATGAAAAGAACGTGTGCACTAGAAGTAAAGGAAATGCATTTGCATACATATACCAAAAAAAAGTTAGTAGGAACGTATACGTTTTTAATTAGATCCGGTCTTAAGTTTTTTGAAGATACAGACTGGTAAGATAGGGTTCGGGTTGCTTGGTTTCACACAGTGTGAAGGGAAGACAACGGGTCCGCATACCTGGTATGTTCTCGTCGCCGCTCGATCAACCAAGACCTGGCGAGTGGCGATGGTGGGCACCTGGCAGGGTAGGGCGGCGGCGCGGCGGCTGCGGTCTGCCCGGAGAGACAGCGGGGTGAAGACAAGAAGAAAAGGCAGGGCCGCTGGCGCAGGGGGTTCCGGATCAGATCCGGGGCTGTTCTTGGTTTCACAGCGGATTTGGCGCCCTCGTTTTTCTGACGGTTTGTTGGTAGATCACGGTTTGACGGTGCACACAATGCAGACTCTACGCTAAGTTTAAAATATACTAATTTGAGTTTGTTTGACTTTTTTTCAACTCTAACTTTGACCACTCGTCTTATTCAAAATTTTGTGCAAAATATCATTTCTTTTATTGTTGTGGTTTACTTTATCAACAAATGGTCTTTAAGAATGACTTAAATTTGACTATTTTTGCGTAATTTTTTTTTTTTTTGAATAAGATGAGTAGTCAAACTTAGAGTCAAAAAAGTCAAACGAACTATAATTTAAAACGGTGGATTAGTATTTATTATCTCAAAATTATTCTATACTTATGTATATTTGTAGCCTGATGATAATTTATGGAGTACGTACATTCTATTCTTGCTTAAGTTTTTAGTCTAATGGATTCTATTTTTTTTCAAGTCAAAGTTCTACTCCCTCCGCTTTCAAATTGTAGTTCGTTTGACTTTCTTGACTCTAAATTTGACCACTCGTCTTATTAAAAAATTGTGCAAACATGGTCAAATTTAAGTCATTCTTATATTACATACGTGTTCACTCGTGGTTCAGTTCATCTTAATTTGCTCACGTTTTCCCTAGGAGCCAGCCCAGACGGCGAAGACCGGAGCGCAATGGCGTTTACACATTTTGAGGGATGTAATCACTGCTGATGGTGCTTTTGATGCTATGACAGTGGTGGCTTCCTCTGTATTTGCCGGTATTATACAGCAGATAAGTCGTCGTCAGTAATCTTAATGGGAGGCAAAGACCCGGCGGCCATGAACACAGACGAATACCTCCGTATGGTCCAGGCAGCGATTGATGAGAAGAGGCGGATGATGATGGATTCTTATAATGAAGCCGTTGTGGTTGATGAGGAGGACGACGACGATGATCCAACCATGAGGGCAAAGTTTGAGAATTGGATCAAGAAGTATGGGCGAACGTACAGAGATGAAGAGGAGAAGGCTAGACGTTTTAGATTGTTCAAGGCTTGTGCAAGGTCTGTTGATGTGTATAACGCAAAGGCTGCTCAATCAGGGTCTACCACCCGATATGGCCTTACAAAGTTTGCCGATTTCAACAGACAAGAGATGAGACGAATGTATGGCTCTGAATTATGAAACTAAGTAACAGGAAGCCCGAGAAGGGTTTTTGCCAAGCTCTATTGTCAAGACATGTTTATCAACTGAAAACTAGCATGCATGAATGAACTTTATTTTATTTAATCCTTCATACATATTACTTTGTTGCTTGCTTCTCTGTGTGATGCTCGCTTGGTTTTTAGTCATGAACTGTTTTTTATATCTTTTTGGAACAGGAAGATTTTTCCTCTGTCTAATTCAGCCGATTCAATTATTAGTTGTCGGTGGATAAATAGCAAGGTTGAAATCTCACCATGTCAAACGGGCCGGGCTGATGAGGTGTAACAGTTACAAAATTTGGGCTAGATTATTATTTGTTTTATAAAAAAAAACAGTCAGGATTAGTAGGCCTGACGGCCCAGTATATTCCGGATGTACGGCCCAATCAATTTTTTTTTTTCATTCCGCACACTAGAAAGATTGTATTGGGATTAAATTAGGAATCCTTAAATTTTTTTTTTTTTTTTTGAGAATGATTAGGAATCCTTAAATGTATATTCTCTAAGAGCCAGCCCATTTGCTTTTTAGACGGGGCCCATTTGTTTTTAGGTTCCGGTAGGATTTTTCATTTTCGAATTCGTTCTTTTGCTAAAGTATTTCTCTGAGTTGACAATATAAAATTATACTACTGCCACCGATTGAGCTGGAAGAATTTTGTTTAGCACCGTTAGAATTAGCAGATATATATAATCCCATTTTCTGACTGCTTATCTTAAAAATCTATACGCTCTATTTTAAATTATAAGATGTTTTGATTTATTATGTGTTTTTACTGACATAATGTATGGTTAGGATACAATTACCCTTTGGAGGTTGGGATATTATTTCCCATTTCCATTTGGCATACATCGCCTATGTGCATAACAAAATTATATATCTAAAAGACAAAGCGGATTATATTCGGAATGGAGGGAGTAACTTTTATATATGAACTAGAGTAAATTGCACCCTGTGTCCTTAAACTTTTTGACGGCTCCCATCTAGGTACTTTAACTATCAAACGTAACAACCGGGTACTTAAACTATTAGCGCATTACCATCCGGGTACTCGAACTATCAAATGAACTTTTATGAATTTTAATAATTAAAATAAATAAATGTCCAAAAAGGGGTGGCCTACCTGTGCTTTCGCCGCCGCGCAAGGCGCGTGCCGCGTGGTGGCGGCGGTGGCCACACGAGTGACCGCCGCCACCACCACGCACGCTGGCACACGAGCAAAAAGGAAATGGTTCATTTATTAATTAAAATAGGTAATTTTTAAACATAGAAAAACTATTTATTTTCCAAGTTTCATATTTTTTCTAGGTATAGTACATCATGGTGGAGAGGCTACACAAAAATTTTCAGAATTTTTGGAGCTCTAATTATACTTTTACAAAAATAACAAATTCTAGCACTATTCATCAATTTTCATAAAAAGAAAAAGAATCAAAATTCATTTTCCCGCGCTCCTGACGGGCGGAGACGGCCCACTCGCTGCACTCCAGATGGTAATGTCCAATAGTTTAAGTACCCAGTTGTTACATTTGATAGTTCGAAAGTACCTAGATGGTAATGCCCCAATAGTTTAAGTACTCAATTGTTACGTTTGATAGTTAGAGTACCTAGATGGGAACTGTCCCAAAAGTTTAAGGACTTGGGGTGCAATTTACTCTATGAACTAATATGAAGATGAAACTTACATATCACAACTATAGAGAAACAAAGATATACAAATTCATTGTTTGCAAATTTCTTATTTGAGGGGCGTTTAAAAAAAAATGATACAATGTTGATTTGTATTTTGTAGATTTGAACATTGAATTAATTATTCACGTATTAGGATGACATTTTTTTAAGAAAAGAGAATATATTGATATTCCAGCTTGTGCGTAAACTTATATATCTAACTTCTCTCCTCTCTTCGCCTCAATATAAAAGTCTACTTATAACTCTTTATTATACATATTACATTCACCTAAGTAGTCATAACGCAACAAAATCACCCGAAAATCTTTACTTTTCTTTCTCAGTATATTAGGTAAAAGTTATCCACAGAGTATACTATTAATTAAACTTCAGTGTTTTACAGATGCAATAGATCATGGAGCAGTCAATACACTCCCCAAACAAGATTCCCCAAAAAAAAAGATTCTTCTTATGGTAGAAATCAACTTACTTCAAAGGTAAATAAATTTATACTCCAAGAAGTAATCTCTATGTTCATTGCAGCGTCGCTGCTAGAGTAGTAGTACATACTGTAATCAATAATTACTAGCCGTTTATATTTAGGCGGCATTAACAACGTCAACGTGTATGGACACGATCGCCGGCGGCGGCCGGCGGCCGCGATCACCACCACCACCATAACGGCTTGACCCTGACCTTGCACCCCCTGTTCACCGCCGTCGCGTTCCCATCCAGCCGGTCGACGACCACCTCGCACCGGGCCTTGACGTCGACGGTCCACGTCCGGAGCACCTTCCCAAACCGCAGGCGCACGGGGACGCTCGCCTCCACCATGAGCGGCACGGCGCGCGCGGCCCGTTCCGCGGCGAGCTTCGTCCTCTGCGCCTCCGTGAACTGCACGCCCTGCCCCCCCGCATGGCCGCCGCCACCACCGTCACGTTCCGCGCCGCCTGCCGGAACGCCGGCCACGGCGCCGTCGCCAGCCGCTGCCCGGCGTAGGACACCGCGACGTCGCCGCCGGACCGGTACTCCACGCCCACCTTCCTGTTCCGGCCGTTATCCGCGCGCGCACGGCGGCGTCGAGCGCGGGCGAGAGTGGGGCGGTGGAGGAGGAGACGGCGGCGTTGTCGAGGCCGCGGATGGTGAGTGAAGGCACGGAGAAGGACGGCGCGTGAGGGCGGAAGATGAGGTACACGGTGCCGACGAAGGCGGCGACGGCGAGGAGGATGACGAGGAGCGCGGCGAAGGAGAGGCAGCAGGCGCGGCGGAGGCGGCGGCGACGCGCCGGGCGGTTGGATAGCTTCTTGTAGCGGCGCGCGCGGTCCGGGGGTGGTTCGAAGAGGACCTGGTCTTTTGGTACCTGGATGATGTAGGTGCCGGGTGGTGGTGAGAGCGCGAGAGGGTGGTCGTCGTGGAAGAAGGACGGGTGCAGTGGCGTCGTCTCCGTTGCCGCTGGAGCTGTCGCCGCCGCGGGGTCCTCGGCGACGTTGGCGTCGGCGGCAAAGGACAAGGAGGCGTCGAGTTGTTCTTGGTGATGATGGAGGTGGTGGTTGTCATCGGGTCGTCGTCGTCCTGGTGGAAGTGGGAGTGGGGAGGAGGAGGAGGAGGAGGGAGATGGTATGGGGTGGACACGGTCCGCCATGGCTGGCGATGACTGAGCCTGAGCCGAGGCAGCAAGCAACGCGACGAAACCGAAATGGAGGACAGAACCAGGGTGGGAGTGAATGCCAGGCTGCGGCGTCTGCGTTTATGTATGAGGCGATGGAGCCGCGTTGATGGAGACAGGCGAGGGGGAGGATGAGATGAGGTCGAGCTACAGCGCGTGAGGTGGTGACGACGGCGACGGCGACGACGAAGAAATGATGGAGGAAAGGGACAGGAATCAGGATGGAGCGAGGGAGCTGGAAATGGTCATCTCACGCTCTCTTCACATTTCTTCACATTTCACGTACGGCTCTAGTATAGTGTAAAATGTGGAATTGGTATAATATTTCTTGAGACCAGATCAGACCAGGTGCCATGGTAGTACGTAGTGATGTTTTCTTTTGAGATGATGCAAGAGTTGTTAATGCATGTTTGACAGAGGATGAAGGCAGAGTCAGAGAAATATGCATGCAATCCTAGGACCTTTTCAGACCGACACATGTCACGATAGTAAACTACTATTTGAACTTGTCCACGCACTCTGTGGTGGAGTGTTTTAGAGCCAAGGACACCTGATTTTTGATGCGTTGGAGGTTGGATAAAGATTCGTATCGTTCTCTTTCTCTTCCTTGTATGTACTGACTCTGCCAACAATAAAAACAAACTATAGTTTACTTGCCCATTAAAATGGTTCACATTTGATGTGAATGATAGTTTCTTTTTTTTTATCGAAAAGAAGTATATTATATAAAATACATTGTGTAATTAATCTAATACTAGCATTTAATATCATAAAAATTAATATTTTTTATATATAATAGGTCAAACTTATAAGATACTAAAACGTGACATTGTACTAAAATTGTATTTCCTCTACCTCTGCTACGGAGCGGATTCACCATACAAGTACCGATCTCATCCGACAACAAAGTGACCCTATAGAAACATAGATATCTTTTGTAGATTCGCCACTGGCTATGTTTCTTCCTTAACACTACTTGTCGATGGTGTGTGATGTCATCCCCTCCATCCACCTACTTCGTTCTTGACGGCTCCCCATCGTTAAACCTATATCGCCGCCACCCATCCTTAATTAGTTTGACTCTGCCGATAGTGAGGGCAAACCCTCCCCAAACCCACCCCTCCCCGCAATGAGGAGTCGGTTCACCCCGCCCGCCCCCACCCCCACGCAATGACGGAGGTGGGCTAGCGGGCGTCTTCTCCTTCCCCAACCGAGCAGCCAAGTCCCAACCCGCCCTAGCCCCGCAAGATAGACAAACCCACCCCGTCCCGACCGCAACATAAACAAACCCGTCCCACCCCCTCGCACCGTAACATAGAGAAACTCGTTTGAACCCGCTGTACACACTCCATATCAGAACCCTCCCCAAAAACCCTGTTTTGCCCTGCCCCGTTAGCAGGTAGAACTTTTAACCCGACCACTCCTCGCTATTACAGTGGCACTCTTAAACCTTGCCCTTTCTAACAACCTTTTCCTCCACTTCTTGACTGATGGTGCCACGACCACTTCATCCTCACCACACCATGTCCACCACCACTGTTGGTTCGCCCTTTGCCCCTACCTTCATCGATTTTTCTTCTAAGCCCACTCAAGACCTCAAATCCAATTCGAACGGTACCTAAACTCTAACCTCATCACAAGAGCTGTTAGCCCGAGCATTAGAGTTTGTCGGTTAAAACCCTAGCTAATGATCGAGTGAGCAAGATTATGTGAGCTTAGTTATCGGTTTGTGCACACTTTCGGATGAGTTAGAATTGATTTAATTTGCAAATCATCGCCTTAATCTTAGATGAAGGCCGAGTCGAGAAGCATGCATGTAAAATATTTATGGCCCTTTCAAAACATAGGAATTTTACTCGGCATTATGAAGGAAATTAAAAAATCAGCTTATTTTCACATGGAAAATGCACTAAAAACAGAAGAGAAAATACCTACATGGCCCTTTTAAACTCAGTCTTCTTTTTTAGCCTCGAAATCTCCAACTTAACTATTTGGCCTCCAATCCAACTTTTGATTCCTTATTTGGCCTTCCCCGCCTTTCTTTTTTTTAGTACACTATGAAGTCCCACTAAAGGCTAATGCAAAATGACAAAATTACCCTTCACTCTATCTCCTTTCTCCAAGTAACACACGAGACAGATCGGATCGGGGAAAAACATTATTTTGCCACAATGTTTTTATATGAAATCATCAATCACAACTACAATACCGCAAAGTTCATTTGAATTGAATTTGTCACACATTTGACTCCAACATAGATTTGACAATATCCAATATACAAATTCATTGGTAATAAAATGAGGCCTCAGCTTTGTGATTTGGTGGACTCAATGCATAGTTCCTTTCATTAGTGGCTGCTAGCAACAAAACAACAAAGCATGAACAAAGAACCAAGAAGAAGCAAATCGAATTCATGGTTGTCATGGAACTCCTCGTGGACATCTTTCAGTTCCATCATCTCAAGCCATAGCTTGGTGTTGCAACCGAAAGTGATGACTCACAGGGGGCTTGATGGTAGTCATGAAAGAGGCAAACAACAAGTCCAAACAGCAGCCACCTCATATGATTGTTTGCATCACAGCCATTTCAATTCCCTCTCCATCCACCAAAATAATGAAATTATCACACACACTAGCAATAAGGTTGCAATAAAGTTTCTATGTACACTAGTAGCGAAATTCTTTTTCGTGGCGGGCGCAAATCATTTTGCGTGGCGGGCACGCCCGCCACACCCCCGAGAGGTCACGGTTAATCGTGTCTTTTCATGTGGCCAAAGGAGACTACAAATGTTCTTACAATACCAAGTTCGGCCAACAAAGTAGGCCTCAAATGTTCTCCATGCAAAAACTAGATCAAATAGTTAGCCAAAGAACCACCCTCTCAACAAAATAAAACCCCCAAAAGGACAGCCCCATGTGTCAACCTGCACAAGATCCTACAACCAAACTACCTACACAAAAGAGGAGAGAGTGGAGGAGGGAGTATAAGAACTATACATCTCTATCAACCCAACCCCGAGGATGGCACCACTAGAGCTTGCGGACTGTCTCAATGGACCTCCTAAAAGATTGGTGCACTACCCTAAACCTCTGATTGTGGCCAACTACATCAAGAAACATTGCAGCATGTTTCTCAATAGAAACACCTGCATTGTCCTGGAGAAGCCCCCTAGATCTAAATTGCTCAGATAAAGAAAAAAAGAGGTTTCCTCCTTCCTTAACATAGAAACACATTCTATATCTGTGGAATGGTAGAAGGCCCGCAAGGTTCTCTTTCTATGTTGTTAGCATCACTTCTAAGGTCATACATGATAGAGTTAGGCTCTCGTGTTAGGCTCAGATTCAGGTTCATCCCTCATTATATTTAGAGTAGAGACAACAACAAACACCATGGATACTATCATCCTAGTAGCTTGCCTTCACAATCATATCATGGCTCTCAGAAACATCTAAATTAAGATAGCCCTGACTAGCATCAACATGGAAGTGCAAGCTTAAAAACATTTATGTGCACAACAAACCTCCCACTGCATAGGACAACATCATCAACCGCAATACGGACTCAAAGCATCGAAATTGAACAGATCGTAAGTCGCATTGAAACAAAGGCATCCAACGCATAAATGTAAAGCCGAAGAAGGATGGAGATTTGGGGGTCCATTTCACCTTGAGGTGCCTAGATGACGACAAGACTCGAAGACCAGCCTAGGAGAGAAAGCAAATAGGATCGGGAAGCAAACCCTAGGTCACCAACAACACCGAGGAAGAAGAAGTGCACCGCCTGGAGTCCTAGTGAGGAAGTGAGGCGCGTCGGCGAGATGGAGCATATCTGCGACAAGGGAATGGAGAGGAAGCCCGCTGGTGAAGGACCTGTGCTCGCCGCACAACAACACGGAACCCTAGCCGGTGTCTCACGCGAAAAGAACAACGGCGTCGCGAATGGGGGAGAAGGGAGGGAGCGAGAGGGATGGTGGTTGGCTTTATATGCCATGGATTTCACGATGGAGGAATGACAGAGGAAGTTTCAGCTATCCCGCGCGATCCCACGAGCCATCCGCCGCCGGCCAAAATCGCCCGCAAAACGTCCGCGACTACGAAAGGAAAATTATGCTCGAGTGGAGCCAAAGCCGAGGGGGCGGGTTTAGCTCTCGCAGACCAGGCTAAGGGAGGAGAAAACGAATCAAAACACCGAACTGGGCTCCCGGGGGCGTAGCCGAGCCCACGGGTCACCCTTCCAAACACGCTAAAACTATCTATCGAAACGATGCTTTTGTGTCCAGGGGTAAATTTGACACTTCATCTCTCATGTAACACCGTTAGAGAGTCAAATTGATGGAAAGACCAGACAAGGAATCGAAAGTTAGATTGGAGGCTAAATAGGTAAGTTCAAACTGTTTAGGGCCATGAAAGGAAGGCTTTGGTTTTAAGAGGGCATAGAAGTAATTTTCTCGAACCGGAAAGAATCCCGCAATTCAAAGGGCCCTCTAACGAGTCGGTGGCTGGTGGGGCCGGAATATACCCAGGAATCAAGAAAAAAAATGAAAGAAACGGCTTAAGTTTGATTAAGACGACGGTGCATGCAATGTTTGTTGAATTTGCAACGGCAGGCGCTGGTAGGCGTTGATAGCTCATTGGACTGTGTGAGAGGCTGAGGCAACAATGCTAGCTGATAATAGTATATAATTTGCATGCGTGCGTGCTTCCAGCTGCATTTTTTTTTTTGTTTTCTTTTCTATTTGAAAAACGAATTCATCAGCTGTGCTGCATTATATATTTCATTATTGGCCGGTATACGTCAATACGTGTACAATGCAGGAACACGAAGAATTGAATAGACAAGTCTTCCAAACAAACAGTTCCGAATCAGCGTTTACGACACATTCTCGATCAGCTGGTTTGCTGCTGTCACAGCTTTATAATAATAAATTAATAACTAATACTCGTGCGGTGTGGTAACGCAGTTTGTAGGCAGCCGCGCGGCGCGGCGCACGAGCAACGAACTGGTCCGGTCGCAAGCTTCACCGCCACAAAAGCAAGCGTACCTGCCGCGCCGTAGCAATACCGATGCAATCGCGTGTATATATGGACACCGGCAGGACCTAGTTCATCTTGGAATGTGCAAGTGCCTACTACTAGGTTTCAATACCAAAGCTGTCGATCACGCGTTGGCCAATTGACCAGACAATAATCATCGCCCACAAGATACTTGTACCTTGACAAGCAAGGATATATGTATGGGAGCTACAGTAACTTACTTGAGGGTTTGCACACAAGTAAACTATCACTTCCTTGGCTATTTCCAATTGCACCAATGAAAAAGTTTTATATGAAAAGGTTTTATTGCCTTGTTGATTTGTCCAGTATATATTTTCATAGTAGACCATCCCGGAAATCTTCTATTGTCGCCACCCCTTACTTTGACCCGAGACAGCACCAGGCTATTACAGTGTGACACCCTTCGCAACCTCTTCCTCCACTTCTAGAGAGACGGTGCCACCTCGCCCTCGCCTCTCCTATTCGCACTACCGTTCATTCGGCCTCTGCCCCTAGATTCATCAAATTTTCTTCTAAGCCCACCCTGAGACCTCGAATCCCATTTGAACCCAGAAATCAAATCTCGCCGTTAGCCTAAGTATTAGAGTCCGTTGGCTAACACCCTAAGAGCATCTTCAGTGATAGCCCCAAATTAAAGCCCCTATTTTGGATTTGGGTACCTGTTGACACCCAAAATTGGTTTGGACTAAGGCATGGTAAAATTCCGGCCTTAGCCAATCTTTTTTCTTTTCTTTTTCTTTATCCTATGTTTCTGTTCACCTCGCCCATCTCCGACCCGTCAACACCTACCATCCACTCCACCACATCCCCAGGCAGCCACTGTTCTTGCAGATCCCGACCCCCTATCAAGCACTTGCTCATCGGACGTTGGCTCGACGACATTGCCATCATCAGGGATTCGACTTGGAGCATCATCCTCTACCTTCGGCGACGGCATTCTACTTACCCTTCAGTCGTCCGGAATGCTCTTCTTTACCGGCTCTGTCGACCCACCTTCAACCGTCGCTTTACGCGGTCCTTCCATCCGGGTGTATGCGCCATTGGCGCCCCTACGGCCCCTCGCCGGCGAGTTAGTCAGAGTCGTCGCCTCAGATGTTTTGGTTGTGCTTATCTGGTCTTTGGACCACGCTGTATTCGGCCTCCTCTGGAGGACCGTCATGTAACTTGGCTGCTTCATATATAAAGTTTGTAGTTGTGTTAAAAAAAAACGGTATTAGGCGCTGCTAGGCCGGCGTTAGTCACAAAGGTAAGCAAGCATATTTGGAAGCAGCTGCCTAGCTTTGTAGCAGGTCGTTGGAGTGTGCGAGGCAACAATGCTACCTATCTGCTGTACTATATATAATTTGCATTTCTTTTTGGAGTGTGAGTGCTTCCAGCTGCATTTCTTTTCTTGTCTTTTTGGAACGAATTGAATTCCAGCTGCATTGCATATAGATAGGAGTACTTTCAATATTGGCCGGTATACGTGTACAATGCAGGAACATGAGGATCGAATGGACAAGTCTTCCAAACAGTTCCGAATCTGCGTTGACACCTTCGTGCGGTAGCGTTGAAGTTTTTGTATGCACGAGAGCAACGAACTGGTCAGGTCGCAAGCTTCACCGCCACAAAAGCAAAGCGTGCCGCACATAGGGTAGGAGATATGATATATACTAGCACGCAATCGCGTTCTGCAACCACACACGACCTAGTTCGATCAATATCGTCTTGGCACGCAACGCATGTGCATGTCCCTACGTACGTATTCATATGCAATTCTTCGTGCAGGTTTCAATACCAAAGCTGTTGATCACACGTTGGCCAATTGACTAGACAATCATCGATCATGCACGAGATCGACCAATCCGCAAACCGTTTGTTTTCGTTTATTGATCATACAAACATCACAAGCATGCATACTTACAATGCTAAACAACTCCTTGACCATCCAGTGGTGGAGCCAGAACATAGGTCGTTGCCAAATAAACCCATCAGCAGTACATATGTAGGAGAGAAATTTAGTCTTAGAGTTATATACACATGTATTAGTGTGTTGCAATATTTTAAAAAGTTTTCTTTCAGCCACCACCGAAATTACCGATTTTAGTGAAACTCGGTCGAAATTTAGCCGAAATTTTGAACCCTGATCTTCCTCACTATCATCTTAAGAAAGTTTGCATAGATGGTTTTTGTGGAACACATGGCCAAGTCGGACTGGCAAAATACATCTTTAAAAATGCATTAGCCTTGAAGCATTTGATTGTGAAACTAGATTGGAAATATAATGACCTACAGCTACCTCAACTATGTCTGAACGCTATGGGCGGCAGGAAGCCAATAAAAAACTTGTTCCACTACATACCAACAGCTTACTCACAACTTTGTAACTATGATTTTTGTCGGAGAATATGTGGTATGAATAGTTTGTGCTTATAACAAAGGTTTAGTCAACTTTAATTGTATCGGATTTTGCATGAAGGTTAGCTATGAAGGGGATGAAATGTATGTCTGCAAATTGTTTTTTTTTCTCCTCTGCGAAAGAACTTGGGATCTGGTATTTGGTTGCAGAATTTTCTGTCTTTCTCCTCTGCTTGTTTTCATAGTGTTGCTGACCGAGAACTTTCTCCCCACCCCCCGAGCGCCTCTAACGGGCGACTCGGGGCGACCGTGCCGCCGCCGAACACACCCTTCGCCGGCCCTCTCCGCCGCCGCCGTCGTTGCCCTCGCGGCGGCTGCGCGCCAGCGGCGGAGTCCCCAAAAAGGCCTCCTCGGCGCACCCTCTCACCTCCTCCACCCCAACCCTAACCGCTCCCCCTCCAACTTCAACCCCGCTCGGTGACTCGTCAGCCTTGGTTGCGCTCGATGGCGATCTTGGTGCCCTTCGACGGCAGTGGGGCGCCGCGCCGGCGGCGCCACTACGGCCGGATCCGCGTCGGCCCGACCTCCGCTCCCCCCCTTTGTTACCGGCGTGAGGTGTCAAGGCAGGCGGGCGATGCACCTCGACGGCCGGGATGGGGCCGGCTCGCCGGATCCGCCCCTCGGCCCCAGATCGGGCGCTGGCACCCCACTCCCCTCCCCAGTGCTGTGGTGGCCGCCCCGACGGGCTGGCGGCTCCCCGCCCGCCCGACGGCCGAACGGTGGCGGCCGGCGGACCCGGCCCCGGATCTCGGCGCCGACACACTCCTCCCCTCCCACCGGTGCCCCGGGCAGCTTTTTCGCTATGGAGGCCATGCTAGGTCTAATACGGTCTTTGGGCGCCGGCTCCCCCTCCCCGCCGCGCCCCGATGTCGGGCGGATCGGGGTCGCCGCGGCTGCCGTTGCCGCCCCTAGGTGCCGGCTACCCGCCGTCGCTCTTCGGTAACGGGCGAAAGCCCGGCCCGGCCTCGCCGGTAGATAACGGTGACGCCGTGCGCCATGCACCTCCCTGGGGCGTCGTCGTTCTTCCACTCACAGCAACACTACGATGGCCGGCGTCAAGATCCTTCTTCCACTCGTCATATTCGGTGGTGGTGCCGCCGTGGTGGCGGGACCGAGGTGATGCGGGCGTCCCGCCTATGGCCCCGTGGTGGTGCTTCGGGCATGCCAGGCCACCTCACCGGCGCTGGGCGACGGAGTTGGGTGCATGCAGCTCGTCGGGGATGGCGGTCGCCTTGCGGTGCTGGGGGTCGAATGACCTAGCGCTCTCTCTTTGCGTTGTCGGTGTCCGCGGACGCCGATCTCCTTCCCGAAGGCAACTCTCAAGCACTCCCGCAACCTCCTACGGCCCGTCAATCCGTCTTGGTTAGTTTGGTCGCCTTGCTACTCCTATTCGCGCTTCATGTTTTCTCTCACCCGGGTGTGTCTAGCTAGCGTTTGTTGTAACCCTGGTCGTTGTCGTTTCGGCGGATGCTTTTGCCGCCGAGGCGCTTTTGTCTTGGGTGGATGCTTTACCGCCATGTATCTTCTACGAGCCGCGTTTCCGGTCTGCAGCCGAGGGCGTGGTCGCCACGAGCCTGTGTTTCCGGTATGCGTATGCTGCCGAGGTTGCGGTCGTCACGAGCCTTCGTTTCCGGTGTGCCGCCGAGGTCGCGGTCGTTTCCGGCGGATGCTTTGCTGCTGAGGTGGTCGTCGTCTATTCGGCAGATGCTTTGCTGCCGACGTTGGTGTGGACGGATGCTTTGTCGTCTGAAGTCTTGCGGATGCTTTTCCGCTGTTGCTCTAAAGCGTTACTAGCTACCTAGGAGTGGAGTTTCTTTGGTTGTAATAGGCTCAACTATCGGGGTTGTTAGTCGGAGGGTCCGCCCTACCCCTCCTCCATTTTTCTTGTTGTTTGTTTGTGACTATGTGATTCAGCGGTAATATGTGGATTACTTACGAATCATTTGTAATTTTCACTTTCTTTAATGCATACGTACTAATGCACGCTTTTGAAAAAAATAAAATAGTGTCGCTGACAGGGCATATTATTTGACAGAAGCAGTTGCTGAGATGGGCTGGCTGGGTAGAGATGAACACATCGAGAAGTCACTGCTTGGGCTTTTGGCTTGTTCATGCTGGGCTGCTGGCTCTAGCGTTCTCTCATTGTACCCAAAAGAAGACATCCTCTATTCCAAATTAAAATATTTTGATTTTTAGAGGAACTGCTCACGTATCATTTGACTGTTTTTTATTTGTGTTGCAGTTGATTTTTTCATCCAATACAAAAATTAATAACACGTGTAGACGGGAGCTGATAAGTACAAATAACAGGAAAGCCAAATATTCGATTGATTTTCTGATGGACGACACATGGCGTAACACGTCGCGATGAAAGTGAAACGGCGTGACCACTCCCCTCCCCCACGCTCTTTCCAAATCCCGCTCTGTCTTTATTAAAAAAATCCCACTCTGCCTGTTGCGATGGAGCATGCAAAAGCTGACACAAGAAAAAAATCAATATATATTTTTTCCAAATTGCTATAGCTTTTGAACCGTGTATCTGTTTTTAATTCCGTCTACATGATGAGCCAATCAAAATTAGACCCTATTTTCATATTTTAATTACAAATATGTGTAAAAAGTATGCTAGGAGATTATGAAAGGAGTTGCAACCACGTATACTAAACAAGACAAGACGAGTTATTTTAACAAAACTCATGTGTAAAAATATGCTTGGGATACTTAGGGGTTACACAAGATACAACCTGAAAGGAACATGTTATTTTAAACCCATTATTTCATCTAGAAAACATGACCAGTTGAAAATTGCAGGGACATTTGTTGAAAATACAACAACAGCGACCATAAGACGATTTATACTTCAATGTAAAAACAAAAATAGAAAATATTTAAAAAAAACTTGATTGAAAACTGAAACAAAAAATAAATATGATTGACTAAAAAATAAAAATAAAAGATATTAAAGAAACTCATTAAACTAAACTAAAAGACACAATGAATAAAATAAAAATGAAAATGAAAAACGTATACATGATGGGAAAAATACTCAAACTTGATTGAGAAACAAAAATGGAATGAATACTAGAAACAAAAATATCACACAACAGGATACAAAACACACACACACGGGGAGTGCCGAGTGGCCAGGCCACATGCGGGGGACCAATGGCCGGGGATACCTCGGTCACTCGACTTAAAATGGCAACGGGTATCCGAAACCCGCTAACCCGACGGGTTTTACCCGATAAAAAGGCGGGTGTGGAAGTAGTTTTCTACCCGCGGGTACGTAAATGGGCGAAATCCTTTACCCATCGGGTATGACGGGTACGGGTGTGAAACTATAGTACCCATACCCGCATACCCGCGGGTAAAAAAAACCCGCAACAACAGCTATCAATCTGTTAAATTTGGCCCATGGCAACCCATAAAATTGGCCCATTTATGCTACTAGGTAAATGCCCGTGCGTTGCAACGGGTATTGTACTCCACTTGAGATTTTTCCTTCAATATATTTCTTAACAACATTCTAGGATTCTATCTTTTCAAGCATTCTATTCTAGGCTTTAGAAACTTGGCTTGTCAAACTACTGATGCTCCCCTCATCCAGAAGCCATATGCTGTGGCCGCTCTTCCTTCCTGCAGTTGTTTTACAGCTCTGGCCTTGCTAGCAGCGGTTTACATCCCTCCCAGGGTCCATCCTCAGGAGTCATCTTAATGCAAGCCCACGGTGTTGTTTGCAGAAATCTGCTAATAGATACATTAGTTACAAGCTAAGTCATACGAAGGCCATTTTATTTGCTCGTGCAATAAATAGTCTGACCATTGAAGTTTTCTTGGCGGCCAAAAGGTTATACTTGCAATATGTTGACAAAATGACTACTCTCCTTACCTCCATCTTTGTTGCTCCCCCCTCTCTCATTCGGTCCACGACAGTTCCAAGGACCAAGGCAGCACAGCTTTAAAGCGACATATAGAAGTGCCTGCAACCAAGGTACGCCTGCTGCTAAAACCAAGAAAAGCAAGAACCAAGAAAAATCAGATGCAACATCTAGAACCAAGAAAGCATGATTTTGAGCAGATGGAGCTCATGTTTGAGCAGTGAGCACCTATCTTCCTTAAATTGCATCTCTAGTTCGTCAGTCCTCCACTGTTCCTCACCTAGGAAACCTGAATTTTCTTTCATTTGCCACATCAGAGATCTTGCAATAAGCCCCTGACAACAATATGGCTAGCATCGCTTTCTAAACCACTGATGATGAATATATCATGAGAACTAAATTTAGTTTAGAGCAATCCATTTCCATATCGAAAATTAATTTTACCTCCTGTGTTAAGTTTAAATAAGTTTAGAGGTAATTTCCCTTTATGGTAGTTCACAAATTAATATAGTTCAGAGCAATCCATGTTGCAAAGGAAAAATGCAGAAAGTAAACTTGGCTACCTATTCCATTGTCGGAATCTCTCACTCCTAGCTAAGTTTCTTATTCACCTCCCAAATTATGTGCTAGTCTCATTGGTGCAACGTGTTTATGTATAGAAGATCCTCATTCATCCCTTATCCTCTTCAGTCCATCAGTTTTTCTTATTTTCCTCCCTGCAGCCAATAAAGGACACATGCTCCGTAGCATGAAAATATGAGATGCAATCACTCAAGACTTCTTGTAAATGCTTCTCGGAACATGGAAATCCCACGATTGAAGATATGAAAATAGACCTATGAGATACTCCGTACAAACCTGTGGTAATTGACACCTTAATTCACACCATCCTACAAGAGAGAGGCACTTAATTAAACACTACAGGAAAAAAAATCTTGAAATAAATACACTTCACATTCGTATCCTAAAAATTCACCACTCATTTGAACATTCATAGAGATTGTTTCACTTGTTGCATATGAAATTCCTGAAGAATTTAGCCAGCAAAATTCATTTGTTTTATCTTCTTATATTGCAATGTAGTGAAAAACTGAACCACTTCATATAAAAAAAAAATGTTTGATTGTTCCTAGGACAATAAAATGCAGACGTGCCATGTTCATTTCATTAGATAAATGATAAGGACAATAAAACATAGCCATGCTGCCCTTTTTTCTACACTACAAGAACCCTCACAGAACCCTGACTCTAAAGATGGTGCTGACAGAAGTCAAAGAGAACCAATACAGTTCTAATTTCTAAACATCACGCATGCATACATACAGACCGGACAAAATCTATCAAACATGCAGACTAATTCAGTCATTGTATATAGGCAGTGGCACGTTGTGGTTATTATGACCTCTTAGTCTCTTACCCATTTGACGCAGAGAAGGCACATAAGTGTTGTAGGGGTATCTGCACTATCGATTTCAGTGAACCTCGTTCAGCTACATTCCAAATGATATGTTGCAGCTTTCAATTGCTAATAGAAGAGCATTTTGCCACAAAACCATATAAGATTAATATGCTCATGTTTTAGTTCCTATAAGATTAATTATGCACAGTCCACTGTTAATTAACAATGTCCACTGAGGATCAGAGATAACACAGTGCAGTCCAATGATCCATTTGTGCAAAAAAAAAAAAAAAAAAAAAAAAAAAAAAGATAAGTTTAATAAATATATTTCCTAACATACTTGCTTAAGAAAAGGAAATGTGCATGAGAGCCATGACAAGTCAGCCGTAGTTTTTCAAACATTAGTTTGAACGAAATACAAAAAACAGGAATGTGTTGCAGTCTAGAACTGAACTTATTAGCTCAACCTATTGATCCTGCACATTTGTTACAAGCAGTCACAAGATTAAAAAAAAAAAAAGAAAGATGTTGACATTGGCTAGACACATTCAATTCATTTCCGTTTATCACTAAACTGAAACGTGTAGTTGGATAAGGTAGGAACTACGATTGTCAAACAAAATTAAAAAGTAAAAAAAACAAATGAACAGGCTCGATCGAAAAGGGAAGCAAGTAGAAAACGCACCGGGAAATTGTTTATCTGCTTCATTATTGACTATATCTGAGACGTACTGGGGAGGGGTTGAATTTCCCTTGCCATCACATCTATATTGCATTGATTGAGTCGAAACATGCAGCAGGCATCTCATCCATCAACGTCAAGCTTCTACTCTTTGAATTTGAAAACTGATCTGGAAAGGTAATAGTAACAACGGATGCCAATAGTTCAAGTGCAGCTATTGTCCAGAACCTATGGGTTAAAGAAGTGTGTCACACATATATTTCGTTTGTAACACGGCACCTGAGTGTAAAAATTTGCAGGGCGATCAGTCATGCATTTCGAATCAAAATTGAAACAAAGAACAAAGAACAAAGCACGATAGAAGTCACAGCACCTGCAGTCTAGATGAATAAATGCAGTGACTCCAGCGACCGCCCCAGGCTCATCCTGGGCTCCGTGGGTCCCTTCCAGCCGGCTGCAAGGCCCTCCTGCAAATAGGTCACCCCCACCTAGAAGAAGGTGGCTCTGCCATGAGCCCATGAGGCCAGAGCCAGGGGATGGAAACGGGGGCGCCCTGACAGCCGGGGCTGAGTCCAGAGGAGGTGATGCTGGCTAGATCCGCGGCGGGGATCCGGCGGGGGCAGGGCCTGAGGGTGGCGGCGCGGGCGGGTGATCTGATCGGGGACGGCGGTGGCAAGCCTGCTGTAGCGACGACCATGGAGGGTCTGATTGGAGCGGGCGAGCAGGCCGGAGCGGGTGACCGATTTTGAGGACGACTGTGGATGATGCACACCGAAGCTGTGCCTTCTCCTGGTAGGCTGCGAGGGCGCAAGGATGCCGATGTGCCGTCCGCCGCTGGGTCGCTGCACCGCCGAGTGAGCAGCGTCACCGTCCACGACCGCATCCCCGTCTGGCCCCGCGCCGCACCCCGGTGGTCCTCGCGTCCATGCCGTGCGGAAGAGAAGAAGGTCGGCGGTCTGACCACGGTTGGTTCGGTGGACGGCAACAGCGCCACCGGCGGACGGAGTGCCGGGCCTGTCGGGGGAGGCCGGGAGCGAGGGTGGAGGCGTCTACGGGCGTCGAAGCAGGGGCTGGGTGGGCGTCGGCAGATGGGTGGTTCCACGGAGACGGAGGCGTGCGCGATGTGGCTGGGGCGGGAGCATGAGGCGGCGGTTCCGCACGGGAAGATGCCGAGGTGGAGAGCGTGGGCGTGTTTTAGTCGGGCGGATGGGGATTAGGGGCGGACGGATTAGCCTGACGACGTTAACATTTAAAGCATTTTAGTAGTACCAGGTCAATGCCCGTGCGTTGCTATGAGTTTTAAATTCATGACAAATACATATACATTTAGACCATTTTAACAGGATGATAGTTACATGAACAAAGTATAATAACATGCTTACATGTTATCAGGAAGTTAATAATTATAGATGTAAATAGACTTGAAGATAACCACCTGTGTACCTTTAACAAGTCCTTTTTTTTGCATTAAGCCGAGTTGTAAGTACAAGTAACATAACATAAACACTAAAATACCAGAAGAAAACAAACATTTACACCAATTGCTCTAAGCAATTGTGCAAAACTAAAAAGCTAGAAAGAATAAATTACTAAAACCCAATAAGACGGGATCCTTTTCAACTTACAATTCCATCCAATGTGATGGAAGCATTTTTTTATATATATGTACGAAACACTATCCTTCGTAGGAGCTTTAAGCCTAGTTGCATCATATGTACATAACACTATCCAATTCTAAAACCTTTTCATAACTACTCATCCCTTCTTAGTTATAGAAAATTAAATTTCTATATAATTTTTTTTTGCGCAAAAAATGTTATAATTAATTGTTTCCTCCATCATCATTTTCTTCTGTGAAGGTGTCGCAACCTGTGAACCCAGGCATCACAAGTCACAACCTCTAGACAGGAATGTTCGCTACAGCTACATTAGGCAACATCCTATTTTTTTTAACCAGTTTGTTTCCTATGGCCCCATTATGTCATATAGAGCTATGATCACACATTCACAGCCCAAATCAACTAAACCGGTGGACTAAACACACCGACGCGCAAGTTCCCAGACCAGGTGGACAGGGTGAGATTCTCCCACCTCCAGCGACCGAAGGTACCTGTCGAGCACACATTAACAACGTAACTTTCGGCTATGTATCCGACGTCCAGGCAACAGGGCACGACGAGTGGCCGGCCGGCGTGTGGGCACAGGGCACGACGAGTGGGCGGCCATCGCAAGCCCGACACGCAGCGAGCGCGCGAGGCCGTCGCCGAGGGCTGCACAGTGAGCGGCGATCATCGCGGACATGGGATGCGGCGAGCGCGTGCCGCCATCGCGGCCAGCGTGGCGGCCCGCGCTTTACGGGCGGCGCGGCCGGCGTGGGCGCACGGTGCGGCGAGCGGGCGGCCTTCGTGGGCACGGGATGCGGCGAGCGTGCTCAGCACAGTGAGTGGGGCAGCTGGCTTGGGTCTTGGACCAGCAGGCGAGGCCGCGGCGCCGCGCCCGGGACGGCTGATGCTGCAGTTCACGTCCAGCAAACGAGGCGGCGCGCGAGACAGCCGCCGCATTCCGCGTTCAGGCAGCTGAGGCAGCACGGGCACAGATGGTGCGCCGCGCGGGACCGACGGCGCACCGCGCGACCAGGCAAGCGAAGCAGCTCGTGGGACGGCCGTCGCGCGAGGAAGCTCCCGCGTCAAGCTGAGCGCTCCCGCCGCCAGCATTCCGGCGTCTCCAGCCTCCTCCTCCTCGGCCTCCGCCCGCACCGCCATCCACATCCCCGATGGCCGGGCGCCGAGCCGTGGTTCGTGTTCGGTCCGATGGACATGAGGAGTTCGGCTAGGGCCTTGCGCTTCCCGCGCGGCCTATTGTGAGCCGGCGCCGAGTGCGCGTTCTCCTTGCTCTCCATCGTCGCCGCCTCCGGACCCTCATGCTGCTGCCGACGGACGGGATAGTCGTGCGGATTCATTCCTTTCTTCCGATGAGGCACGGGGAAGACAGATCGATGATTGGAGCTGAGATCTTTGCTTGCGCGTAAAGATGTACATTTGGCCCGGTATTTTTTGCCCGGTCCGTGGCCCGCCCTTTGGCCCGGTCCGTTGCACGGTCCGGCCCGACATGTGCGGGCCACGGGCGGCCCGCCCGGTACGGACCGCCATGGGCCGTCGCCTTTGGCCCGAGGCACGGCACTGGTCCGGCCCGGTGGCCCGGTGATAATTTCATAGGAGCACCCAATATATCAGCCCAACAAAGATATCAGCCCAATCTCCACTAAAAAAAAAAAAAAAAAAAAATCCCCATCCCACCGCCCACGGTCCACCGGAACCCTATCTTCTCGCCTCCGCTCGCTCGCGCAAATGCGCTCTCCTTCCTCCTCGCCTCGCCGCGCGTGCTTGTACACGCAGCGGCGGCCGACACTCAAGACGCAAAGACGGCGCGGCGCGGCGCCGCCAGCGGCGGGAGCGGGACGGCGGCGCCAGCGAGAGGGCGGCCGCGACGGCGGCGCGGAGCGCCAGAGCAGCGGCGGCCATGGCAGCGGCGGCGTCGGAAAGCGCGACGAGCGGCGGCGCCAGCGACGCGCCGTGCTCCGCCGCCCGATGGTCCGTGGGCCGTGCCAGGAGCGCACCCGGCCCGTAGCCGACGGCGGCCCGCCCGGCCCGCCACCGCACCGTGCCGTGCCGGCCCGCCCGATCGGGGCAGCGGGCCGGGCGGCACGGCCCGTTGTACATCTATACTTGCCGTCGCGTGGAGCCAAGGGGACCGGGCCCGGCCGTGGAATAGACGGGGATCGCCGCCGTTATACTGGCTGGCGGGGCTTTGCGTCGCGTCGTGCCGTACCCGGCGGGCGTCCGCGGACGTGCGATACAGGGAGTCGGGCGGGGGATTCGCGTGGGCGCGGACGTGATTAGTGGGGGCGGACGGATTAGGCCCGATGACGATAACATTTGGTTCTTTTTTAGTAGTAGATAAGAAGTATATATATAGCTCATTCGAAGGAGTGAACCCTAATCCCCTCTCCCTTCCTTTTCTCAACCGCAAGCGCCGCTTTCTGTTTCCGTCGACGCCGCACAAGCCGCATGCGACCGCGACGGGACATGGGCCACTGCGCGACGGGGGAAGACGCCCGCATGCCGGCATGCGGTGGCGACGCGTCGCCTCCACGATGGGGATCGACGCCGCACCGCCCGCGTCGCGACTGGGCGACGCCGCATGCGACCGCAGCCAGCTCCTACCCGACCTCCGCCATCCGGCCGGCCGCATCCTCCGTCGCTACGGGGCGGGGGAGCCGTGGATCGCGACCGCCGACGTGGCGTGATGGCGCGACGCGACCGACCTCCATCCCCTCCTACTCTACTTGTCGCTCCGCCCCATGGTGGAAAGCTCCGGAAGAGACAATGACGGTGCGCGGTTACCCGTCGGGTAACCCGTTACCCGCTGCTGGTGTATGGAACAAAGTTCCTACCCGCTCATGCGTACAAAGTGGTGCGGGTAAGGTTTTGGCCAGCGGTGCGGGTACGGGTGGCCGCGTACCCGCCGGGTACACACCCGCTACCATCTTGACACTCGACAGAGCACGACCTCGCAGGCACCCCTCGCTCATTGGTTGTGCGAACGGAAAACCCCGCCTCGCTTGCACAGGCCGGATGACTACACAGCCGTATCGAAAAGCCAGCCCAAAAACAACAAAAAAAAACCGACCGATGATGGAACACAAAATTAGTCGGATGATGGTTACAAATTCCGTTATAGGTACGTACTTTCTGCTATGTACTTAGATATAGATTATAACATAAGCAAAGGTATTTAGAAAAGTTAAAATGTCTTACAATTTGGAATGAGTAAATTGCACTATGGGTACCTAAACTATTAGACGGTTCATAGATTGGTACGTAAACTATAAATGTAACTTTTGGGTACTGAATCTATAATTTTCGGCATCAACGATACAAATGCGGCCACGACGTGCCACCACCGACGTGGAGTCGCCACCGTGGACTAGTGGACTCGCACGGCATGGTCTTTTTCCTAAAACCCCCTACCCAATCCTTCTCCCTCTCATTCAATCCTCCTCAACGCCGGGTCGGGTTCTCTCATCTCCCTCGCTCTTGCCGCCAGACGAACTTGGGGGCTTGCCGCCTCCCTCCATGCTCCCCCCGACGTTGCGCCCGCGCATTGAGAGGATGAGCTCCACTACGGTTTTGCCCCACCGCATCCTCTACGGTAAGGCACGGCGCGGCGGCGCGCACCATGGCCGGTGTCCATTGATTGGAAGGAGCAGAGCACCAGATTACGATCGGTGATGCCCCGTCCCTATCTCCCCATCTTAAATTTAGTTCCCGATTCTTGATTCTGGTGTCATAGTGCTTCAATTTGTCGTCAAGATTGGTTTGTTAGGGCAAGAATCATTAAATTTAGGTTTCGCGCTCATTGTTTAGGGCCCGATGGTGAGGAGTTCTCTGTACAAGTACATCAT
The DNA here is from genome assembly GCA_015847255.1 of Hyparrhenia diplandra. Classification (NCBI taxonomy): domain Eukaryota; kingdom Viridiplantae; phylum Streptophyta; class Magnoliopsida; order Poales; family Poaceae; genus Hyparrhenia; species Hyparrhenia diplandra. The sequence continues at coordinate 178,952 of JADLZK010010237.1, read as the reverse complement.
GGGGGTTTTTTCTATGGTTCTGTTACAATTGGGTTTATCCGATGGCAAGGTGGATTGGTTTGACAATTGCAAACTGCAAAGATCGAGTTTTAGCGCAATTCAAGAGTTAAGTGTGATGCTAGGTTATGGAATTGAGAATCTCAATGTTTACCGGCTATTGCCTCGTAAGGATGTTGCAACTAGTTTGTGAATTGTAGATTTAGTCATTCAGATGCGTAAACACTAATCATGAAGCAAATTGCAAATAAGGTTAGTAACTTTGTGCTCTACTTTGATATCTACAATTCATTTTTGATGACAAAGCATGGGAGGAAGACATTTTGACCAATCCAATGAGTACACCGCCCGGTGTTAAGTCCAAGGAAGTCAAAACCTGAAAGACATGATGATGATGATGATGATGATGATGATGATGATGATGATGATGATGATGATGGCAGCAACATTAGTGATATTGATGGCGCAAGATGGGGGACTTTTTGGATAGTGACTATGAAGTTGATGTTGAGGATGATGACCTATTTTGGGGACAATGTTGATGATGAGGTGGTTGATCGGGGGAAGCTATTGGCATTGTAGTCGAGAAAGGGTACAATAGAAATGCACCATACGGAAAAGTGAACATACAAACACATAGGCAATGGGATGAGCTATCTTCTAATGAGGATGAGTTGGAGTTACCTAATTCGATGAAGAGGGTCGTTGGGGTCGATATGAAGACCTTCGTGCCAAAGGATATTGGCAACCTAATTTTCAAGATAGGAATGAAGTTTGCATCACCCAATGGCTTAGATAGGCCCTTACAGTATAGTATCAAACATAGGGTTGAGATAAAGATGCCAATAAATGACAAGAAAAGGATCAAAGCAAATTATGATGAAAAGTGCACATGGAACTTGTATGCTTCATTTGACTCAAGGATGAAGTGTATCTTGATCAAATCTTATGTTGGGATCATACTTGCCGAAGAAGTGGGAGCTGAAGAAGTGTATTGCTGCAAAATGGCTTGCTAACAAGTACTTGGATTGGTTTAGGGCTGATGAGAAAATGAGCCCCACCCATTTTGGGAAGACTGCTCGCTTGGTGCTCAACCCGACCAAATCAAGGATGAAGCTATCTCGCAAGAAGGATGCCATGGAACATCATTTATGGGGATGATATGAGGCAATTCAATGAGCTCAAGAATTATGGCCATGAACTTAGGAAGAAAAATCCAGGCACTACCTTCTTTCTAACATGCCATGATGGTGTGTTCAGTTCACTATATGTTTCTTTGGATGCATGCAAGAGAGGTTTCCTCACCGGTTGAAGGTTTGTTATCTGTTTAGATGGATGCCACATCAAGACCAAGTTTGGAGGGCAGCTGCTAACTCGCTATAGGTATAGACCCCAATGACTGTATATATCTTGTGGTTATGGAAGTAGTGGAGGTTGAGTGTCTACCATCATGGAAGTGGTTCTTAGGCCAGCCTCAATACAAGTTTTATGAGGGTGTCACGCGATATTAAATAGAGTGCCACATCAGTAAAATTGCTGACTTGGCAGGGTCATTAAATGAGAGAGTTTCATAAAATGAGAGAGGAGTTTCATCCCCGTGAAACTCATCTGTCTCTTGCTTACCTAGTTTGTAGTCTTGATAACGGTATCATGAAACTATGCATTGATACCGGCCTTAGAGACACCGAAACAACACATTGGCATTGAAAACACAACTCCTTGGACCACAATGACAGATAAGCAAAAAGGTCTTATCCCTGCTATTTAATAAGTCTTACCTGATGCAGAGCACAGGTTCTGTGTTAGACACCTCTACCCCAATTTTTTAGGCAAATTCAAAGGAGAGAACTTGAAGAATCAAATTGTGGAGGTGTGCAAGAGCTAGTACAAAGGGTCGTGAAACTAGGAGATGGAGAAGCTGAAAGTTCTCAACAAGGATGCCCATGCCCGGTTAGAAAAGATGCCAACAAACACACACCAGCTTAGAAAAAGATATCCTCTTGAACAACACTTGTGAAGTTTTCAACAAATATATATTGGAAGCCGAGAGTCTATTTTGAGCAAGCTACAAAGGATCAAGGTGCGGCTTATGACCAGGCACTACAACAAGCAGAAAGAGGTGGCTGAGAATTGAAGTGACGCCTGATCATATGCCCAAAAATTAGGAAAAAAAAGTTAGCTAGGCATGTAGAGATGTCTAACACATGCTGCCCTTAGTTCATGATAGAGAATGGCAAGATGTTGTGGACACCGCAAAATAAGAAATGTGAATGCAAAAAGGTGGGACTTGACAGGCATACCATGTAGTCATGCAATTGCTTGCCTTAAGCATGAGAGAATTCCGTAAGACTCGGTGCTCCCAACATGTTACTCCATTGAGGCTTACCAGAATGCACATAGTTTCCAAATATCTCCATGCTAACATGACTGCCTAGGAAAATGATGGAGGTAAACTAGTGCAGCTACCTAAGTATGAGAAGAAAGTAGGTAGACCACCTAAGGCAAGGAAGAGATCAAGTACATGAAGTTCAAGGTATAAATGGACCAAGGGTATCCAACACATGGTGTAACCATGCACTAGAGTCACTATGGAAAACCTGACCATAATGTGACAACATGTGCAAAGAAAGAAAGGTGAGAATCACCGTTAAGAAAAGTCAAAGGTCAAGTATTGAACATGAAGATGAGGAAGAAAGGCATGAAGAAGAACATGTCTAGGTATGTGCAACCACAATGCCCCTTTTTTCTCGTTGAAAGTGCCTATGTTCATTGCTATTTGTGTCTCAGGAAGCATGGCATGAAGAACATGTTCAAGCTGAAACAAAAGCAATGTTGTCCCAAGTGGAGAACCCCACGTTGTCACAACTATAGGATGAGGCAGCACAACTCAGCAATATTTTTCATTTGAGGTAACACTCATTCACCATTACATCACAGTTTTGGTGACTTTCCATAATTGAAACCTTATGGTGATTTCTCACATTAAGCAGGCATCCCAAACTATGAGACAAACACAAATGAGTCAACCACTGCCTACATCATTTCCAACCTCCCACCACCTAGGCAAGTTCACCTTACAATAGCAACTAAGGTTGGTAGACCAGCAAGGAGGAAGATGGGGACCAAGAAGAAAGCTAACACAAGCAAGAACAAGATAGTGAAGGCCAAGAAGGGTTAATCTAGATAGTAGGAAACATGGAGTTTGTGGCTGAACTTTTCTACATAAGGTAGTTAGCTTTTGGGCAGAAATACGATTGCCTTTTGTGTAGCAACTTAGCTATTTCTTCTTTGATGCAACTAAAGTTGCCTTTTATGCAGTGATCATATAGCTATAGGTCATATGCAAAGAACTATGGTGCAATGCATTGATGGTTCTGTTAGGATGTAATGCAAGCACCAAAACAAGTGATGTAATGCAAGCACCAAAACTATGATGTAATGGATGCTATTTTAGTGAGTATATGTCAATGTTTTGTCTAATTATAGTACTGTGAGTACCACATTGTTGTCAATGCACCATATATTTTTCCTTTTTTTTGAGTATCACATTGCTGTCAAATGTATCATATATTCGAACATTTGCTCACAAACTCAGTTGCAAATCAATATCAAACATTCATTCATTTCACTAGGAACACATTGGCACTAAACAAGCCACTTCATTAACTAAAATTAAGGTACATTACAATTCAGTCTTACAATTCCGACATTCTGTTCATCAACAGAAGGATGACATAAAGAGCAAATAGGACTACAACAACAAGAGTGCAAACAACTCCAATTTGCCCAAGGATTACTAGCTTCTTCAACTTTGCATCTAAGCTACCTAAGATTGCCTGAACATTGTCTCTGCTATCAACTGCTCCCTCCAAGCCTACAACTTTAGAACACAACTCAGGGACAGGTTGCTTGGTCTCCACTCTAGTGGATCCAATCACACCATTGGCAATGAGCATTCTCTCATACTTATCGACAAACAAGTACCACGGGCAAGTTCTTGGATCTTGTGAGAGAGATTTGGGAATGACATTACATCTCAGTTGCAGACATTACCACTAATGAATTAGCTATGAACTTACATCTCTCTGATGCCAGTGGCACTAGAAGAAGATGGCCCCGGGGACCTTAGATCCGGACATACCGACGAGCTTGAAAATCTCCTCGCCGCACTTGGGGCATGACACCACTGGTAGCCCAGTGAGTGCCCCACATTTCATAGGGAGGGCTTGTAGCTAGAATAATGACCAAAGGAAGACTTCAACGACGACGCGTCCATGGGATCTGGCAGAGGTGGGACACGACGGTGAGGTCTCATAGCGTGGTAGGTGACCTAGATCGAGGCGAGGCAATACGCGGTGCCGGGAGCATAGAGAGATTGGGGGAAGGAACATTATGGGTGACGGCGACGACAACGGGAGTGAGAAGGATTGGCGAGAGGGAGATGGATTTGGGCAGGGGCGTTTTCACAAAATAGCCAAGGGGTTGTAGCGTGTGTGGCCACGGTGGCAAGTCCACGTTGGCTGCTTACGCGTGCGTGGCCGAATTTTTACCATTGGCAACCCAAAAACGTAGATCCAGTACCTACATGTTATATTTTTTTTGTTTGAGTACCTATCTCGTGAATCGCCTAATAGTTTAGGTACCCACAAAGGTAAAATTATAAGAGCAGTATTGTAACAAGCATAAAAAACTAAGTATAGTAGAGTTGGTGGTTAATTTTCTTGTGATGAAAACTATCCACCCAAGTTAAGTCCACGATTTGACCGCAATTTTGCTAGATTTATTTCTACGAGATAAATAAATAAATAATAAGTAAGAAGGAGAAAAAAATAGCGCCAAAGCCTAAAAGAGAGTGTGCCATGTTAGTTTTTGGCGTGACCATCGTTATTACACTTACTACATTTTACTATTTACTAATACATATAGTTAGAATCATTTTACCATGACCTAGTGTGACCGACCTATGTTTTCACGGAGGCCCCACCGTAGTGTACCCCACAACCCACTTCACAGGCACCAGCCCTTATCTGCTTGCATGGCTACCAAATAGGAATGGTGTTGTTGTCCCATACAAACACCCAACAATTCTCTATTCTCTCGCCTACCCCCTTGCCTCCCCATCCACCACCATCCAACATCCCAACCCCAACCCAAAGGCGTCAGCTAGTAGGGCTCCCTCCAACAATTTCAAAATCCACAACCCCGACTCATTGTCGACATGGTCGGGCGCTAGCCATCTCAAGGGGATGGGGAAGGAGGACGAGGAAAGGTGACCCGGATGAGTGCTTGACATCAATACCACCCATGAAACCAGAGAAGAAGCGGAAGCATCCCGAGCCAAATGACATCTACTGAGGTGTCCACTTGCACTCATGAGCCGTCGCATCAACCAAGTGGGAGGTGGTGGCCAAACTAGTGGAATAGGAATCGGGTTTTGGGACCTGGAGGACCATTCACACCTCCTCTAGACTCGTCAAATTTTGCACCCACATGCATAATTGTCTTTTGTTCACATATGCTGCAAAATCTATGGTATTTTCAATTCTACTTGAATTCATTTGGGTGGTGTATAGTATCTTCAATTCAGGTATAATTCGACATGCACAATTGTCTTTTGTTCACATATGTTGCAATTCGATTGGGTGGTGTACACTATCTTCATTTCTATTTCTATTTCATTGGGTGGTTGAATCTGGTTTGCGTTGCAATCGTGGTTTCATTTATGGTTTGTTTCATCTTACAATCCTAGGATTATGACACACAAGCGTTTAAGTTGCAATGGTGGCTCACATTCCTAGGATTATGACATTTCATTTAAGTTGCAATGGTAGCCTCATTGTGGTTGTTTCTCCTTGCATTACTTGGAGTCTAGTTAAATATGTGTTAGTATTATTATCAAAATAGATCGACGAAATGATGAAGGAGCGAATAGGAGATAGGAAAGAGCTGAGTGATTAGCATCCTCTCTCCCTCTCTCTCCACCTCCACTCTCCCCCTTTATAGGGGAGGTGGGAGGAGAGGTTCTCTTAATACCCTCAATAAGGCTTATATTTATTGAAACTCTATCAGGATTTACAAATAGAAATTTGGGGGGCTTTGTATTTACAAAAGATGTCACTAAAGGCCATAAATCACCCCTAAATATTATTTGGTGAGAGTTAAGCTATGTAAATGGGCCTAAAACATGATAGTAGGGTTTGAAACGTCCGACACACCACCAACACAATCAATCATTTAATATGGAACATTGGACTCGTTTTGGCTAGCAACCATGTTCCTGGAAACAATACAAACTATGCATGGTTGAATACTTTATCTTTGCTGTCGGGCCGTTGTCAAACTCTCATCCCTTTGGTTTGTTGTTCCTCACGGGCAGCTCCTCTAAACAACCGTTGTTGCTCCTATTTGGGCACTACAATAAGTTCTTATATGGTGTGGTGTGTAAAAAAATTGATTTCGTCCTCTTTTTTTATTATCACACTTTTGATGTGATGCATTTGGAAATCCAGAGTTGGTGCGCGGGGCTTAGATACTATATATCCAGAACGCCTTCCTTGAGTCATGTAAATATAATATCAACAAAGAGTAAATTACATTGTCATATTCCTATATATGTATGTTTGGTATGAGCAATTGTTTATTTGTTAATTAATTGAGAGTATGTATCATCAATTTTAGGTGCACAAATGTTGGGACATGTCATATTCATATGGACCAAGTCCCCTAGAAGAGGCCCAACTAGGATCGTGGAAGTGGCTTATAAATCTAGCTCCCATTGTGGGTCGCTTGTAAATCGTCATTGTCCATATATAAAGCCAAGTGCAAGAGGGCAAAGGGGGCTCTCTCCTTTCCAACCTTAACTCAAAAACCCTAACCGCCTCCCCGCCCTCTCCCCATCATGTTTGGAATAGAGGTTCCAACAACAAAGGTTTTACCTAAGATCAAGCACGAATCAACTCGCATTTGCAAATCGGCTAGCGATGATAATTGAGTCAATTAGAACTTTGAATTGTTGATTGTATTAGAAAATGTTATAGGCACTTATGTTGAGATCCATTTATTATTTGATGTTTTAGATGTTAACCCAAATGTTGTAAAAAAAAAACTTGAGCAAGATGAAATAAGTTTAACTTAGGATAAAGAAATAGTAGTTTATACTAGAGTGAATATTGAACTTTGAGTTTTGTTGTCGGTATGTGTAATATATTGAACTTTGAGTTTTGTTGCCGATATGTGTAATTGGCTGATTAGAATTTAGAAAACTCATGGTTCAAATCATTTTAAAACGCAAATGAAGAGAAATGTAAAAGACAACTCAACTCCAATCGAAGACTCGAAATCGGCTAAATGAGGGTGACATCGGCAACCTAGCTTGGAAAAAAAATGCCGGGAGGAGGAGAAACGACATAGTATGTCGTATTTGAGTCAAACTAATGTTTAGACCCATAATATAAATATAAACCCCCGTCATTGTATCAAAGGATATCTCTCGACCAATCAAACATGGGTCAACCCCTTCAAACCCTTAATTTTTCGCACTAGGAGTAAGAGTAGAGTAGATCTCAACGAAGTTCTTCAACAAGCTAGGCTACATCTGCATCGACCGAACTCTAGTTTGCCTGTAAGTTCCATCACGGTTTATACTATAGCGTTGCATTGTTGTTTGCAATCTTTAGTATAAGCTAGTTATCGGTTTCTATCTGAGCTATAAGTTTGCAAAATGCTCGATCGATCAATCACTTATAAGTTCGGTAAGACTAGTTATCGATCTTTATCGGTATCTGTAGATCTTGATAGTTTAATCTGTTGTCTATGTTATGGCTATAACGACATCGATGGATCCCCATTGGTAGATGAAATAGAGATGATTTGATGGGTTTATAGATCTCTTTATGCTTGTGGATAAACACTGCATGTTGGGACTTTTTTTTTTGTATACTTGAATTGGCTATTTAGTTGATTTTTCTTTGCTTTCATGCCTATTTCTACTTACACTTATCGACTTTAACTGGTTACACATGTGCAATTGCTGATTGTGCTTATTTATCATGTTTTGCATCTCATAAGCATGTAAATATCAACTCTTTAGTCGATAGCCTTCAAAATCGACCATTTGGCCACATATTGGAGCTTTTTGGAATCGTAGTTGGCATGTTCCACCTTTTGTTACTGATCAGTCTAGCTTCTCTCCCTTGTCAATCGCAGGTCAAATTGAATGGCATGCCCCCATAGCCTCGACACTGGCCAGTCGAGCACTGAAGCGAGCGGATCTACAAAGCTCCCCTCGAGCCAAGATTCTTCCGACTTGGTGCATGTCCACAGCGCGACCGACGCAATTTTGTGGCAACAGAGATACCAACACACCTAGCAAAACCTTATTTGCACAACAAGATAATTTATCTGGGCATAGGTTTTGCTTAGGTTGAAATTAGAGGTCATAAGTTAGAAGGAGATTTTAACTTGCCTAATTTGCCCCCTCTCATAAGCATCAGGATCCTTCCAGGTGATACGATTCTAAATAGCGTTAGCATGCCTTAAATCAGATTAGCGTAGGATTTAATTCCTGCACAACATGATGTGAATATACCCTTGCTAATGTTGTTTAATTTATTTTTGAGTCAGATCTGTGTCCTTCAAAGATTAATGGACAGGATCAATGATCCTCTCTATGGACAGGATCAATGATATTCCTCTCCTATGCTGGACCAATTCCCATTACGGAAAGGGAAAATTCAATTGTCTCTCTTAAATTTGAATTTTATAATTCTCCCACTCTGTCGACAGGAGAAGGTGATTATGATAACGCCTGACCCTAGAGGGTTAAATAGTTTCAAGATTCAAGATAATAAGCATCAGAGGGAGCGCTCAAACATGCTATCATTCATGATCACGGAGAAGCGTTAATCTTAGGGGAGAAATCTCTAACTCTAACGTCTCTTCAAAGACATCCGATAAAATTGGAACGATACAGAGGGGAGAAATCCCTAACATTGACAATGCCAAGTAGTTCTTAGCTTTATTAGAAGAGCAGCAGCTGATAGGATACAAGATCCTACCGTGGCTACAAAGAGTGCACGGATAGAAGCTATGGGCCGCTAGGGAAAGTGGGCGGGCAGGTGTGTGTGTGAGAGAGAGAGAGAGAGTCGGGCGCTTGGAATGGCCCGTGAGGCGGGCTTGTTTGGTTGGGCGCCACATCCTGCCACGCCATGCACCAGACTTTGTGGCGGCACCAAACTTTGTGTGGCGGGCAGCGGCAAGTAAAAACCCCGCCACAACTCTGGCTAAAAATAACACTAGGTTCTATAATATACAAATGCTTCAACCAAACACTGACCAATGCATGTGTAGCAGCAGCTTGTGGCCGCCTTCAGCGTGGCGGGGCTGGTTGGGGCGCCAACCAAACACCCCTTTAGTTAAGATAATTGCCTTGCTTGATTAATTTCAAAATTGTCTAGGGGTATTTATCCCCTTCTCGTAACATTGCAATCAAAATCCTATAATTCAGGAAATTAATTATCTAAGGAGACCAAATCCCGGGCGTGTGTAGCCCTTCTGATGGCCGGTTTTGAAATATCTAGTCAAGATCCTAGCCGTTAATTATTTCGTTGCCCAATGTGGCAATGTGCAGAGTCTTTGCCTGGCAAACTTGTGCAGACAATGCAGTTTTGCTGTTGGGTACACTGGTACTACTGTCATTGTTTTCGCTGGTGGTTATTTGCTACTCCCGGGTTTGACCGCCCCCGTGTTATTTGTTACTTCCTGATAGTTTTGAACTGGTCATCAATAGAAACCAGTTCAAGGGTCCAGGTGGCTCATGATGCTGCCCTGCTGGTTTGGTACACCCGCTGCTGTACAGGTTGCTTGTACAACTAGACCTTGGACTGGCGATGACTAATAAGATGCCCAAGCTGGTACGTTCTCTTCTCCCTGGCCTCTGCTTTTTCGGTGGTCTCTTCTGGAAGCTACTTAAGCGTGTGCTCTCATGTCTTGTTTTTTTTTTTTTCCGCCACCGACCGCGCGCTTGACTATGAAGCATGAACTCGACTCACCAAAGACTCCACCGGCCACCGGGCTGTGCATACTGTATAGAGACGCTGCACTGGCGCACTGCTGTGATTCTCCATTCAATGTGATTCCATTTCCATTTGCTTTTGCCTTGCCGTACTACGAACCAAACATGGATCTTTTTATACCAGTTTATATATATAGAAGAAATTTATCAAGGGAAGCTTTGATCTTATCATCTGAAAAAGTAACGGTGCAGAGTTGCCACCGTAATCTCTAGTCATGCTGTCGACCACGTACCATCGTCTGTTTTTCCTGATGATCACTGAAAGTCCAGCTTCATGATCTTTTTCATGATGGCCTCCAGGTATGTCAGGCATCCCTTCATCGTCATGGAACTCAAAATCAAACTGATGATTTGCACTCACCAGTCTCCATCCAAGCCTAGAAATGCTGACGATTTCCATCTCTCCCTTTGACCTCGTCGGTTGGCAACACATGATTTTTAAAGTTTCATGTATACATACCTTTCAAACACTATCTTGCCCAAAATAACACATGTAATTGGTAGCCGAAATCAATGACAAGCATAATTATTTTTTAAAACTATATCTTAATATTACGGGAAAAAAAGGCTTAATAGAAAATTAAGCAAGTTAACAATCAAAATAAACAATTATCAGTAAGGCACATGTTATTCTTTTATCAAACTCCTTATTTAATCCTGAATTTTATTGGATACCATGCTATTCAGGCTGGTGGAGAAGTTACTACCGGTATCTCCTAGACAATCTGTATATACAAATTGAAACTAATATGAGGCGTATTTTGATGGGTTATGGTTACGGACCCACATGTCATACAATCACAACACTGCTAAGAGTATATATCTAAGAGACCTTCGATATAGCTCTTTACAGAAAACAAACAAAAAAAATACATGATCCAATAGACTCTAAAAATCAATCTCTATGGTTTCTGCTCTTAAAACCATCCCTCTTTCTCCATTTTTGGAGAGGCTACAGATGTGATATATGGTAGTTTTCTCATGAATTTTTTCACACAAGGAAATTTTTTATTAGTTATGAGAGTGTAGAGAACAAAAGATAGAGAGTATATTGGAGATACGAGAGACATACAAATAAAATGTTTGTTGAATGGCGAATTTTATAATCTCTTGGAGCTGCTATAAACGCCTCTTTGTAATGCAGGATTGAAGTCATGCTTGAATAGGAAAAAATGTAGGAATAGAATGCCTTGACATCTTGAATCATATGAACTGAGAAAACACATGAAACTGTAAGATTGAATGTTTGGATAGAGCATGGTAAAACATAGGTGAGAGAGTATCACAAGGGAAGCTTTTTCCATGACATTCAACCTCTTGGCAATGTTCTTCCAAAATTCCTATGAAACAAGCCCATTTCGATTAAGCTGACTGAAATTTCACTTACTAGCCCCAGATAACAGTGTACTAGTGAATTAAGCTGACTGAAATTTCACTTACTAGCCACTAACTGGCTGACACGGTCACAGGCAGATGTGGTTGGTTGTTGTTGAATGAAATCAAACGGTTTTATAATAATAATATATAACCCCGATTCGCCTACTTCGAGTTTTCTGGTTGAACGAGTAGGAGTGAAACCTATAAGATAGATAAAATATATTTTTTTGACCAGAGATAAAATATACTCCATTTGTTTAATCGTTCACGCTGCAGGCACCAAAGCAGCAAGGTTGAGTCTTCCGTTCCTTTTGACATAATATAAGGGAGAACCCTGTTCGTTCATGCTCCTTCCGTTTCTCGCTTGGTGACTTGCACTTGCACGTCTGTCGTCTCTGAGGAGCCCTCCTCCTCGCTCGGTGCTCCCTGTCCTCATCGAGTGCGGCGGTGCGTGCCGTCCTGCTTTTCTCTCCTCTCTGTAGTATGTGCATTAAATTACATATCGATTGAACTCCTGGTTATTACGGCTTTGTTACAGTCTGTTGGATCAATCAGCGAGTATTAATCCTCATAAATTTGTTTGTTAGTAGCATCCAAATATACCGGCTTTGTTGAAGTCTGTTGGATCAATCAGCGATTACCAGTCCTCGTAAATTTGTTTGTTACTACCATCCAATTTGAAGTCATGTCTTGTGTACAAGTCTCTAGAGTCAAACACGTTGCAGTGTCAACATGTGTACGACACAATAGGTCTACCGGGATGGAGCGATCCGGCAGGGACCTGCCAGCCGCCGGGCAGATCAGATCTGGTGTAAGGGGAGGCGGGGCCCGGGCAGGAGGAAGGTGGCGGCGAGGATGGGATGGAGCGGCGCCAGCACGAGGTAGCGAGGGCACCTGAGGAGCGGAGCGGGGGCCGCAGGAGGCAGCGAACCGCCACTTGGAGTTTCATGGCGTCAGTGATGAACAAACGCCAGCAACTTGCCTCTTGTCGTGCTCCGTCTCGCAGGCGGGTGAGGCTCGGCACCCTGCCATGTCTGCAGCCTCGTGCTCATTCTATTCGCCACCTTTTATCGGGAGATAGCAAAGCCTGGAATGTCTTCTGGAATGTCTAGTATTCTTCACTGAATCGCGGCTCACGAGGGGTCCACATGCATAGAATTAGAATAATGGCCCATAGGCATAGAATCTTTTTGTTTTTCCCCGTAGAGTGGGCCGGACCCGGACCCCAAGCATTCTGATTCTGGTGGCAGTTAGATCCTGTCCTGTCCTGTTGATAGAATCCCCGTGCTCGGCAAGGGTCCGCGCCGCCGCCGCCGCCACCACCGGAGGCCGCCGTTGGTGTCTGTCTGGCCTCTTCCATGGCCTGTAGTGCGCCGTGGGTTGCCGGTTGGGCCATCACCGCCGGTTGAGGCAGAGGAGCTGCCGCCACCGCGGATCCTCGTGAGCCGTGATTCGTGAAGCGCCGCCGCCGTTGTCATGCGCGGCGGAGGGGGGCGCGTGCTGCCCGTGTGTCGGGGGTCAGTGAGTGCTCGTCGGGCGGTGAGGTGAGGCGGATCGGAGGAGCAGGGGGAGCGGTCACGACCGACGAGAACGGGTCGTCGGGCTGGCCCTAAGAGAACGGACCCGCTGGCTGCTTGGTTTCCCGGCCCAAATCTGGCCAGGCTTGCTTGGGCCAGCTTTCAGTCGCTTGATTGGCCTGGTCAAGCCCCCCGGGCCTCCGTGCGGGAGATAGCCAGGCCAAAAAAACGGGCCCACGGGCTTCAGCTTACTCTCACCTACCGTCTCCTCACCTTCGTCGCCTTCCTCCGCTTTTATACAGGAGAACACATAATGGATACAAATAGTTACAATTATGAGCTCATTGACATCCGCTTCTTCATTAATTTGGGCACCATTCAAAGTCTTTATTCATATACTGTTGTTAGTCTTTGCAAAGACTTTGATTTCAACTGGAATCGTAAATTTGATTATTTCTTTTATTCTTACCCATGTCAGGATCAATCAGGATGGTTTCGCGGGGTTTCATTGTTGGTTCAGTTCTCCTTGGAGCTATGCTCATATTGATGATTCCACTTGTTCTTCTATTTCGTCGATGGCTTCACAAGAGGAAACAGAGGAGACACCCTCTTGATGATATACCACTACAAGACATGGAAGCAGGCTTATATACGCGCCGCTTCACATGGCCTGAGCTCCAAGAGATTACCAAGAATTTTCATGAGGATTCATTGATTGGGCATGGAGCCTTTGGCAAGGTGTACAAGGGAACATTAATGGATGGAACAGAGGTCGCCGTGAAGCGCCGGGACCCAAATGCTGCTCAAGGACATGATGAGTTCCTTACCGAGATTAGACTCCTTTCATCGCTGCGCCACCGTCATCTGGTGCAGTTGCTTGGTTTCTATCAGGATATGAAGGAGATGATCTTGATTTATGAGTTCATGGGGCGAGGGTCATTGCACAGCTACCTCTATGACTCCAAAAAAAATTTCCTGACATGGAGGCAGCGTCTTGAGATATGTATCGGAGCAGCACGGGGGATAAATTTCCTTCACACTAGCTCTGAGAACGGCGTAATACACCGAGACATCAAGCCAGCCAACATATTGCTCGATAAGAAGCTCCGTGCAAAGGTTGCAGACGTTGGCATCTCAAGAATTGGACATGGATTGGATCTATCTCATGTCAGCACTTCAGTGAAAGGCACTCATCTGTACATCGATCCAGATTATTACTTAACGCGTCAACTGACTTTTAAATCAGATGTATATTCTTTCGGTATTGTACTGTTGGAGGTACTCTGTGCCAGGCGGCCAAATGACAAGGAATTTCCATGGACGATCGAGAAGAGAAGACAGCGACAACAAATCATTGACCAGAGAATTTCCGGTGCCATCAGAGCAGCTTCACTCACCATATTTGTGAGTCTAATCGACAAGTGCCTTGATGATGCGGCAGTGCGCCCATCAATGGAAGAAGTCGTAACGGAACTGCAACGTGCACTGATGCTTCAAGATAGGAATTATGAATCTCCAGAAATGGACTATCGGTTTGGTTGCAACCCCAGGAGTCGTCTGGAGATTTTGTCTCGAGGCCAAAACCTTGGCACACTTGAGGCCATCGAAGAGAGCCTGGAAGAAGGTCTTGACAAAGATGACATCTCCGACTCATGCAATCTGCCAGCGCAAACTTATGCAATCTCTGACACATGGCCCCCCCTTGCTGAAGATGGGCCTCTGAATAACCATGAGTTGAATCAATCTGTTCCAAGGCCCGAAGATGTCCTCCTGCCTGCCAATGTTCGGATGGATGTCGTTTTTGTTGTTGAGACGGTGATTCCTGCAGTTGTTGAACCAGTTCTCCCAATGACAGCAGCAGCCCTGTTCCAGTTGCACCAAGGCTCAGATCAGTCATAGTTGGCTCCTCCTGTCAAGGACCCACCTATTACAATTGTGCCTTACCTTCCTCAAACAGGTATACAATCTTAGTTTCGTCAGACACCCCACTTCCATCCATTTTAATTATGGTTTTGATCCTCTGATCCCCTCATATTTCAATGACAAGCAAATCCTGATCCATCTTGCCTTTATCCTCCATCCTAAGTTTGGTGAACAGGCCCCGAGAAAATAGCACTCGACTATCCGGATGAAGGGGATGAGGAAATCGCACTCGTGCCCCAAGAGGAAGAAGAACCGTAGATGGTGTTTGAGGAGAAAGAAGATGAGGAGATGAACGAAGCCGACTCAGGACCTCGAAATGCTTTGGATGCTCCACCTGTTGTCTTCATGAGCTCAAAGAAGAAGGCCCTCAAGGTAAAAAGAGAAGCTTCATGATGAAGGGGATGAGGAACAGACTTCAGGTGGCCCAAGAGGAAGAAGAACCAGAGATGGTGTTTGAGGAGAAAGAAGATGAGGAGATGAACGAAGCCGACTCAGACCTCGAAATGCTGGATGCTCCACCTGTTGTCTTCATGAGCTCAAAGAAGAAGGCCCTCAAGGTAAAAAGAGAAGCTTCATGATGAGTTCCCGAGGTGCAGCAAGAGGATCTCCAAGAAGCTTGCAGGTTCCAGGATGAGGGAAGTGCCAAGAAGCACTAGGAAAAGAAGATCAGCAAGAAGATCAAGAATGATCCCCCCTCCTGGTAAAGAAGATGCTCCACACCTCCCCAGAGATATACTTCAAGGCATTGGGCAAGGCTTCCTCCAGATTCAGCCCTGAGGCTGTTTCTGCTGCCCTCCTAGACCAAGCTGACATCGATGAATAGAGTAACAAGTTGGTTGTTCAGTGCACCGGCCACATCCATGGTGCTAATTCCTTTCGTTATTCTGTCTAGCTCCTTTGTCCAGTGTATGCACTGGCAAAATAAAATGCATCAATGTCTCATCACCCATAGGTTAACTCTTTTGAACCATGCCGTCCTTAATCTTCAATGGAATGCTAGTTTTTATGACCTGTGGCTGTTAATGTTCTTATCTCAGTTTGTTATGATTCTCTTGATCTCTTAAAGTTGTCACCTTTTTTTCGACCCCACTTTTGTTTGCATCGCTAGTGTTATCAGTAATAATACCAGATCATACAAAGGTCTTGTTTTGGGTAGTTGACACAGAAATGAATCCCACGTTACCTGTAAAACCCCAGCATTACACCTCATGGCAACGAATATGGGATGTCTGACAAAGCCACACAAACACAGTTCACACACGCCAGAAGAAAAAGGCACAGCTCGCTTTTACTCCTCTGTTGCGCAACAAGGCACCCAATTTCATCGGTCGTTGCATTGCATTCTAATTAAGGCCCCCACCAATAGGCACATACTGCTGTTTCTTTATATATAGGGTAAATTTTTTTTACACCCTAGGAGTAGTTACATAAACAAAGTTTATGATAAGGGAAGAAAAATAAAGGACTGAAATAATCACCTCATCATGTAACTAGATCATGCAGTTGAAGGTACAGGAAACATTGCTCGATCCTGCTTTAGACAAGTCGCACCAAAAAAAAAAAAAAGATCCTGCTTCAGACGTGCAACTGAATCAGGTCTGTGTTTCTCATCAACACTATCAACGTCAAGAAATACGCTTAAACAACAGTAACTTTGGCATGAACAAGCAACTCTAGTTGCTGCTTAGTACAGTAGTATCTCGTTTTCCTGTACACCTGGAAGCCACTCGATTTACTCATTTACAACGAGCGTATCAGCACAGTAATAGTGACCAACTCTTCTGTGTCAAAAGGGGGTTAAATAAAGGGTGCCTGTTAAAAGCAGCACCAACCACATCTTCTGGACTAAAATCACAGCTCCAAAACTGTATCTGGGTCAAACTAATCAACAGAAATGTATTCTTGCGACTGGATGATCGTTGTCAGCTGCCTCAGGTTTGCCAAGACATGTCTTGGCCCCAGGCTTTCAGCGCCAATGTAATTCAGAAGTTGCTCGATATCCTGCAAAAAAAAAAGGAATGGAGTATGAAGTACATCTGTTTGCCAAGACATATTACAGGTGGTTGCAGTAAACAATTTTTTTTTTTTCTGGGAGGCAGGGGCAGCCAGGGAATATAGATCTCTATGCATTTACCAATTGCTCTATGTGCCTATTTTCTTTGTTGGATTATTTGTTCCCCTCCATTTTAAATGTCCCCCAGAAACATGGCAACATCTTTGTGAGCTACTTTTTGGTACTTCCACATCATGCTATCAAATTCAGTTAAACATTGATTTTTTATCCTAAACTAATTAACCCACCCTAGTTCCAAACCACAATTAGGATCCTGCCCAAATTGGTATTTGAAACCACCTATTTGTTTACCTTACTTAAGCTGAATCAAGCTTCAAGAGGATTTGCAAACAGAAATAGGCAGACCTTTCTTTCAGAAAACATCTTCCATTGCACTAAAAAAGTCTCTACCTTCTACTCTAGCTTGGGGACAAATTTCCAGATGATGCAAACAGAGGAACAAGAGAGAAAACATCTGTATTCTTCCATAGTGCATTTTAACATCACAATTCTATGATCAACACAAAGGACAATTATCAATGTTACTAAATGCTCACTTCACATTAAAATAGTAAATAAATATCCAAATAGCAAGAAGACCAACCTTGTTCAACAAGAATATCGCATATGCTGATCTTGTTGTCTCCTGGCTGTCAAGAAACAGAGGGAATTCCACTGTCCTCAAGCTTATGCTAGAAGGGACAGAAGTTGCTACTGAGGTTATAGATGATGGCTCAACTGAAGGCGCAGGATCAAGAACATATGATCGTGAACCTCCAAAGCGCAAAGGATATCAAGAGGAACATTGAGATACGATGCAATAAGGGAAACTGCCTATGATTCATAAGAAACACAGTTAGGTCTATCACCATAAAATAGAGTACAAACTGAAGAACACTATTCAGTTACATGTGTAACCTAATCTAAATATATATTCTTTCTAAAACAGAACAAAAGGTATAAAAAAATAATATTCTCAAGCAAAGAAATTAGAAATACTAGAGGAATGTTGAATGGTGAATTCAGTTATCATTTGATAATAATTAATCAAACTATATTATACATACATGAGCAACATATCCCAGAACAGTCGAAGATTTCTGAACCTCTGTCTTGTCACTGAAGTAGCCAGTCTTTTTCACAGAAAGCTTTGATAATTGTAGACCCAATATGACCAAAGGTCCATTTTGGGAGCCATTTTGCAACACTGATTCAGCATTTCCTGAAAAAAAATATATATATAGCATTTAAGTTTTGACAGAATTGCAAAAAACATTTAAGGACAAAGAGTCTCAGGGCAGGTAAACTGGCAACAATATTTTAGAGGACTAGTTCTCTATCCATTAAGTCTGACAAAAAATTAAAAGTTTCATGTTTCAAATAACTCTCAGTATCTTAGAAAAAAAATTTCAAGCCAGCCAGTTAACTATTGGCAATAGTTGTCTCCACAAATACTTGTTAGATTCAATTTCATCAATTTGTGTTATGAAATGTACTATCTGGCAACTAGGAAATTGTAGCTTAGTCAATAATCAACTGCAATCATATGCTGATATGGCCATAATTATAACTATTATTTGCCTTGCCTACCATCTGGCCATCCCCTATTTTTTGATTATTAAGGTCTATTATTGAACAATGTTTACAATAATTTTATTGTCAAAATATATAGCCATAGAATTTTATAGCACTGAATATGGAACTGAAACCCAATGGAAGTTGCAATGCAGCAAATGACATACTTGTTTTGGTTATGTTGGAGGTAAATCCAGGCTTGTGATCAGATTGTCCATCCAAAGGCCTCACAGGATAGATCTGAGCAACTTGCGCTATCATATACTGTTGTCTCATCCGTAACTTCTGTTCCAGATTTTTAAGGCGCCCACAACCATTTTCCCCTGACAGCAATTTATTAGCTTCCTATAACAGAAAAAGTAAAATACCCTGGTAAGATTAGACTTTTGAGGAAAAGAACAGCTCCATCATAACCAGTTTGAATGAACAGGAAATTCTGTCCTAGAATCAACATTTTGTGAACCCAAATGCACTAAGAGTACATCTTGCACAAGTTAGACAAGCTATAAAGGAAGCTATTATGAATAACACCCTGGATATTTCTGTAGTGCTTTGGTTTGGTGCTGACAGTATACTTAGAGCTCCAAAGGGAAACAAAACACAATGATTGGATACCTTCAGATTAGACTTATTAGCTTCCTATAACCAGAAAAATGAAATTCTTGGGTAAGATTAGACTTTAGATGAATAGAACAGCTCCATAGTATCCAGTTTGAATGTATAGGAAAATTTCTCTACCCAAAAGCACCAAGCAACTCATTTAAGAGTACATCTCTTGCACAAGTTAGACAAGCTATCAAGGAAGCTACTATGAACAACACCCTGGATATTTCTGTAGTGCTTTGGTTTGGTGCTGAAGGTATTCTCAGAGCTCCAAAGGGAAACAAAATACAATAATTGAATACCTTCAGATTACTGTGCGCAGCGTCAAGAGCCTTGCTTGCCACTGACAACGTTCTGATCTTGACACAGAGTTGTTCCCTCTGATCCACAACATCCTCCGACAATTTCTTGGTGCGCATCTTCAGATCCCCCAGACGATCAGTCTGCTCTTGCAGTCTCTGCCTCATTTGAGCCAACTCATTGTCCTGCTCGAGAAACGCCTGCCTAGCCTGTCAACGAACAGCATTAAGTTTCAAATCAGCAGCATTCTGGTACACACACAGGTAACATGAGCAAAATAAATGGAGACGAATCAGTTCCAGGATAGGCGTCGCCAAGATTTGTGAATGCAGGTTTCCTTCCCTCTTCTCTTCACATGAAGAGCACAACAAAACAAAGGTTGAGAAAACGAATCCGATCTTCCAAATTGAGGACCGACAAGTGAGGCGCCAAGATCCGTGGAGAATCGAATGACAGAGGGCACCACAGGGGATCCGAGCAAGGAGTCCGCCTTCACCGATAAATTACCTGTAGCGCGGACTCGAGGCGCGCGGCGAGGTGCGCCTTGCGTTCCCCGGCGGGCTGGAGCGCGGCAGAGAGGCTCCAGAGGCGAGCGAGCTCCTGCTGCAGGTCGTCCCAGTGGATGACCTTGGGCGCGTGGACCCCTTCGACCTCGCTGGCCGGCACGAGCACCCAGCCGTCCCCTCCTCCTCCGGCGGGTTCGAGAACGGGGACGGAGGCGGGGAAGGTGGAGGGGAAAGGGGAGGGTCAGGTGCGGCGGACGACGGCGCCGGGTCCTCCTCCATCGCCGCGGATCATGCCCGCGGGTGAGGAGTTGGGGAAGGCGCGAGCGTGGCATGGGCGGGCGGAGGGGCAGGGGAGGGAGGGGCTCGTGGACCTGTGGGTGGGTTTGGGGGTGCCCAGGTGCGGCTGAGGAGCAGGAGCTGGAGATGCGCCGACGGTTCCTTCTCCGGCGAGCGGCGGCGACTGCTTTCGGTTGGCTTGTTTGGTTTGGGAGGCTTTTGGCCTTGTCGGAATCGCCGTCGTTGGTGTTGGTGGGGTCCACCTACTGGGAAACAGGCCTAGGGCCCGTTGTCACACTTTGAGCCCAGTACTTTAGCTAGCTTGGGTTGGGCCTAACTTTCCGTTTAGCGAACATTTTGCGTTAAAAAAACACCTTTTCTCAAAAAAAAAAAAAAAAAGGCTTGGTTCTTCGCCAAAATTACCATATTTAAAATTTGGTTCTTCGCAGAAATTACCATTTCAGCATTAAGTATAATTATAACATACATGGTGGTCTTTTCTTTGTTGACAACAACTGAATTTTATTAGCAGCAGCGAGCTGATAGGGAGTGCGAAAGGCTCCCAGACTGTATTACAGATTCAGTACATCCGTGAGCGGGCAAGAGGAACTGTGGTCCTGATTGGAGCAAATTACAGTCTCGGGAAAATCAACGAAGAATTTTGAAGGCAAGGCCTGTAGAGCCTGTCTAGCTAATTAAGCTAACAGATGAGCAGTTGTGTTTAGGTGCCTTGCAATCTTGTAGACTCTGTGATGTCTGCCTGGCATTGGATGCATAGCTTTTAATTCTCCAGTCAGGTGGAGAGGAGAAATCAATTCCTTTTAACAAGGTCACCAAGCGACTGATCACTGCATGTTGAGATGCGAGGTGAAGAGGGCTGCTAAATCAAGAGCACATGCTTCAGCAATCAAGATATATGTATGTATGTGATGGACCCACTGTGCTTGAGCATTGCTGATGAAAACTCCAAGTCCATCATTTGTGTGCTAAATCAAAGAGTATTTCGGTTGTGAATCCATAATAAACATGCCAGAGATACAACAATACACGCAGCAGCAGCGTCATGTATTTATAGTCCAGCCATCCCTGTTTATTTATTCAGTTCAAAGTAAAAGTTACATCAAATGTAGCACACCACGCCACAACACACCAAACTCAGCAGATTCCGAAGTAGAAGTAGATTAAAAGTAGCACACCACGCTACACCACAACACACCAAACTCGAGCATTCATCTCACGCATGGCATGGATGATGCGTACAGGGACAGGCCAGGCACCACACAGCAGCACACCACAACACACAAGACGAGACAGGAGAGCAGCCACCCGGCCTCTCGCTCGCCCTTATTTATTTCAACCTCTACTACTGCTAATATAACAGCAGCAGGGGTCCATATCTGTATCACACCACACACACCCATTAAAGAAAGTTCACCGTGGCGTCGATGAAGACAACCCAACGCCATGAAGCAAGCAAAGCAAACGTACGGCACTGGATGTCCACCATGCCGATGCTGTCATTGTGCAGGTCGATGCAGTCGTAGGCCGCAAAGACAAGCAGAGGGCTGGGCATGCATCCATCTGACGACAAACCAAATCCATCAACCAGAATCATGGGTAAGAGAGTTGAAGCAGGCAATAAGCACAGCAGAGAGTTTAGGCCTCAGTGTTTCCTCCTGGCTGTAAGAAAGACAAAAGAGAGAGAGAGCCAGTTTACTCGTCCGTTCATTTACACATAAATAGAAAATCAAAAGTAACTGCAATGGGGATCTCACACGTACCTCAACCTCATACGAGCACCGAGCCCCTGAGCATTTTTCTTCTTGTAGTACCGTGGGTGGGTCGGCTGGTAAAGGTCAGGATGGTGCCCGGACTCCAACCCATCCCACTCCAGATTGTCCCACCATTCCTTCTCGCAGTCGCACTTCACCTTCTTGCTCATGATGTAGCCGGTGAAGGCTGGCAGGCACCTGAGGCTCCAGCAGCCCCTGATCTTTATGGTCTCGAGGCGGGGCGCAACCAACCATGCATTCCCGCCGCAGATGCCGCGCAGCCTGGGCAACTCGTGCAAGTGGATGTGCTTCAGATTCCGGAGTTCCACCACGTACATGGACTCCTGTTGCATGTCACTGCTTTCGCACCAGAATAAAAGGGAAATATCTCCTTGAGGTCACTACACCACACGATCTCGAGGGTCACAATACCCAGCCAGCGGCGCATAATGGAAATGGGCAGGGGGAGTACATGTATCAGCCTCGGGCACAAGTCCAGGTGCAAGAAGTTCAGATACCCAAATGATCTACTGAATCGAAATAAGGAGGATGTTGTGCCCCAGTTCCAAATGAAGCGCACCTTGGGGAGCTGAGACCCCCAGAATGTATGTATGCTCGAGAAAAATTGCATCGTGTCCATATGCCTGCCATCCACCTTGAGCTACCTGCAGGGGAGTGGGAGTGGGAGTGGTGAAGACAGAGTCAATGTTGGGGCACCGCTCAACTCGGCACCAATGCAAGTTATTCCATCTTCCACCTACTGCCCCAGGTGCAGGCCCAGGGATACTGGCCATGGATAAGGCATCGTGCACGCAGCGTGAAAGCCCAATCACATATAAAATCTGGCATAGCAATACTGTTCATGCTTTCTTCAACACCCAGCGGTGATTTAGTCCTGACCCTGTCTTGTATGTTCATGTAGCGACACGCCTTCCAAGGTAAGAAGGAACAGCAGGGGAAACCCATGTCTCTGTGATGATGGTTGGAGCATCATCGCCACGGCCTTCTCTTGCTTGCTGCAGGTGGCAATTGAAGAAGGTGCCTACATCTGCATACACTGAAATGCTGTTGTTTCCTTCATTATGTTTGCTAATGCCGCCACTACCATCAACGGTACGATGAGTAGGAGAGGAAATCTCGACATGTGCATAGTAGCCGTTTTCAAGTAAATAGGAACTCATAGGTGCAAACGACAAAAGAAACCTCACATCCCTTACTGAAATATACCATCCAAACTCATAGGCTGCTTTACCACCATGCAACACAGAAAATGATGACGATGGTGAAGTCTCTGCTGTAGCACCTGAAGTTCTACCCTCCTTGTTATTTGCATCCCCAGTTGGAGTGGTCAGCCCTAACCGTGTGTTGGTAGTATCAATGTGCAGTTTATTCAAGTATTTTTGCCATTTGTCCTTTGCTGGCCATAGGATTGCACAAAGCTTGTTGCAGCCAAGTAGATAGAGCTCATCAAGGTTCGGAGTCGTTGTTGCACTGAGGTCTAATGTTTTTACTGCTGTGCCCGATATATCCAGGCTGAAGAGATCATTTAACACTCCTCTCAAGAATAGATTCTTCAGATTGGCACATCCCTTCAAGGATATCTCTTTTAAACCAACAACCCCGTCGACAATGACAGTCACGACGCTGCTAATAATGTTGTTGTTGCTTCCCCTAGGACCAGCTAGGGGACTAATACTGTTTCCTGACATGTCGAGGAGCTCCATCTTGTCCATCTCTGAGAATAAATAGCTTCCCAAGCAATTACTGCAGCGGATGGAAGACTTTGTTACACGGAGCTTGCGAATGTTAGGCAGCCGCCCATGCAACTGTCCCATGTCCCAATCCTGAGCTCCCATAACATTTAGCTCCCTGAGCTGAGTCATGAAATCCATCATCTGTGCGGACAAGATCCAATCACAGCATGTGTAGCGCACGTCCAATACCCACAGCTTCTGGAAAAAGGAGCGTCTTCGTTGGATGTCTGCTTCCTTCAGTGCTCTATCTATGGAGATTTTCTTCTTCTTCTTCTTCTTCTTCTTCTCTTCATTAGGGAAACCGGTTGTACTGCTAACTTCTTGGTCTTCACAATGGTCGAGCCATAGAAACTTAAGGTTGTGGTAGAAGAGGAATGGAGGTGATGAGAAGCTGAAGGTGCAGCTTGAGAGCTTCAGCACTGTAAGATTATTGAAGTCTTGGAACAACATGTCCGCACTAGGAATGGCACCAACTGGGACTAGCACAAACCCATAAGGTGAAGTCCAGCGTGGCATGGTCTTGCCATACCTTAGCAAGTGGTAAGGAAAATATTGGTGGTTGTGGTTGTAGTAGTCCACATCCAGTTGTATCTCATGTTGCAAAGCATCAGCAGTTCTCCATGATTCTTCATCATCATCAGCGAAGACGATGCTGGTATCTCCAAGAGCTCTCCGCTGTAGCTGCTGCATGATGCGATCACACATCCAGTAGTTGCAGGCGTAGGTGGCCAAATCATAGTCCGTCATGAAGTTGCCCATGCAGCATAGCTTCAACATGTGCAAGAAGAAACACTCGGCGACTTGTGCAGTATGGATTCTGATGTTGGTTTCTGCAACTTCTGCAGCTTCTCGATGAACAAGGACAGACCAGACCTCTTGTGGATCTCTCCCCTCAAGGTCAAGGAAGGAGGCTGAGAGAAAAAACATCAGTCTTCGCCGTCCCCAGCTGTTATGCAAGGCACTGTCTACTTTCAACCTAGGGTAGAGCCGAATCTCCCTTGGAATGTCCACAGCACCATGTTTTCCATGTATCCGGACAGAGGGAAACCAAAGCTGGATAGATCGATCTCCTCGTTGCTCCCGTTGTGGAAAATCACCAGGAACCTGTGGTTCAGCTCTTTTATGCGTTGAAACATCGCCTTGAGAACTTGTGGTATCTCATGGCGGGAGCCCTGGCCCACACCATGGATATCGTCCTCATCATCTTGCCAGTCAAATATCTCCATCACCTCAGTGGGAAGCTGCAGCTGCTCTGCAATCTTCCTCTGAAGCACTCTTCTGTTCACCCACTTGGAGCAATCGATGTGAATGATCTGATCGGCGCAGTCCACTAGCTAGAGCCTCTGAATCTCTATTCGCTGGGTCAAGGCGTTTGGCGACGGTTCGGAGGACAGCAGATGCCCCCAACCCGTCCCAGGCGTCAAAATAGATGATATTGCCTCTTCTGCTCACGTCATTAGCATCTCGCTTGAGCTCATTGAGAATCTGTTGAGTAGCCGCCTCGATCGTGTCAACCTTGATAACCTGATGAATGCATACGTACATAGACCAATCAATACAAATAGTGAGAGGAAAGCGGCATCATTAGAATACTTAATGTTGGAGTGTGTGTGTGTGGGCCTCCAGCCCAGGCCGGCCCATGTAGGGCAAGGCCCATTAGGGTTAGGGTTTGGCACCCTGTGCCTATATGTAACCTGGGGTTCACCCCCTTCTATCAATCGAACACAGTGAATCACATCGCTCTCTACATGGTATCACGAGTCCGGTTCTAACCTAGGGTTCAGGCTTCCGCTGCCCCCGCCCCCACGGGAGGTCGATCCCGCCTCCGCCGGCGCGCCCTAAGAGGATGCCCGGGTTGATCAACCGATCCGCGCCAGCGCCGTCCACCCGGCAAGCGGCAGGCTTTCCCTGTCGCGTGGCTCGCGCTGCTTCGTCGGCGTCTCCTGGCCGCGCCGGCGCCGCCGCCTCCGCCCGTCGTCCCGGCACTGCGATCGCGCTTCCCGTCCCTTCAGCGTCCGGCCCGCCTCCCCCATCCAGCGTCGCCGCCGCACGACTGGCGAGCGCGCGGCGCCACGGTGGGGAGGAGTTCTCCCATTGCCGCCAGACGGCGCACGGCCGGAGGGGAGGAGCCCGATCGGCGCCGGCCGGGCTGACGGGTCGAGCACCGGGCCGCGACATCGCCGCTGCCGCGGCTGCCGTGCGGCCTCCGCCTGCCGCCCCTCGCGGCCTCCTCCGCCGGAGGAGCGCCTCCGTCGCCCTCACTCCTTCTCTCTCGCCCTTCGCTTTGACCGCCGTGGGAGAGGATAAGGTGTGGGTGGGATCGCTAGATGCACCGAGCGACAAAAATCTCGGTTTGTTCATTCGCCGCCGAAGCTTTTTTTTCTAGTTTTTCGCTTTTTCCCGATTCGCCATCGGGTTTGGCGCTTCGCCTCGCTCGCTCACCGACACTCGAGGACGAGGCCGCCAGCCGCGCCCTCCAGCCGCGCAGCGGGCGCCGCCGTGGTCCGCTTCACCGCCGGTGCCGGGCCGCTTTCCAGCTTTTCGCAAGCCACTCCGCTCGCGGCCAAGCCGGGCCAAGCAGCTCCGTCCGGAGTCCACGCCGCCGTCCCACCGCGGATGGCCCGCCTCCCCGGGCCACCCCCGCCCGAGCGGGACTTCTACGAGGGCGCAAGTGTGTGAGCCGCCACCCCACTTCTTCCCCTCCGCCACCCCGACCGGTGCCAGACTCTCAACTTCCGCCACTCCCTCGCCTGAGTGCTGCCCTCCGAGGTATCCGGTGTGCGCTGCCATCGCCGGCACCCCGCCGCCCGCGATGGCTCGGCTCACCGCTCCGCCCACGGCAGGCTTCGGTGTTGCGACTACGTCTTCGACCGTCTTCGGCCGCCACCTCGACTTCGGCCACTTCTACCTTGGCTTCGACCCCGACGACCTCGACCTCGGCTACTTTGGCACAAAAGGGCTATCCTCCACTTCTTCGCTTCCACCACAACGTCCGCGACACCTTGCGGCTAGCGGGGGATGACATCGCTTCGGCTTTGTTCTTTTCCGTCTCATCGTGTTCGCTCCGTTGTGACTGGGATGTTGTTGTGTGTGTGTGTGGGCCTCCGGCCAGTGCCGGCCCATGTAGGGCAAGGCCCATTAGGTTAGGGTTTGGCACCCCTGTGTCTATATGTAACCCGGGTTCACCCCCTTCTATCAATCGAACACGATTGAATCACATCGTTCTACACTTAATGCTAGCATATAATAAATTGATAGGCCCCTCTCAATCTAGCTTGTACCTAGAGCCCTATAAGGCAAATTAAATCAAGAGCCCTAGATGGAGGTCATAAAAAAAAAAAATAAAAATAGAGGTGACACATGCTAAACTGGTTTTGTTTTTACCTCAGTACGCATGATGGATTATATATTGATTAATCAGCAGTCCCGTCCAGGCCCACGGATTCCGTTTTAGATGATGGAGATCTAGCCCGTCGCTAGATTTTTGTTCTCTCAGCTGGTCTGGTCAAACATACAAGAATTCTTTTTATAACAAACAAAAGCATGAAACTTGGACAATTCTATATTACTTTGTCATATATTTACGAGTATTGTAGATACTAGTAGAAATAAAGCTGTTACAGATATGACTAGGCCAACATGCACTTACATCATTTCTGGTCAAAAATGGTCAGGCTCGATAGCATGTATTTTCATAGATTGAAAAATAGTAATTTTACTTAGTGGGATGACATGGATAGCTTTTACACTTAATAGATGACGATGCGGATAGTTTTAGCATTTTGTAAGGGGAGTTGTGGATAGCTTGCACAAAGAGATTCGAAGTTTATAGAGGGATGGTGGCATTTTGTTGGCGTTTTTGTCACCGACAAATGATTACAGGTTTGCCGCAGGCAGATTTAGATGGGATCACATGGAACACAAAATTTATACCGGTTCAGGCCCTTGAGAAGAGGTAATGCCCTACGTCTAGTGTTTGTGATTGTATTGCTTTGTGCACAATATGCATATGCATGATTGAGCAGAAAAATATGACTATTAATGTCACTGTAGTGACTAAGAGGTGCCTATGGATAGATAGATTAGCCGAGAGACCCCGGATAGCCACCCTTCCTCAAGGACTTAGGATCTTCTCGCTTGACTTAAGTGATGCATGATGGTCGCTTTTATAGAGACAACATACTTGACCCCTAAGTAATATCCTAACCGAATCAATTTATCTTATCCCTTTCTTAACTTATCTCTTTCCTAACTAATCCTAATCAACCTAATCTAATCTGATCTGTTACTGCTCAGCGTGGGCCGGCTCCACTTGCCATGACATGCAGTCAACCTAAGATCAATATTTTAAATAAAATAGAAAAATCAAGGTTTTGAATAAAAGGTACAATGTATAAGCTCTAGAATTCCAACTTCACGTGTAAGACATATGGAGGTGTAAGGCAAAGGGTAAAACTGTTAGTTCGATGTGGAAAATTATTCATCATAATTAGATAAAGATTGTAAAGTACGTATCTATATGGATACTATGTTAGGAAATAAATAAATTGAGAAACTATGCAAAGGTAAGTAATTTTGAGTAGTTTATAGTACTGAATTTATCCATGAACATTTAATACTTAATTACCTCAGGAGACATGATGGATCTGATTAACCAGCAGCTCGGTCGACTTGTAAGGTTTATGCAGCTACTAGCTCGATAAATCTTGTGCAATAATGCTTCTACTAACCGCCTTCATTTCATTTGGAAGCCAATGAAGCGCCATGATATAGTGCTTAGCTGCTTGCAGTAGATGAGTTGTTCTGGACATACGCTTGGACTACAGGTCGATCTAACCCATCGCTTAGTCAGATGCGTGGTCCAGATCAAGACACAAACATGGAAACTAGTTAAGAACAATTATTCCTGCTAGTACCATCACAATGCATGCGTGTATCGAAATTTTGTGCTATCATATCTATCCAGCTAGCTTCAGAAAGATTGATTTCCATGCGTTGTGAACATCCTCCATATATATAATATAAACATTGCATATGGACGATACTATTTTCAGTTGTAAGGGAGTAGACATTTGACAAACCTCAGTTTGAGCTGAATTATTGGCACTAGCGCGAGTAGGAGAACTGGAAGAAACCGACGATGGATAGAAGTTTGTGTGTGTGTGTGTGTGTGAGAGAGAGAGAGAGAGAGAGACAGAGGCGATGCCTGAGGATCCTAATACAAGATGAATGGTTGCAAAGTAAATGGCCGGCTGTCCAAATGAACCAACTTTGCCCCCTTTTGGCAAAAATATGATACGCAAGCATGCAGTGTAGGATGTTTGTTTTGTGGCCATCCATATATCAGATGATTCTTTGCTTGCATCGGCAGCATGCAGGATTCGATCATTTTTCCAAAGGAAAAGAAAGGTTAAAGAGAGGAAGCATATGGCATACCATAGCCACCAGTATACAGTAAAAGTCGATGTACTAAGCACAAGGTTGTCTGGTGTGCAACTGCTAATAACGTCCGGTGGCACCAACTTTAAATTTTGTTTGTGGTCCTATAGTTTCTGTCCTTTATTTGGATGACACGCAAACTAAAGCACAAAGTAAATAAAGGCAAAACAAAAAGCAACAATGAACGCAACAAAAAAAGATGCAATGAAGAACGCAGCATGTAAGCACGGTGTGCAACTGTTTGCCTAGGTGGATTGCACCGCTAGCTAGGTCCTGCGCCATCACAGTTCCTTACTGACAGTGGATGTGGATTGCTCAATTTTTCTACGGTAATTACTGCACAGTTTGTTGTGTAAGCAAAGCAAATGATTGCAAAGTTGTAGCCATTTTCAATCAAAACAGAAACAGAAACAACATGATCGGTTGCCTCCTCAGTACAGGAACAAACCAACCGTATTGGATACAGACTTGCATTCTGCTGTATATTCTGTTTTTCCTTTTGGGTATCCATGGCATGCTCACAAGCTAGAGCGTCTCTGCAAGTTCTTGTTGGGCATGGACGCATGGTGCACTTGCACATGTAGGCCGGCCTAGCTGAGTGGGCTGATCTTGTCGCTTTGTTGAGCTAGAGTGTGTTGGGTTTCAATTAGGCTTAGCCTAATTCTATATTCAATTCAATTAAAATCTACTAAATTCTAAGGCCTGGACTAATGGCTTGTTTTGTTCGAGTACATCACTGGCCACAGTCACAGGTACCGACTTCCTGCTGCCCCGGCCGTCTGCGGCGCCTTCGTCTCGAGTACTCCATACAACACTGGGCTCTCTGCCTGCCCTCGGCAGCTACGGTGCCCCCGCGACGCTCAAGGAGCTGAGCTGCCACTATGAAAACGAGTCCGATCTTTCCAATTGGAGGCTAACAAGGGAAGTATCAAGATCCGTGGAGAATCGAATGACAGAGGGGCACTACAGGACAGGGGTCCGAGCTAGGAGCGCGCCACCTGAATTCTAAGTCCCACAAACCATTACCTGTAGACCGGAGTCGAGGTGCGCCTTGCGGTCCCCGGCGGGCGGCTGGAGCGCGGCGGGGAAGCTCGAGAGGCGCGCGAGCTCCTGCAGCAGGTCGTCCCGTCCCAGTGATGACCTTGGGCGCGTCCGCGTGGGTTCCCTCGACCTCGCTGGCCCGGCACGAGCACCCAGCCGTCCCCATCCTCCTCCTCTGGCGGGTGCGGAGGCGGGGGATGCGGAGGGTCAGGTGCAGCGGACGACGGCGCCGGTCCTCCATCGCCGCGGATCATGCCCGCGGGCGAGAGGTCAGGGGCTCGTGGCATGGGCGGGGGCTCGTGGCTCGTGGCCTTGTCGTAGGGTTTGGAGGGCGCTCCGGTGAAGTAGGGCCGTAGAGGAGCAGGAGCAGGAGATGCGCCATCGATTCCTTCTCCGGCGAGCGGCGGCGGCTGCTGTCGGATTGGTTTTGTCTCGGCCGACCTTTGGGACCTTGTTACATTAGGAAGCGGGCTTAGGGGCCCATTGTCTTATTTGGGCTGGAGTTTCGCTTGACTTGGGCTGGGCCCAACTCAGGCACACAGGCCTAGCCTTTTCACAATTTTCAGGATTTGTATTTGTTGTTTATTGCTCTCTCACAACGTTGATTTTCATAGGTTAAGTCAAGTTTTTTCTTTGAGCCTAGGTTAAGTCAAGTTTAGCACAACACCTCTCCAAATGTTTCTCAAAAAAAACACGCTCCTAATTTATTAGGAGAGGATTCTAAGAACTCTTACCAATTAGATAAAATGTTCTCTACGGCTTCCCATTCAATTACCAATTTACCAATCGAATCACTTCTCTCCTACTCTCCGGTCTCCACTAGAATCACTCCACCATCAGAGAATCAATCAAGAAGCAAATTAAGCTCAAAAGTTGCACCAAACTAGCTAGTCGGCTGGCCCGGCCGGCCTTTCTACCTCGCTCACTCCTATACTATAGGCCTATAGGAAGTGTTTTGCTTTTTTTTTCAAGCTACTAAGATGTTTCGATCCGTGATGTTGTCCCTAGCTACTTGCCTCCTTATAGAATCAACAGCCAGTTTAAAAAGTTGATCTATTTTTGAAAACATCCAAATCTATCTACGCTTAGTTTCAGCTATCGAAGCATTTCATCGCTTGCTACATATACGTCGTTCCTTAATCTAAAAAAAAAAAAAATGTCGTTCCTTTGTCTTTGGGCAGTGCCTAATTATCCACCACAAGCTTTTTCTTTTGAAACCCTCACCACTGATGTTGAGATTATAATTCTATATTTTTTCTTATCACGACTGAAATGAACTCCTTTTTAATATTGTCTCTTTTCAAATGGATGTTAAGTCGACATGAGAGCTCCAAGGATCGATGATAGACCCACGAAACTGAATAAAATGAGAGCTCTCACCTATCGCTGGTAGATATATAGCATCTCTCTTGACTCTTTGGGTTTTTCATAGAGACGTTTGTCAGAGAAGCGCGCTTGTCTCCACAGCTATACCAAATAAGATCAACAATAGCGCCACACTCCACTACTCAATATAGCTTGTCAATACTACTTTCAAAGTCACCTCAGGTAATTAAATAAGGAGTATTATGTGTGTGTTTTAAAATGTCACATGGCAAACAAGGCTGCTCGGTCATTTCTTATCTTATATTGAATTGTTTTTATCTTCTTAGCCCTACTACACTTAAACCAGATTCAAGCAAAGTCAATCAATATAGTTAATCGTTTTTTTTTTTTGCGACGTATAATTAATCAATGCGACACATTATGAGACGAGATGATGCACATGTACGTTCTCTGTGCGTGTCATGTTTAGAATAGGAAATGTTTTTGACCACCATGGCATGGCATGGCATGCAGTGTCCCAAACGTTACGATTACTACTATCTCTGTAGATGTCAGGCAGGCAGGGACTACTGTAGCTGCTTGTCTGGTCTGATACCTCTGGTCGATGCAAAAGTCAGGTCACCTGTGCGTGTGAGTACGGTCCGACCGTCCGACATGTACACGTCAAGCCAGCCACAAAAGTTGCTGACCCCGGCCAAAAGGTCCAACTTGTTCCAAACCATCACACACACCCCCCCGTAGAAAGCATCAATGCACATATAAAATCTCGTTAAACTACCTTTTTAAAACCTGAGCATAAGCGTCAACCCTGCTCAAATCGAGCAAAACCAGCATCTTCATGCATTATGCATCAAATCTTCCAAGTTATATTAAACCTCTAGTTTAGAGTTTACGGTACCCGCCAAGTTTATTAGACTATCCGCACTCATGTTCCTCTATTTACTCCCTCTATACATTTTGGTCATCAAGATTCCTCCTTTACAAAGACTATCTCCCCGCACACATCCTTCTTTTATATCTACGCTCTATACCAACTACCAACAAGTAGGGCCCATTTATAATTTTATCTAAATATATTCATGTGTGATCTTGTTTTGAAGAATTTATTGAAAACGAATTTAATGGTGTAATCGAATTTAATTTGGGTTTTTAGTTTGTGAGTTATAACGCTTTTAGTTACTTAAAATTATGAGGCCCATCTGCTGGCGCTCTCTCCTGTTCTCTCTCACTTTTGCAGGAGCTCACCGTTCTCTCTCACTTTTCCGTGAGGTGGGACCCATGCATGGCTCCTCCCGTATGCCTCTACCTCGCTCGTAATACCGAACCGAGGTGCATCAACTATTTTAGCGTGGCTCTTCCAAGCACCGGCAAAGAAATTTTTCCCCCAGATGTGCGCATCTCGGAAGCTTTAACGCCCGACCATCCGCAGCCGCGCATCGCATGTACTTCCCTTCGAGGAGCATTTTATCGTAAAACGAGTGCGTGTGGTACTAGGAAGCTCCTGTGCCCAACCGTTCACCTCAATCCGCTAGGAATCCAGCGCTTCCGGAAGTCCGCTGGCTGCATCGCCCGCACCTGGCGTCGGCGCGGAGAAGCGGAGGAGAGAGAGAGACCGATCACGCGACACGCCCGTCGCGGCCTCCGGTCGCCCCACGCGCTCCCGGCCAAGCAATGGCGACCGGTCGCGCGCCACCGCAGACACCGCCCGTGTAGGATGTCTGGTGCAACACGGGCGCGACGGCCTTGAGCATCTTGGGCGCGGAGCGAAGGATGGGATTTGGGCGGCGAGCAGGATGGAAGTGGGAGATCCGCACCGAGCCGGGAGCTCAGCCGCCGGCCGCCGGCGAGCTCCCGCCGCCGAGCACGCCGCGGGGAGCCCGCCGCCGAGCCGCGCTGGCGAGCCCCCCCAAATCCGCGCGGGAGACGCCAGGACCCGTGGGAGCCCGCAGCGCCGCAGATGGGAGTGAGCCCCGCCGCGACCTCTCGCGCCCAAGGTGCTAGAGCAGAGCCCGAGGTGCTGCCGTGCCTCGCCAAGGACTCGCGCAGCCTCTCGACGCAGCCCCTCTCGCGGTGAACCTCCGAGAGTTGTCCCTCCCGGCGAGGAGGGAGGCCGCGGGCACACGCCGGGGGTCACAAGATCCGGCCGGGCCTCCGCGGAGGGGATGCCGATCGAATGGATAAAGGCAAGGGGAAAAAGGGAAAAGAAAAAAGGGGAAAAAGAAAAAACAAGAGGAAAAATATGAAAGAGAAAAAAAAAGAAAACCTATTATTATTTAATTGAAAAGTTTTATTACTAAACTATTGTAAAAGGGAAAGAAAGAAAAAAAAAAGAAAATAAAGAAGGGTGGAGAAAAGGAGAGGAGAGAGGAGATGGTAGTTGGGATGATTGAATAAAATATTGGATAGTTGGGAATAGAGTAGAGATATAAAGGAAGATGAGTGCGGAAGAAAACACTATAAAGGAGAAAATCTTGATGACTAGGATGTATAGAGGGAGGAAATAGAGGAATACGAGTGCGGATAGTGTTAGGCCTCTAGTTGAGAGTATCAGGATTCTCCGGGATGCCCTGCCCTGCATGTGTTATTATCAATCCGGACGCCTTGTTTTTTCTGTTACGTGGCCGATGGATCATCGATTGACGATTGTTCGGTTGTGGCCGATGCTGCCCACTGATTTTGTTACGGAGTACATCTCCAAGGTCAATTCGGTCACTGTCAGTGAGAGCTCAGCATCAGCTCACTGCAGCTCTCCCCAATATAACGGCAACGACCGGCCGGCCCTCCTCCTCTAGCTATCTCCCGCGCACTTGCCCTGCTCGGCCTCCTCAGCTCGTCGTGCAGTGCAGGCCGGATGCTGATGGCCGCCGCCACGCATGCAGTCGGATCCGCCCACCCCTCTTCCACCTCCTCCTCTATCTCCGCCGCCGCCGTGGCACCCAGTCGTACTCGTACCCAACCACCACCAGGCCCTCTACGACGACCTTGACCTCGCCACGCCATCCCCACCGACGCCCGCGGCGGCGGCTTCCCCGCCGCGCCCACGCCACAACCACAACCACCTCCGCCCCGCCGCGTCCCACCAGCGCGCGGCGGGCAAGCAGCCGCGCCGTCCCAGGCCGTCGCGGAAGCAGCCGACAACCTACATCAGCGCCGACGCCATCAGCTTCCGGCGCATGGTGCACCAGGTCACAGGCTTCGACGACGACGTGCCGCTGCTGCACCTGCACGGCAGCAGCCCAGTCGCAGCGCCGGGGCCGGAAGTCCTCTGCCGCCAGCGCCTGGCGCCCCTGTCCCGCGGTGCGCTAACGACGACGGAGACGATGCTGCTGCCGACGCTGGACACGTCGGCGTTCCTGATGCTAGGCGCGGCGGGCGGGGGCAGGGTGGAGCTGCGCCCACCAAGCCTGCCGTATCGTCCTGCCGCCACCGCCACGGCTCCGCGGCGGCGGTGGTGGATCCTGGTGCCTGTGATGGTCGCGGCGGTGGCGGGTTCCCGAGCTTGATTCGTCGTGGGATGAGGATGACGCTCTCTTCTTGAGTTTGCTAGGAGGTAGCAACAAGAATCAATCGATCGACCTTGTTCCTGGCAATGGAAATTTATTTCATTTTATTTTCAGTAGCAAATCATTGTTGTTGGTGGAGAAAGGTGTGTTGCTATTAGTGCTAGTACTGTAGCAGATAACCATAGCTGCTTAAACCCTACGATAACTTGATGAGGTCGGTTAAGCCACACTGAAACTATTATTAGCAGCTAATCAGACAGCGACGGCTACTCGTGTGTGGCACTGACAGAATGAACAAGGCAGGCAGGTCTCCAATCCAAACAAACTATATACACCATCTGTTTTCATCAAGATAAAGTACAATTTTCACCATCTAGAAAGTCAATGATTTTTTCTCGCAAAAAAAAAAAAAAAAAGTCAATGATTTTGAATGTAACTAAATTTATATAGTAGGAATAATAGGAATTTTATTGTAAAGTAGTCTAGTATAGTGGATTTGGTTGGCTAGACCCTGGAGTAAGAAGGAAATATCACTGCTTCACCAGTTTGTTCAAGTGAAAGAAGGAGATGGATTTGTTACCAGCCAGTGCCAAAGTACTAGTATATATATATAATAGTAATGAGGTTAGGTTAATCGGAAGTTAGTTGCAAAGCCATGTCTTATTCATCAATCTTTAACCCTCCATTCCCGTCGTCGCTGAGTGAGGACTCTGAACAATGCGTGGGAGTAGGGCTGCATGCATGCGGGCTACAGAGCAGTCAAATGTAGCGGCCGGCCGGCCGGGCGGCAGCCAAATGCAAAGTGTGTCGTGCCGGAAAGTCGTCGTGGCAGTCACGGAGAGTGACGACTGACGAGAGGGAGCAGCCGGGGGGGCACGGATGAGCCAGTCGGGACGACGATGAGCCAGTCGAGACGACGACGCGTTGGCATCTCCTTCTCGTTCGGTCGGAGTTCGTACCGACAGACAGCCATCGATGTGATGAAGATGTGATGAAGTGGCACTGCTTCTTGTTCAACGACGCCGACGGGCGGCTGGCGGCAGCCGGAGCGCCATGGCTTCCGTTGACTTGACTGCCGCTCCGCCGTGGACTCCAGTCCCTCACCAAATTAGAACCGCGGGCCGCCCAAATTACTGCACCACACCGCCGCCACGGTCACGCCCAGCGAGCGGCTGACGCCATCATCGCGCCATGGTCCTGTCATCATCACCCATTCGACCCTGTCGGCCGCCCAGGAGCCGACAGGGTTCCATATCTCAAATTTTTACTGTATATAAGACCTTCTAGATTTCTAATTAATCATTTTTTAGAAAAATCATTTTTAAAACACCTTTCCTATCTCTCTTCCGAAAGAAATTTGTGCTCCATCTCTTGCGACACGCCCCTTCCGTTGGATTGTCTTGAAGATTCGTGTCTGGATTGCTTCCTACCGGGTTTCTTAATGGGTCTGAGCTTTCGGACCGTACCCGCTAGGGCTGCTACACACCACCCCCTGGCCACCGCATTTCTCGAAAGGTGACCACATTCTCGGGCCTCATCAGATCTGCCCGGCATCGGGCGGTGGAGCAGGAGCTCAGCCGTGGCGACGCAAAGGCGCTGGTCGCCCCACGGGCGGCAGCGGTGGCGCCCCCCCGCATCCCCGTCGAGGCCCCCGTTGAAGGTCTACCATAGGATCTCCAAGTGATGTGCTCTCTTGTATGTACCGACCGCATCTCCTTGTCGTTGTTGCTCTGTTTGCTGATGTGTGTAGCCGATCCCATTTCCTACACGGCCACAAGAGGGGGGCGAATCGAATCTCGCCCTCACCAAATCGGAGCCTCGCCAAGGCCCACCAGTCCCGAGCTCGAGAGCTGCTTCCCCCCCCCGTATTCAGGTTCGATTGCCGTCAGCCCTCGCCTATGTGATTTGTGCTCGGTTTTGGCCGCTTGTTCATGCAATTTATTAGTGATCTGGCTATGATTTTTAGTAAGGCATCATCCATTTCGAATCTAGTCTGATGGATTGAGATTTGGGTGGCGGATTTAGGGTTGTAGTTTGGGATTGATGTGTAGGCTGGATTTGCTTTGGATTTGGTGTTTGCATGCGTATAGATCAGTTGCGCTTGTCGTGAGCAAGCTTTTTGGGTGTGGCGGAGGATTGCATGTTTGTCAATTGCGAAGTTTGTTGTGGGCACCGCTATTTCGAAAGTGGCGTTTCTTGGCTCGTTGTGTGTTGCCCCGTGCTCTTGAGATACATGTCATGCCGATTGCATGGGGATTTGCCTTGTGTGGTGGGGGATTCGTCGGAATGGCTACATGGTGAGTGGGGATTCTGTGAACTGCCTATAATTAGTTCAGCGGATTGAATAGTTATTCACATGTTGCTCTAGCATGTGTATGTTTGCCTATAATTAGCTCAGCGGGAAATTATTCACATGCATGTTATTGACAGTTTAGTTACGGTTATTCATTTCCATTCACGATCTAGAGAAGAAATAAGAAGAGAAGAGTTGGATCATACATAAAGTAGAATAATGGAGCTTACCATTGTAGGAGTGAAGAATATTGTGATGCCACAGTTGTAGCACTAGAAGTCTGTACATGCAGTCTATCTAATTCTTATTTGTTGGAACTTGTAGGTGCCACTGCTTTAAGTCCACTGGGTGTCTAGTTTCAGTTTGCTATTTGCAATTGTTTTGTGAAAATTGAAACAAGTGGTTAATGTAAATGCTAATACGGCTTGGTTAATGTAGAATATTTTATTTAGAGATGAAATGGTTAGATTTGATCTTTGTCTGTAGCCTTTGCCTACCACATATGATCAAGATTTGCGTTGGAAGGCAAGTATGCATTTCCTGCGTTGACCAACAAAGACTAGTTATTTTTGGTTGTTGCGTGTTGGTTGTAGGTTGCCTTCAGTTAGCTATGTATGTGTTGCAAGGCAAACATGGTGATTAGGTTTGGACCCGAGTGGTGAATGAGTGATTTGCAATCTGACCAAAGTCTGCACCTAGTTTGTTTGTTGCATTTTGTAGTTCATTCTCGAGATCCACTTGCCGGCCACTACTAATCTCTCGCTTTTGGCTTCGCATTTGTGTCTGCTCGCTGCACCGATTCGCATATTCAGTCACATTGCATTCAGGAACATGCCTGGGAAGCCATTGCGTCAAGGATGTGTTGTCCGGCCCCGAAAAAAAAAACACACGGTGCGTGAAGCCGAATGGAGAATATATAGGCACCAATTTTTTTTTTCGTTTTTCGGTGTGTATGGATGACCGAGTTTTCCATTGTGTGGTGATTTTGGGGCGACATTTGTGTTGTGCTCGAGGGAAGCGTCCTGCAATGCGAACCCCTACTCCTCTATCTCGGCGCGCGATTTGAGATTTCTCATGCTCAAGGCGACAAATGCATGTTGCCCCCAAACACGGCGCCGCCGGTGGCTCATGGCCCCACGGAGTGAGACATTAAGTATGGTTCAATGCAGTAATATGGTGATACTTGTGATAGCTATTGATGAGTTATCTCAGCATTTTTTTATACGACCTATGGGAGATAAGGTACAGTGACCATGCAAATCGGTGTTGATTTGAACTATTTTGTTCTCGGTGGTGCGGCCTTATCTATGAAAAACCGTCCATTGAGACATAATGAATTGTTGTGCTTCTTTATTGTCGATCACCACAAGACAATTATCCAGCATGTGATTATTTTATATTTTTATAATTTTTGGGTTCTTGTTGGATCTTCAGGTTCTTGGGCTTTTCTTTAAGCATGCCTATGGAAATACAAATATTAGTAAAGGGAGCTGGTGCATTGTGTTCGCTAAATTTATTGGAGCAAGAAAGGATCAATCGACATGTTTTGTTGCTGCAAAATATACCGGATTGACAGTCCAAAATGCATTCTATGCAAAGATAATGATGCCTAGAAACCCCGAGGTATGAACTAGCTTTTAGTACATCCCTTAAATATTTTGTCCTTGCCTAGGATTCCAAGCATATGTTGTGCATGTGGCATGAAGCTATAGCTCGGTGTCTTGTCCCGATTCTACTCTATTTCTTCTTTGTTCCAAGCAGCATCATAGACTGGATTTGTGTCTTCTTTTTTACGTGGTTACGATGGTTCATTTGAAATGAGAGTGGTGAAGAGCAACTTTTGTGGACTAGAGTTTCATATGCTACCTTGGTAGCATTTGAAAATCAAACCCATGGCTATTTGAGCTCCCAAGTATCAGTTCTAAACCTTTGTATTATTAGTTATTTAATTTATTCAAGTGGTGATGAGCAATTGTATTTTGGACTAGAGTTTTACGATACTAGGTAGTTGAAGACCAAACCTTAGTTGTATGAACTCAAATCAAACAAGTGAGCAATACCTTTGTCATTTTTAGTAGATTTGTTTTTCCTTTGTTCCATTAAATGTGTCCATTAGACCATTACCAATTCGGGAGGATGACGGTGTTCCTCTTTGTATAATGGCTCGACATGACGTGCTATTCTATATAGTTGTGTGGTCATATCCTCGATTGGTGGTGTTCTTTGTGCCAATCAATGCTATAAAGGCCACATATGTTCCATCACATGCAAAGCCGATAATTTTTCTATGTTTTGGGATATCAAAGATGTAAAGCTTTGAAGTTGAAAGCACCCAGGTCCGTTCGATTGTGTGGTGTACCATGATATTTCTTTCATATTGAATAGGAAGACTCGATAGGTCTTGAAGGATCTAGTTGGAGGTGTGGATGACGTAAAAAAATACGCTTATCCATGTCTTATTCCTTCCAAAGGGTGCTAAGAGAACTTCATTCGGCATAAGTATGCATTTATAGTTCTTTAAAGTATTTCCTTTCGGCTGCATTTTATTTAAAATCTGAACAAAAGTTGTTTGTCCGGTTTTTGTTTGATCTTAGCCTTTGATATGATTCTTTGCGTAACGGCAAACTTTTGCCTATTTATCTGTCGATATCTCTCATGAACTGGTACGGTGTGCCTTTTTATGAATGTGAAACATATTTGGTTGTTCTAGTGCTGCCAATATTCACTCTTCTCATCGGTACCCCTTTTATGCTATGATTAGGATATTGAAATGGACCAAGTGTCTCTATTTTGGACTAATTTTGTACAAATCGCACCTCAAGGCACCAATCAAAACATCGGGGGCAGCCATGTGCGCTGCGTGGTATGTTCATTGATCTTATAATTTCAATATTATATAAAGATGTTTGCCACCTAACAACCTTCCTCTCTTGTGATTTGTGCCATCTATTATCGGCCTATTTTTTGGATTGCACTTTTTATTAGCCATAAATTGCACATATGAATTGCTGCAATTATGGTATGTGACATGTGCAATTATGAATTCTTGATTGAATGACTCGGTAGGAACGAAGAGTGATGAGAAATTGTGTTGACCTCGTCGGGTTGAGATCTTTGAGAGAATTCAGCATATCATGCGATCGCAAGCAAATGAAATGCTTCATATTTTAGTACATTGTTTTTGAAGATCTATTGGTGTTTGCAATCCTATCATGCTTTTAATCGAAACCATCAACCGCCCAAACCCAAGATGCCTATTAGGGGCAAAGACATTGCAAAGATTGCATTGGCATAATATGTTCCCATCTAATATTTTACTAATGAGTAATGACTAATCATCAACAATTGCTTTAATGCGCAGGTCATTGAATACATATGGTTTTTGCAAGAGAAGGTAGAAAGGCATTTGGCTTCACAACCAAAGTGGAGCCAACAAAATGCAAAGGTTATGCCATGACATCTACTTTCGGTCTTCTGAAAAATTCACCGGTAAGCTAGCAACACAATTTTACCTTCTACACAGTGAAGTTTCTTAGGGCTGGGGGTGAGATTTTAACCAGCCCCTTGTGCGCATCTTATCCATGTGTTGTTCAAGATCGAACCACAATTTTTTTCAACTCTATTTTCTCAGGTTTGTTGAGAAGCGGCTCACCTTGTCCTCTTTGATTTACGTCTTTGTGCGGACATGTGTCCTCTA
Organism: Hyparrhenia diplandra; assembly: GCA_015847255.1. Taxonomy (NCBI): domain Eukaryota; kingdom Viridiplantae; phylum Streptophyta; class Magnoliopsida; order Poales; family Poaceae; genus Hyparrhenia; species Hyparrhenia diplandra. The sequence continues at coordinate 137,928 of JADLZK010010237.1, read as the reverse complement.
TGTATCCAAGTGAATGTTTTCAGCTCTCTGCGGTGAAGCCAAAAGATTGACATGCTCCACTAGCTGTGTATAACCTTGGGTAAGTCTTTTTGAGTCAAGAGTAAGGCGTGCACATTTGTGTACTGACCCAAGTTATTCAGCTATATATTAGGTCTTGGTTCTGTTGCTTATATAGAAGATGTTTTGTGCTTGAATGGATAAGTCTGGATTTAAATGGCTAGTTTAGTAGAAATATTAGGAACTCACATATTTTAACTATGTATTGCATATGATGTATAAGAAAGTTGTGTTTGGCATCACGTTTTTTGATTGCACTTTTGCTAGTAGTAAATTGCAAGCTGAAATTTCTGCAATTATGGTGTTTAACATATGCAATATCTAGTCTTGATGAATAATATTGCTCTAATGTGGTTCAGTGCTTGCAGCTGAATCATGTGGCCCACACTTTATTTCATGGTTCTTTACCTAGTTTTTGAAGGCTAAAATGCATTTAGGAAGCACGGTCTTCCAGTTTTTTCATTAGTTCACACTACTACAATATGCAGAATAGAAATGTTGTACCTATTAGTTTAGTTGCATATTTGAGCACCATGATACCATGCTTAATTAACCATTGTAAGCCTTAGTCATGTGAGCATTAGTTTTGGTACTTGTATGGTTCAACTTTGTGCTGCTAACTGTTCTATACCTTGCTACTTCGAGTTCATTGATGAAATATGGACGGGTTTCTATGCCTAAACTATTTTCTTCGGACTATCTTTTGCTCATGTGTTTTACAGGTGATCTGTGCTAGCGAGCACCATGATTTTTGTCTTTGTCTTTCCATAGAAAACATTATTAATTGTGATCTCGTGGTAGGGCGCACCATGACTCTATGCTCGTGACTTGTAATCTGTGATCTATGCTAGTGAACCCCATAATTTTTGTCTTTGTCTTTCCATAGAAAAATTTTTGCTAATTATGATCTGTGCAAGGGTAGACCAAGACACTTGTTTTTGTCACTAGTGAAACCAAAAATATTTTGACTTAATCAAGTGAGTTTAGCTTGAACCACCATTTGTAATATGCATCCATTCTTGCTTCATTTCTAAAATAAGATGGATGCATGTTTATCTGTTGGCTGGTGACTTGAATTAATTTCTAGCACAACTAGAATTCCATAGTGTTATGGTCTCATGTTCAAAATGGTTTGAAGACTTGTTATAACTTTTTGTCCTTTTCATCCATTACATAGGATATTTCTTGAGCGTAATGTTTTGAAAGACATGGCTGCACATTTTAGTGCAATACTGCAGCTTCTCAAGGTAATTATGTTCCTACTACTTAACACTTTTTGTGTTTTTACTTTTCTTTTGTCCTACACTTCAATTGCACTATAGTAGGCTCCTTATTCATGAGCTGCATTTTGTATTTTATAGAGAATTGTGTTGCTGTTGCTTCTCGATGATTATTGCTCACATTTTATGCTAAAATTGCAGGTTTTGTTAATTGCAATTTGCATGGTTGCAATGTGCAATTTTTGGTACTGAGAATAAAAAAACATTTGTCATTGAAACATGGATCCCTTTTTGTCTAGAAGCATTTGAAGGGGCCGATGTGGCTGCAGCTTGCTCGTTGGGGTCGATCTTAGCTTTTGTTTACTGATGTGCATGTATGGCTATATGGCTATAGGTAAACTCCACATGCTACATATTTTTCTATGATTCATTGTGAAAAATCATCATATACCTGCCACTTTTTTTTTAAGATCAACCGAATTGGTTAGTTGGTCTGGTCTTTCATCCATATCTAATGGGAGTAGGAGTCTTATGTGGCATCTACTTGGGTCATGTGTTCGGGCTTTTAGTTGGTATCACTATGTATAAGTACTGCCTTGTGTGCATTTTTGGGGCCCTTAGCATACAGTTATAGCAGTTCATTAAAGAATCGAGGCCCGCTTAGCTTCTAGGTCAGTTATGCCACCGATATAGTGCTTACACTGCTGAGCTGGAGATTTTTACGCATCCATTCCTTAAGCGAATGGTTACTTGAAATGTTGTGATTCTTTTCTCTGATTTGGATATAATCATAGAACATGGTTGCTTCGTATGAACATTAAATGTCCGGTTTGCTATTGATTCCTTCTTTATTGTGTTTCTTTGTGGTCATCATTACTAGTGTGTTGACGTTGTGATTTATTGGTTACCTTCTCCATTACAGCCATGGTAGGATTGGCACGAGAAGGGTCCTAGTTTGACGACAAGCAATATGATAAAAGCAAAGAACCACAAGAATATGCTTTAATAGTATGACTAGAAGATGCACCTAACATTCCTACAGATTTAGTGCAATTTCCTAGTGAGGTTTGTTGTCCTTTTTGTGAGAACACATACCTATACTTTGTCCTTGTTATTCCATAAAAAAATTGTCTCTTGTTTTCTCGTGGTAATCTTGAACTATTTTTATCTCATTTGTTTTTTGTTAGAACACACACATTTAATTTGTCATTGTCTTTCCATAGAAAAAAAAAAATAGTTGTGATTTGTGGTACAAATATATAAATCTCTATCTTGTCCTTTGTGCTAGGACACCACCCCTCTTTTGTCCTTGTTTTTCTATAAAAAAAATTATTAATTATCTCTTATCCGGCTTTGGGTAAAATTATTCAAATCAGATCTGTGCTTTTGTGCTAGGACACCACCCTGTTTTTGTCCTTGTTTTCCATAGAAAAAAATTGTTAATTGTCTCTTGTCCGCTGTGGTAAAATTGTTCAAATCTTGTCCTTCAGGCTGTGCACTCCCTATTTTGTAATTAGATCCTCTTGGCCTTAGCGTTTCCCCCTCTCCTCATTCATTCTACTCCGCTCCCATCCACTTTGTAAGCATAGAGAGAAAGGAGAAGGTAGGAGGGGAGGCCCCGCTCTACTTCCTCACAAGGGAGGGAGGGAAGGCGATCACAAGTGAGTTTCTTCCTCCACGAGATGCACCTTCGGTTTCCTTGGCGTTGCTTTCTAATCACTCATGTGTTCTTGTTCATATTCACGTGTCGTGTTTCACCCCTCTTCTCTTGTCGTCTTCCAATTTGCATTAAAAAATCTGGATCTTCCATTTCATTAACTCCTTCGATGTGGACCTGTAAAAAAATTGTTAAAACTGTAATCTTGTTTTTGGCACCTCTTTTGTCCTTGTATTGTCCCTTGTAATCAATAAAATTTGTTAAAACAAGATACAATGTTCAAACTGCCATGACATTATTGGAATCCCAATAAGAACTTAGCGCCGGGGCTTTTAGCGAATGTAAGCCATTCGCTTTAAGGCCGAGTGGGCCGTGAGGCCCTCGAGGCCGTGGAGCAAAAGTCATCCACCGGGGTCCTTGCGATACAAGACCTCATAGTACGTAAGTAGGGACCCTGCGATACAAGACAACAAAGTACAAAATGACATCGCTTGATTCCCTATATAAACCTTGCGCTGAAGGCGCCTTTTTGAAAAAACAACACTTTCGCTTCGAGGCCGAGTGGGCCGTTAGGCCCTCGAGGCCAAGACGCTGAAGTCATCCACAGGACTGCGAATTGTGTTTGGATTGTCCCTAGTATTGTACTTTATATTGTATTTTTGTGTTGATTGTCTTTGTATAGTCCCTTGTCATGCACCTTGTATTGTGCCTTCTATTTTGACTTGTATTGTATTGTATTGTATTGTATTGTATTGTATTGTATTGTATTGTATTGTATTGTATTGTATTGCTTATCTTTGTTCCCCTACCCACTGTTTTTATCTTGTATTTTGTCCTTTGTGCTAGGTCATGACTCTCTTATTTGTTCTAGGACATGTCGACATGGATGGCTTTTAGCTTGTGGATCTTGTTTGTCTTGAAATGGACCTCCCTGACATTAGTAAGTACAAAATGCTGAATTTACTTACTTGTGTCCGAGTAACTTGTTTTTGTCCTTGTATTGTCCCTTGTTTTCTTTGTTAAATTTGTTAAAATCTGTATCTTGCTTTTCTGCACATGGCAGACTTGGATGGCTATTGTTTGCTGTGTTAAAATTGTTAAAATCTTTACCTTGTCCTTTGTGCTCGGACACCAGCCTCTTTTGTAATGATGGAGCTAGTAGACACCTACAAGTATCCACTGCCAAAATTCACTGTAAGTACAATTTGATGACAAGGACTTGCCATTGTTACTTTTAGTTGATGTGTCCATGGGCTTGTTGGCCTAGGCAGCCATTATAGCTAACTGTGTGCTTTTGGCTTACAATGTTGTTTCTACCATCATGTCTTACTGTTACATATACCTTTATTGTACCACATCAGTGCATGAGTGTAATAATGCAGCGGTTAGAATGTGCACCAATACATCTAAACAAGAACCACATGAACAAGACAGGAAGAGCTAGATGAAATCGAAACTCACAATGTCCTAGTATTTATAAGTAATAATCAGTGATTTTTGCAATCAACTATATTCTAAAAAATGAGGGTCTCGCATGCATGGACCGTGCATGACCAACTAGATAGTACCTGGAAAGGCTAGATAAAACCAAACAACTTAACACTGGGACTATTAATCTTTTTAGCCAAACAACTACTGGGAGTAGGACTATGTGGTTTGCAAACCTCCTGTTGGACTTGTGCATGACCTCTGCAATCTCAGACTCAATTTCTGTGCCCTATATCAATTCTGGTGCTGGATATCTCTGTTACTCTCCACTCTTCTGTTTACCACCAGGATTCATAGTTTTAGCTTCTAGTTTTTGGAAACTTAACTGTACACCACTTTCAGTTGACTTCTATATTGAATTTACTTTATATATATGTATACATATCTGCAGCTTTAAGGTCTAGATATAGCTTTCAGTAGGAATCTTGTATTGTTCCTACGGAAATAACTTGTGTTCTTGATTTGCCCAGTGCCCTTATGTTATTCAATTGGAATACTAATTCGTATATCACCGAGTCCAGAAGCATGTGCCAGCTGCCATTATCGTCTTCAGGCATCAAGCTTGGATAAGGAAGTTATCAAATGTGATGGTCAGCCTGTCCATATCATTAACTGCAATTTGAGTGATGAGTATATGAAATTTTGATTCCTACTGATCCTTCGTTGGGCATCTGTGTTCAGATCGTACAGATTGTACAAAGTTGGAAGGAAGGACAGACAGACCGCATTTACGTTGGTGTTCGGATCGTAGAGAAAAATGTCGATCGCATGAGGACAAGCGTGGGGCGGTCACGTCATGAGGACAAGCATGGACGGTCACGTACATTTCTAGTTGCTTGATCTTCTTTTCCCTTCTTGTTCATCTTCTAGATCCAGATTTCACTCTTTTCTCCACTCAATTTCCACGAGATCCAATTTAGATCGGGGGATTTCTTTCTTGTTGGAGGGTCCAAAGGCATAGCTGTAAATATTGTTTAATTGCTCCCCATGCTGGAACGTGAGTTAATTGAGCACTAACTTGGTTAACAGGTTAACGGGTTAGATCCGAAACCGTTGTACTCGGGCCTGTCAATAAACAATGCCAAGCCCGCAGATTCGGTGCGGCAGTAGCGTTCCTGTTTAATTTAGTCCCACCCTTGGATGATGATCCAAGGGTGCGGTGTTGCAAGAAATGTTGGGTAAATTTCTTGTGTGAGAGATATAACAACTCTTTTTAAAAAATCCCGTGTAAACCGCAAACCACGGGCGTGGCCTCCTGTTCCCTGTCCCTCGTCTGTCTCCCCGCTCTTGCTCTACTCTACTCTACTCTGCTCATCCTGCAGGCCGCCGAGCTCATGGCAGCCGCCACGCCGGGCGGATCCGCCCACTCCCTCTGCATCCTCCGCTTCCATCTCGCCGCCGCCGCCCGGCACTCGGTGGTGGTGGCATCCCGTGCGGAACCAGCAGCACCAGGCCCTGTACTACGACCTGGTGGACCTCGTCCACGCCGTCCCCAGCGCGCCACAACCACGATGGGCAGCACCTCCCGCCTCGCGTCCCGCCCGAGCGGCAAGCGGCGGCGGCGCCGCGCCCGCCGCGAAGCTGCCGCCACATACATCCGCGCCCGACGCCGCCAGCTTCCGCCGCATGGTGCACCAGGTCACGGGCGTCGACGACGCCGCCGTGCAGCAGGTCACGGAGGACGAGCTCCTCTGTCGCCCGACGACACCGCTCTCCCCGCGCTTCCCTGGTGACGGCGAATTTAATTTACGCTGCTGCTGCTGACGCCGACACGTCGGCGTTTCTGTTAGGCGCTGCGGCGGGCGCGGCCGGATTCTTGGAGTAGGTGGGATCTCTCCATGCACGCATCTTCCTCCATTTCTCTCGCTGCTTGCTTGCTTGGTTATTTGAGCGCAACATCCATCCACTGATTGATCGACAAGCAACATGATTGATTGATTGATTGAATACAATATAATCATGCAGTCTGGTTTGCTACTAGCTTGATCGATCGATCCAGGTATGCATCTAGCTTTGTTGCTTGGGATGCAATTATGCATGTAATCGCTAGATGTTATTAGATGGACTGATGGAGTAAGGATCATCAGTAGTTTGTGTTGTCCTTGTGCATTGGTTTGTGTTGACACTAAAAAAATGTCCCAAAGTAGAGTGCTATGGCAATGGGTCATCTTGTGAAGATTGAAGCCCGATGATGAGGTGTTGAGATGGTTTTATTCAATACAGAAAGGGTCATAGACTGCAGGAACTAGGACCGCCTGGCCGCTCGACATATTAATCATTAATAATTAGCCGATGACGAGCAAGCATATCTTCATAAGATGGTATACGTGCTTGCCAGGATATCAATTGCATGGAGATGGTATACGTGCTTGCTAGAAGTCCAGGAGCTGCACGTGTTGCTATCCTCCGTTGTTTCCGAAAGCAAATAGGAAAGAGGAAAGGAGCCAGCTAGAGTCCGGGTGCAACACGATTTATTATTTGCTAATGGCGTTCATGCGTGGGCAAGGCAGAGCTCAATATGTAAAGGCAAGGCAGAGCTCAATATGTAAAGGAACACATATACGAGACGTAAGCTGCATGCAACTTTATTTGCTAGAGCAAGGAAGCAACCAGGAGACATATACACATATATGTACGTAACTACCACTGTACCACACGTACTCTTTTAGGATTTCGTGGGCAGAAGCAAAGATTGACACGGGCGTATGTATGAAGTCCATGATTCCTATTCGGCTAGGAATTCCTGTCTTTAACGGAAAGACCAACCGCCCTGTATATATAAAGGGTGACGGCCGATTGAGAAATCCATCATCCAATCGACACAAACAAATCTACAAACCCTAGTCTCTCTCTCTCCAACCCTCTACATGCTGTTCATCACTTGATTCAACGACCAAGGATGGCACCCTAGGCTTGCTGGCCGACCTAGGGCAACCCGGGCGACGCCCTTGCCCTGACGAGGTCCCTCCCGGGCGAGAGCTTCGGCGGCTTCTTTGCTAGTTTGCTCGGAAAGCCATTCTTCGCCACGTAAAGCGCGATTGTTATCCTTTGTTAGTTTGCTTGTAAACTCGCCGCTCTTCACCGCGAAAGTGTGTTGATTATCCTGCTGTATTCTCTGGTCCATTGTGACCTTCAAGTGTGTTGGTGCGAACCCTAATTTGCGTCAACAGTTTGGTTGCTTGCCATTCGATTCTCACCCTCCTTCTTGCTTGGTTCCATATATTCTTCTCGTCGTGTCTCGTGCAAATTATGAGGACTCTGAAGAAACTTAGTGACTCTGACTCTGAGCTGAGGTGTTCAATTCGCATCCAGCTTAATTGATTGATTGATGACAATTTGCGTCAACAGTTTGGTTGCTTGCCATTCGATTCTCACCCTCCTTCTTGCTTGGTTCCATATATTCTTCTCGTCGTGTCTCGTGCAAATTATGAGGACTCTGAAGAAACTTAGTGACTCTGACTCTGAGCTGAGGTGTTCAATTCGCATCCAGCTTAATTGATTGATTGATGACAGGCTATATTTGTATTTGAAATAAGGACAGAAAACACACACACAAAGAGATGTCGATTTGTTTGTTGGTAGAGAAAATTGAAGGTGAGTTTTTAGTTTTAGTGCGCTGTATGTAGTAGCAGATAGTGATAGCTGCGTTGAGATAACCGACACACACAGCGCTGTACGTTGAGATGAAGCCGGACTGAAACTATACTCCTAATAACTGATAGTCCTAATTGGACAGGGACTGATAGAGCACACAAGACAACAAATCCATGCCTTCGATCGATCAGTCGGTGGGTTTAGACACGACACTTTTACTGACAGCAGATCACGGTCACGTCTAGCGGTACGTATTGCTAAAACCAGAGGATTCGATATACTCCATCACCGTCCAAAACATGCGATTCTCGTTTAATATCTTTATGTTAACAAAATCAACTATGATTGTAGTATCAAATAAGGATTTTGATATATCATATTAATTGATTCTCTACCTGAGGAAGCGGCTCCGCGACGCGCGGTGGCTACCAACGTTGTCGGTGTGGCGGCAACCGACGTGTGCGTGACGACCGGCAATCAGCAGTTCGATGGGGCCTCTTCCTCAGATTCTGGTGAAAGCTCAGCCCGGATTACTGGGGCCAGTGACGGTAATCTCCTTCTTGAAGGCGTCATCGAAGAACCTCCTATGCTGCTCTTGCTTTGGCCACCCCGCGCAACTCCTTAGCACAAGACTCGGCGCGAAAAGCTTTGCCAAGCTCTGGTGTTTGCTTGGCTGACGATGGTGGCGCTGTCACGTCATCCACCTCCCTGGAGACATCGTTGAAGAGTTCATGTGTTCTCGGCGTTGTATTTTTCTTTTTCTGTCTTTCTTGTGTTTTGTGTTCGTGTCTTGTATTGGTTTTAGTCCGGTTTTTCATGATTAACCGGACAACCAGGATTTCTTCCCCCTTCCCTAAAAACAAGGACTTTTTTTTTTTGAAATAAAAGTAGGTGGGGAAGCTCTCCCCGAATGGTTTTCAAAAAAAAATTTATGAAAATTATCACTGTAAGTGTTTAGGATTAAAGGTATGTCTGATCAGTTAGGGCTAGTGACGAGTAGTATAAGTAGCTTAGTTAAACGTGCTTTCTCGACAACTTAGTATAATCCGCTGACTAACAATTAGCCATATGCATCAAACATGCACTGCACTAGGAGGTAGAGGTCAAGTGAACATCAATGTATAACAAGAGAAGATGAGATAATATAAGGAGAAATATATCTATTGTCTCAGAGCCCCTTTTTTATATTCCTGGCCTAGCTTGTGGATCCTGTTGATGTTTTGATCAAGATTCATAGCAATAAGTATATTTTCAATAAATAGTAGCTAGGGAGTATATCATCTGGGTCATAAATATTAGTAATTTTTTTTTTTTTATAAATTTCATCGCAATTATGTAAGTTTGACCTAATCTGAATATAGAATGGTATATCTATATAGCTAATTCTCACTAAAAGTTTGCAAGGCATCCATATTATCTCCCACTAATTCCACTCATTTCCATATTCTGACTGTAAGTTTGACCAATCATAGATAAAACACATTAATATTTATGGTATTAAATAAATACATTTAGATTGCTTACTAAATAATGTATCTTCATAATAAATTAATTTGAGATCATGCCCATTCACTAGAAACTTCGACGAAGGAGGAAGGTTCCGAAGAAGCTATTGTGGGGGTGCGGCCGGACGGTAATTGATCGTTTTCGGGTGGATCGGACGATCGTGTTGTGTGGATGGTACTGTTGAACTACAGTGCTGGGGCTTCCTCAGGATTGAAGTAGTGTTATGGAAAAAGTTTAAATCACACCCCCACTTTTGGGAGGTGGTCTAAATCACCCCTCGACCTTTTGAAATGGTCTAAATCACCCCGAACTTTTTAAAAACCGGGTCAAATTACCCCCTAAAGCACTTTTGAAAAATTATAGAAAATCATAAAAAAATTATAAAATGGAAAATAAAATTGTGCTAGACTCCAAATGAGTAGATCTACGCAATGAACATATAATATGGTATGCTTTTAGTATATTTTTTTTTGTTGTAGCTTTAGATTTATGCTTTTCCTCGTAGTTGTAAAAAAAAAAAATGTACTAAAGTATACCATATTATATGTTCATTATGTAGATCTACTCATTTGGAATCTAGCACAATTTTATTTTCCATTTTATGATTTTTCTATGATTTTCTATGATTTTTCAAAACTGCTTTAGGGGGTAATTTGACCGGGTTTTCAAAAGTTCGGGGGTGATTTAGACCATTTCAAAGGTCGGGGGTGATTTAGACCACCTCCCAAAGGTGGAGTGTGATTTAGACTTTTCCAAAGACAAACCCACACCTCTGCTGCCCGTCCTTTGCCGCCCACCCCAAAGATCCGCCGCCGCCGAAGCCGAGCCACCGCAGCCGAGGCTTCGCCATCCGGCTCGCCCGTGCTAAAGCGCCGCCCAAACCTGGCTGCGCCTTTGCCACGCCACGCCGCGGCAAGCGAGGCGGCGAACGCGGAGCCTAAGGAGCATGCCGCTGCAGCGTGCCCGCCCCGCTGACCCACGGTGGAGCCGCGAGCACCCTCGCCGCCCTCTGCGCCAACTGCGGCGCAGGCAGCGGCCTTGAGCACCACCAGCCCGAGGAATCCAGGCACTACCGAGGGGGAGGACACGCAGCCCGCCACGGAGGCGCTCACCCGCCCAGCGCGCAGCTCACGCGAAACCCGCTTAGCCGCGCCCCCATGCGTCCGCTTCTTCCTTTTCCCCTCGGGCGGCTGTTTCACGCGAGCGCACCCGGCGAAGAAGGCCCACGATGAAGCGAACAACACCCGTGGGCGGGGAGAGCAGCTCAACCTTGAGCTTGTTAGAAACTGTCTCGGCTTAGCTTGTTTCAGCTTATCCTCTCTCATAGGAATACTATTTAATCGGCTAAAATCAGCCATCGGCCCAAATCAGCGAGCAGAGCCGCCTCTCTTCTACCATGGACCCCACTAGCCATAGACTCAATTATCTTACACTTTGATCCATAGACCAGGTCCAGTAGAATAAAGAGAGAAAGAGGGAGAGCCTCAGATCGGCTAAATGCTACGTCTACCCAGTATGCGTACACAGAAACATGGAAACTCATTTTCCATGAATCAAAAAAAAAAAATCCCAAAAATCCTCTTTTCGACTCATATATTTCCCTCATGCTACCTAAAATAATGGCATCTGCCTTCCTCTCTTTAATTTACCAAAAAAAAAATGATATTTTTACTTAACACTTAGATGTACCCGCGCGAAGAAAACTGATATTTTTACTTAACACTTAGATGTACCCGCGCGAAGCGCGGGAGCTCTGGCTAGTTTAACTGTTTTTTGGACAGAGTGATGAGCACATAACAAGGCACTCATGTGTTGTAACGGCTTTACTTTTACAGAGTACTGTAGCGGTATACGCATGTTCTGGTGGTGTTATGAACTGAGTGACGTGACTGCATGGTGGAGCTGTCAAAAACAGCGGCTCTGCAAACTCTGTGAGGCTGTGTTTAGAGCACCAACTTCTCTCTAAAATTTTCAAAATTCTCATCACATCGAAGCATTAAATATACTAAAAAAGACGCATGTTCGAATTATGAAATGTAATGGTAAACAAAAAAACTGATTGCACAGTTTTAGATGTACATTCTTGCAGGCGATTCTTTTGAGCCTATTTACGCCATGGTAGGATAATATTTACCACAAATAAACAAAACGTCTTTACAGTGTTTTTCCGTTAGAAACATTATTTTTCAGGACAAAATCTGACCAAAATTGGTGCTCTAAACACACCCAATGTGCAAAGTCCAAGTCGTCGCAGTCATAGTGACGACCGACGTCTCGAGCACGAGCACGGCGAGTCCAAAGTCGTCGCATACAGTCACAGAGAGTGACGTATTGGTGTCTCGGTCGGAGTTTTTACCGACAGCCAGACACAGTCGAAGTCGCCAAGCACTGCTCCTTGCTCCTAGAACGGGTGCAGGTTTCCAGTTCCATGGATTTCTTCAACGATGGGCGGCACGCAGCCAGCAGGCAGATGGACCAGGGAGAACACGCCATTGGCATGCCGCCGTTGACTGTTGCTCGTTCCGACTCCGGCTGGGACCCGTGCGTAGGACGTCGAGCTCGCTCTCGCTCTACAGGTCACGGAGACGACGATAGAGGAAGACGTACGACGAGGGTGAGGGTGACGACGCCGACGCCGACGCCGACGTCTCTTTTTGTCCGGAGTGGCCGTCTGGACGACACCCTCGCTGCGACGCTGCCTGTCATGCACCGCGTGCTTCCTCGTGGCCATGCAATGCAACCTGCCGGCCGCCCCGGCCTGCCGCCCAATTACTGCACCACCACACAGCGGCAGACGCCATCATCGCGTTAAGCTCCTGTCATCATCATCCCTTCAATCATCTTTTGATCTGTAGTAACACGATAATAGCTAGGCTAACTATTACGTGAGATAGCTTCATCACATATTCACATCCATCAGTTATTAGACACAAGTTTGTTCGTTCCAAATAAAACAAAACTTCTTTTTATGTTATAATGAGTACAGGCTCAAGAAAAACCTTTGAGATGGTTTTGTATATTGTAAAAGAAATTCTCCTTTACTCTCTTAAATTTGTATTTCTTGAAATGCAAATACGTGAGCACTACTACTACTACAAACAGACGCGGAGCCAGAACTTTTGAATAAGGGGGCCGGATAATACAACACCACCTCATCATAAGCATGCTAAATATGCTCTGCGCACATGATGTTAATTTTTTATGTATTTAGCCCATTTAAATGAATCTTATCCTGTTTTTAAGAAGGCCATGCCTCTAAAATAAAAAACGTCTTGATCCTAAAATATTTTTGTAGTCAGTGGCATAGCAAGTATTTTAGTCAAACGCAAGCCGTTGAAATGTATTTGCATGTCTCTACACCATGTCCTTCTTCGTGGCATATCAATCATGCCGACTCTTTGGCTTTGTTCTTCCTAGCCTTGGACTTGATCTTCTTCATTGCTTTCTCTTTCACTTGTTGAACAACGCTCTTCTTACGTGCGACCTTGTTCACTGGTCTTCCCTTTCTCTCTTTTGTCGGTGGGTTCTTGAACATAGTTTGATTCACCCCTTTCTCCACCTTCATCTTACTTGCAACTACATTTGGGGGATTATTTTGTTGTGACAACTTTGCTTTGGTGGTTGCCTTTACCTTTTCCCACACCTGATCAATTCCTTCTGAACCAACCATGTACTCTTCGGACCCGGACAAGCATCAGCAGCAAGTTGTGTCACCTTCCTGCACATGGCATTGTACCTCAGCTTGTTTGTTGGTGGAACTCCAAATACCGGTTCGGGGCCCGACAAATGTTGAGGCACTTTCAATGTTGCTTCTTTTGACCACCTGCACAGCAGGTACTTCTTTGGTATTTCTTGGACATCAATTGTGGTAAAGACTTTTAGGATGTGTGGACATAGGAGACCATCTTGGTCAAACATGTTGCAGGAGCACGTGTATGTTTCAGACCCCTTGTTCGTAACAACATTGTATGTTTTGAATGCTGCCACACCTTCCTTGTATACTCGTTTCAGCACCTAGAACACATATGCAACAATGTATGTTGTCATATTTCAGTAGTATTGCAATACATGTTTCATTCTAAAATAGATCATCTACTGCAACAGTATGCTACAAGAGATGAATGTACACCTTACCTGCACTGCCATTTGTCCCCCCTCTTTAGCAATCGCATCTATAGTTAATGCGGTTGAATCACACAAAAGCTCTTGGAACTTGAAGAACACACTTCTAGTGTAGAACTTAGATGCTTGCTTCTCAATATTTCAGACCTCCCCTGAGTGGGGGATCTGTTGTTTCACCTTTGGCACCTTCTCGACACTCCTTCTCAATTCTTGTTTCCATTATATATTCATATTGTTTAACGAATTGCAATACGGTGTCATTTGGGTGCACCATTTTCTTAAATAAGGAATTCATACTCTCAGACCTCCCTGTGGTGCTAGTGAAAGGGTAAAAGCATTTCTTGAAGTAGGCAGGCGCCCACATAGACTTGGTTGAAGACATGTTCTGGAAGTGGTCATTGTCATGCATATCATACTCCACCTCTATGTTATGCCACAATGTTTGAACTCTTCCCGACACTCGGTGAAGTTGATGCGATAGTCCAAATCGTTTGTGAATTTTGGCTTCTTCTTGATTAACCAACCAAACTTCTCATAAGCTTTGCTGACCACATGAAACTTGCAACACCTATGTGTTGTACAAGGGAATGCCTCTCCTATCGCAGCTTTCATGGCCCTATCCTCGTCGAGTCATGATGTTGGTTGGTGCCATTCCCCCCATTGCATCCTTGAGTGTTTGCAGCACCCACACAAAGGTTTCTGTTGTCTCATCTGGAAGCAAGGCACAACCCAGGAGGATACTTTGGGCGTGATTGTTGATCCCGACAATCGGGGCAAACGGCATGTTGTATCGGTTTGTGCAGAATGTCGTGTCAAAGAATATGCAGTCCCTGAAGCATTTGTACAACTCCCTTGACCTGCCATCAACCCAAAACAACCCCCTCACTGCATTCTCATCATCTAGTTTGATAGCATAGAAGAAGCTTGGGCTCTCGGCTTGCAACTTTTGAAAGAACTCTAGGACAACATCCATGTCTTTGTATCGTACTCCTGCCCTCAAGTTTGTCCTCATGTTGTAGACATCCATAAAGTTGAATGACAGGTTTGCCACGCCTCCATGAAAGTCTCCTAGCACCGCCATGATCTGCATGGTGGATATGTTTCGATTGTGCAGTGTCTTCAGCAGTTCATAATCTGCCCATGATATTTGTCTGTGAGACCGCAACTGCCTTACCCTACCCTTTATCTTCACCATAGGGTGTGTGTGCTCTAGTTGAAACACCACAACCCTCCACCTTCCATTACGCAGACCAACAGCCATGTGTGCCTTGCAACCTGCATTCTTCAGTGTGCTTCGCTTCCTTGTTGCAGTAGTCATCACGGCTTTTGCAGTTTTCTTCTTGGATGCAATCGCTGCTGCTGATGGTGCATTACCTGATGCACTGTCTTCCTTTTCACTAGGTGTAATCCTTGAATGCGAACACTCAAACTCTTTCCTTATCAACTCGTCACTGTTTGCCCTTTTCCTTGATGAGGCTACCCTTATACTGAAACCCATTTTGAATGCATAATCATTGTACACCTTCCGTGCTTCAACTAGTGTATCAAACTCCATTCCTTCATATGGAACCACCGGTTGGGCGCTTACAACATCTTCTTCTTCTTCGTACACAACCTCGTCATTAATAAGTTGCACCTCAACACCCTTAAACAACTGATCTTACGCCCCCATGAGAAAACCTCTTATCAAGGCTAGGACCAATGGAATCCTGTGTTTGCAAAAATGTGTTTGTCAGTTTTCACATGCAGTCAAGAGCACATAATTATTTTGAAGAAAAGCAAACAAAATCAATTAGATTGTGCCTAGAAACATACTTCTGAAACATACGTTGCAATGTTAGCACTTGAAGTTGCAGCAATCTGATGACGTCCATTGCCAGAATTTCTCTCATCAAGCATTGCCTCCTACACATTTCAGAGTGTTTCTTTCAAAAAAAAAACATTTCAGAGTGTTGAAAATTTAGTTTCAATTCATATTTTTGTAACAGGTGTAATACACATTATCACAACACATGCACCAAGAATCCTTTGTTGCAGTTCGCTCTGGTTAATGTTTCAGAAGTAATATAGCACATGTTTCATGCTAAAACATGACATCTGTGCATGGTATACACAGGCATTTGAATTTTTTTGTTGCAATGCATTTAGTTTCGTGTTTTAGAAATAACATAACATATGTTTCAAGCTAAAAAAACAGAGCATCTACCACATCTTACATGTTGTATTGGAGAAGAAGGGTTCGTCTCCACCACCTCCCCTGCCCCTGGCTAGTGCAGAACCGTAGTAGCCACCGTTTGCTCCCTCCTTGCGCCCCTCCAACCACAGATCTGCTTCGCGGCCCTCAACAATCAGCGGTGCATCTGACAGATACTGCATATGACCAAGATGATATTGACAGATGGACACCAAACTGGGGTAATAGATATAGACCTGAGCAAAACAAGCCCGGCCCGACCCGGCCCGCAGGCCCGGCCCGAGCCCGACGGGTTTTGGCCCGCCCACGAACCTTAGTGGACAGGGGCCTGGGCAGATTTTGAAGCCCGTTAAAATTTTTTCTTGACCGAACTCGCCCCGAAATACATTTTCAGCTATTTTGTAGTGTAAAATGCACGGGTAGCCCGCCCAAGCCGGGCCCGGCCGAGCCCGCCCGAAAAGGCTAGGCCCGACTTGCCCGGTGGGGCGTCATGGGCAGGATTTTTACCGAAATAATTGGGTTTTTCGGCCCGGCCCGAACCCGACCCGGCCGAAAAATGCTCAGGTCTAAATAGATATACATCGAGGCAGTTCTATGCTCATGTTTTTCGTGCAGTGGTGGCCCATCCAATTTTCAAAATAGTATGGAGATCAAGATGCATTCCTAGGATCAAGTTTTTTGCCTGGCTTATCCTAGTTGATCGACTTAACACGAAAACTATGCTGCAAAGAAGACATTTCAATGTACAAGATGGTACGGTTTGTGTCATGTGCACTACTGGTAGCAGGAGACCATAGAGCACCTCTTCTTTGACTGCACTTTCGCGCAGAATTGCTGGGCAAAGATTGGCGTCCATTGGGACCATTCGCTGCAACTTCATGACAGACTCACACAGGCAAGATCTACACACAACATCCCATGCTTCACAGAGACAATTCTAACAGCCGCCTGGGAGCTGTGGAAGGTGCGCAATGATAAAGTTTTTCAAAGACATGAACCAAGTATAGATAGGTGGTCTACAAATTTCAAAAGTCAATGTTTGCTTCAGTCGGTTAGGATCAAAGAGGACCTTCGATCATCTTTCTGTGTCTGGCTCGATGCCTTCAGTTAAATTTGTATTTATGAACCCCTTTTCCTTTATTAATTAATGAAAATGACTGCCACTGTGGGGTCCTCCCCCACAGTTATTGTTGTAAAAAAAAAAACAATCAGCGGTGCATGACGCCTAGGGGGGAACTCGATGATGGAGAGAAGATGAGACATGGTGGCGCTGGAGGGGGAACAGGGCGGTCAAGATGGAGGCGCGGAGGAGAACAAGGGCGGTGAGGATGGGGCCACGGTAGAGGAGGGCATCGCGGCGATGGAGGGACGAGGCAGCGCGCGAGTGGCGTGTCGCGGGCCGCCACGAGTGGGATGGTATGTTGTCGTCTGTCGATGCAGGTACGGTTACACGAATCGAACGACAGCTGGTGCTTTTTTTTTTTTGAAAGATCCGGTTTCCCGGCTTGATTAACTTTAAGTGAAAGAGCAGCAGAAGTCATTACATGCACCAGAGGTGCGACCCAACTAAGCCTAAGCTCAGATGGGTTTGGGGGTTCAAAGCTGACTACTCGCTAATAGCGTTTACAACATTGGTGGCAGCCGGTGCTCGTATCGGACGGCGGGGAGCTTTGTCCGGACGGGCATTGGAACTGGACGTCAAGGCGCTATCGCCACCGTTCTTGGAACTGTGTCAAGAAAATTTTGTACTGATAGATTTCACGACTTTTCTTTAGTATTTCCTGCTTTTTTTCATAAGTCATCCGTGCATACCTCTCTCTCTCTCTCTCTCTCTCTCTCTCTCTCTCTCTCTCTCTCCTAATCCTCTTTTTTTCCTTGGCATCCACATGACTAGGGATTGCAAGTGCTTGCCTGCGCGAGAACTTTTGGCATCAAGCTGTTGAGATAGAGATTTAGCTTTATTAACTAACTAGAGGTGAGGTGACCATGGCAATTATTAAGGCACACAAATTTTAGGATCATGAAAATGTTGTGTCTGACTACTACTGGTTTGACGGTAGAAGGGAAAGAAACAGTCTATTGCATATGAGTCTCAAACCATGATTTAATGTGCACAAATAATACGGTTTGCGCTAGTGCCACTTCTTGCTGCATCAAATTTTGAGAGGGAACACACTTTACTTGAATTGGTGACAGACATTATAAATTAGCAACTTGTAATGTTCCTAATACAATAATTACTTGCAACAAAACTATAATAGATCAGGCAAAACCATATTATTATTATCCATTACTATAGTAGAGCAAAGAAATGAGCTTATTGTGCCTTTATTCTTTAATCCCCTGGCCCTACTTAAGAAACAAAATTTAGTATTTCACTAAAATAGATAAGTCAAAACCATTAGCCAGTGCTATAATAGAGAAAACTTATGATGCGTTTGACCATTTGTTAATGAACAACAACTTGCAAGTAATAAGTGTACTAACCTGGATCCTTGTATTGTTCTTCCTCAGTACCATGTACATTGTCATCTAATGGATGCACATGAACCTCTACGAAAACAAATTGCGGGTTAGTTCTGAAACTAATAAGGCACGTACGTGCATGGGTGCAATTGTTCAACTAATCCATGGGCATGCGTTGCGTGCCATAGTGGCATATGTGTTTTCCTGGATGCAATAGGGGAAAACGAGATCAATGAATGAACTTGAAGTAATTTTACCTCGACGCAATAACTGATCTTGTTTCTGTGCAGTGTCGATGCTGAGGCTGAAAGGATGCTAAACTGGCTGCCACACCTTCCTCAATACCACTCCAGTGAGGGCTTAGGAATAATTTGTATTGTATATATGTGCAAACGCACAACCCCTGCCACGTCTCTGTTGCGGTGGCAGACACGCAGGCACACGTTGTAGCACATGCTTGCACACCTGGTGTGCTGGCTCGAAGTGGCCTTGGTTTGTGTGGTAGGTATCCAAGAATTTAGCATGGAACGGAACGATGTCCTGCACTATGATGTGAACACTGAACAGATATATGGAAGTGACAAAGTAACAATGCGTTTGTTAGCGTTCAGAGGCGACGCCACGCCAACAAACTAATTAATCTGCTGTGACATGTCAGAGAAAAGCCAAGCTTGCGTTTGTTGGTGTTCAGAGGAAATGCCACGTCAACAAACTAATCTGTGACATGTCAGGGAAAAAAAGCCAAGCTTTATAAACTTTTTGATAACAACTATGCAAAATATATACAAGTCGAGGACATAAAACTTGCACTAGTTGATTCGAGTACAAGATCCCTCCAAGATGATATTGATTCTTTACCAAACGGCAACATATTGTATGAAAAATTAGCGTTCAAAATCTATTTTACATGGTATTTTTCAGATTGAAATACATTTATGATTTATCATTCTGGAATGGAGTACTACAAAGAGGATACTTCATGATCCCCTGCAGATTATGCAAACATGACATCACGATGATACATTTCTGTTCCTGAACTTTGGTCCTAATGATGCACTCCGTAGTGACAATTCACAACCTCGGGTAACAATTTGTACACTCCACTGCCCTGCAAGGCTGCAACACTACATGCAGAAGCTGTCATAACAAGGCTATCCTGGCCCTTACTTCCCGTCTTCAAGGAACAATTGCTCCAGGTCGCCACCACATTCCTCATTGTCAGCAAAATTTTCTGAAACATAAGACAATAACAAGGAGCAAGAGATCAGTGAACAATCTCAACTAATAATGATACATGAATCGTTCACAGAAAAAAAAAAAAGATAACATGAACATGAATCAACCGGGAGCAGTGAGTTACTAATTCTGAAAATGTTTAGAAATTTTAAACGTTGCCAGAAGATCAACTTCAAAACCACTCACACTCTGACAGTGACATTATAGTCCTAGGAGCCATGCAAGAATATAAAATTCAGAAAGTCTAATATTTTTATCAGATCCACCCTTTGCTTTTTAGAGATCTTGGAAAGACCAAAAGGGTATCATTGAGATCAATCTGGATCACATTAAATTGGAAAAGGTGGTAATTGACAGGTCTGACTTTTGGGAGGTAGGTTACAACCAGTCACAGTACATCCACAATGATGGTTTCCGGGGAGGCAGGAAAATAAGTCCAGGAATGAGTGTTCAATAGCTCACTGCCATGGAGTAAATGAAGCATGAAAAAGAGATCGGATTGAAGTGACTCGCTTGGTTGGTCACAAAGAAAAATGGCAGGGTAGTTTCAGCATCACTCAACGACAGAAACAATGCCTAATTATGTTCATATAATAATAGTGACTGAAGATAAAGAAGTGTTCAATGAAACATTCACTTAGGCATTAAGTTGCATTGGAGCCAGTAACAGTGGGACAAATCATTTCACTGTACTAACATATAAGAGATTGAAATCCAAGCTGTTGACATCGCCTATTTTGCTACAATCTCCTTGTGGGCTTTAAAGGACAAAATCACATTCCATGCAAGAGCTACGAAATTAAATTTATGATTTATCATTCTGGAATGGAGTACTACAAGGAGGGTACTTCATGATCCTCCTGCAGATCATGCAAACGTGAGATCCGATGTGACAATTCACAACCTCGGCTAACAATTTCTACACTCGACTGCCCGACAAGGCTGCAACTCTGCAAGCAGAAGCCGCAGCTCTTCAAGGAATAATTGCTCCAGGTTGCCACTACATTCTTCAGTCAGCAAAATTTTCTGAAACATAAGACAGTAACAAGCACCTGAGATCAGTAAACAATCAACTAATAACGATTACATGAATCCTTCACGAAAAAAGATAGCATGAATCAACCGGGGAACAGAGAGTTACTAATTCTGAAAACCTTTAGAAATTTTAAACGCTGCCAGAAGATCAACTTCAAAACCACTCACACTCCGACAGTGACTTTATAGTGCTATGAGCCATGCAAGAATATAAAATTCAGAAAGACCGAATTTTTAATCAGATCCACCCGTTGCCTTTTAAAGATCTTGTAAAGATCAAAAGGATATATTTGGGATCCTTACGATCACATTAAATTGGAAAAGGTGGTAGTTGACAGGTCTGACTTTTGGGAGGTCAAGTTACAACCGGTCACAGTCCATCCACAATGATGCTTTTCGGAGGCAGGAAAATAAGTCAAGGAATGAATGCTCTGTAGCTCACTGTCATGAAGTAAAAGCATGGAAAAAAACAGATCAAAGTGCTCGCTTGGTTGTTCATAAAGAAAAAAAAGGCCGGGTAGTTTTCAGCATCACTCAAAGACAGACACAATGCCTAATTATGTGCATATAATAAATTAATAATTGTGAGTGAAGATAAAGAAGAGTTACTGAAACATTCACTTAGGCATGATGTTGCATTGGCATGGAGTTAGTGACAGTGGGACAATCATTTCAATGTACTAACCTAAGGACTGAAATCCAAGCTGTTGACATCGCCTATTTTGCTACAATCTCCTTGTGGGCTTTAAAGGACAAAATCACATTCCATGCAAGAGCTACGAAATTAGAAGCAAGAACCTGAGTAAAAATGGAGTGAGTTAGGTGAGATCCAAACATACATACATAGTACATAAACAAAAGACACACTTTCCAGAACACTAAATACTAATATCTCAATGTGCATTTTCAAGGACCTGAAGCTTTTGTGGGACAAAGTAAAAATTCAGAAACTGAAAGGGTATCCACAATTGCCAATTCGCCAATACTGATGATAACCATTCCTGAGAATATTATTAAAAAATTAGATAGCACAAAAAGAGATCATACCCAATTGCCAAGTATTGTAAAAAAACATGAGATAGTGTACAAAAAGGGTTCATCTCGCCTGATTAAGTTTTGGCACTACAAGTGATGGATTTCCCTCCATTGTGAGGAGTAAGCTCATAAAAACTCCAATAAAAATAGGAGAGAAAATAAACTGCACAGAAGGAGCAGTTAGAAGATATGTTAAAAAAAAAGATGATACAAATGTGGAAACTATGAAGAGCAGCGAGCAGCACATGATCTATCCTTGTGGTTTGGAGAGAAAGACGGATATGACACATAGTCACAAACCTGGTCAAGTAAAAGGCGAGCTATAGAACCTGACGCTCCAGTGATTGCCACTAATTTACTCAAATACAAGTACCTGCAAATGGAACTTATTATCAAAACTACCGGAGTGAGGTGGGAGAACACTGACTACTAGTAGCAGTAGCCATTACTTCTGCAGGTGGTAGCATATATAAGATTACCAGACATGTAAAGTTGGTCCAACAAGGGCAAGACCCAAAAGTGTGAATACAAATGTTCTCTTCAAATCGAGTCTGGCACTCGATCAACAACAAGCTGAAACATAATACAAATTTGGTTGTACGATTACACATTAGGCAAGTAATAAACAGTAGACCAAAACACTTGAGTGAACTAATTTCCAATATATGAAGAAAATCCAGTTTACTGTCAACAAACTGAACTATATACAAAAAGAGTATGATTGCACAAATTTATTGTCAACTAGATGTTCAGACCATGCATAGTGCCTAGCAAACACAAACAGTAACAGACTAACGGTCACTATGAAATTCAGTTTCATTTTTGCAAACAGTCTTAACAAGGTCCGATAGCACTTTCAGAAGATTGCAAAACCAATCATACTTAAGTAATCTCTGTAGCTCTAATCTTCTGTCTGACTTCAGCAGGGCTTGGCCAGCGGGTTAACTGTTCAGTGAGCACAACTAGAAGCACCTTGAAAAGGAGTATGTAAACAAGCAGAGCATGCCTCAAAACCATGGTTCACTAACTTACTAATACACGTTATCAACTTTGTCCCACATTGAACATTATGAATGCCATGTGCTGCAAATTCAGAGTTGCAAATGGAAAAAAGAAAGAAAGTGAGGAACCTGGCAGATGAGGTCCCCGGCTAGAGTGAGGACAGCAGAAGTGACGGCCTTAGTTGCAATCGGGTTGTTATCGAGAGCCATCAAGTACCTGTTGTCACAATGCACAAGCGCGATTCAAACGGAGTGAAAGTACAGTTGGATCGGATTCCCAATTTCACGCGGAAAGTACTGGAGCGTGGTTGAGTCACCATGCCAAGAAGATCCGGCAGCCTTTGGCGACAGCGCCACCGCTTCCTGCCGCCGCAGTGGAGCCGTTGCAGCATGCGGCGACGGCGGCACGGGAGCAGGTGCAGGCCACCGCGTTTGCGCGGGCGGGTGGCGGCTGGGGTGGTGGAGAGGGCCGCCGGGTGAGGAGGACGAAGCGCGAGGCGGCGAGAGTGTAAATGAGGCGGCGTGAGGTGGGGCCTCGCGGAGATAGGGATAGGCCGAGGCGCCCGAAGCAGCATCCGGAAGGCGGAAGCGGCCATCGCCATGGATGCGGGCGAGCTCTGCTGACGAAGAGGAGCTTTTGGGCTTTTTTTCAAAAAGAAAAAAAAGTGTAAATTTTGGGCTTTCCTCTAGCTAGGTTTCTTCGGTGGGCTCTCGTGGCCTGCGCCTGCATTGGGCTCAGTCAGGCCCTTTTTCTCCTGCGGCCCATTTACGTGCACGCTTCCTCCCCCAGCAAACGAGACTTCCCGTCCATTCCAACTCCCACCAGCGGCGGCGGCGGCGAGGCCTCTGCGATTTCCAGATCTCTCCGAGGGGAAGAAGTCTCCACAGCGGAGGGGGGGGGAGGGAGATGTCGTACATGCGGGGTGGCCTGCTGACGAAGATGCGGAAGCTGGCTCGGGCCTCGCCAGGCCCGAGCCTAGGTGGCTCAAGGCCATGGAAGAGTCAGTGCACCTCAATCTCTCCTCGTCCCTAGCCGTGCCTTTTAGTATTTTAAACTTCATTTCTCGAGTACTCGATCCATCCGTGACGCCGTTAGGGTCAGGACAATTGATCATTTGGTTGCTATCCATGGCTCCTCTTAGTGTTGTTGTATGCATTTCTGTGAATAAATGACTGCTCTACGTGCAATCGCATAGGCCCCATTTGATTGCTCATCCATGGACAATGGATCTATAATTTGTAGTGATGAAGTAATAATGACAATTTGTGCTGAAACAGCTGTGCTGGTTCCTAACTGTACCATGTATGCTTAGTGACTTGTTTAAAAGTGTCTTTGTCTCATGTAACATTTCTGTTCTTTTTCATCATGATGGTGCTTTCCGGTTTACTGAAACAAGAGGTCCTTGTTCATTAGGGCACCGCCAGTGACATTTCCTCGCCCGGATGGGAAGGTCCCGAAGATTGAGTTTCCTGAGGATGTGTATGTTAGGAAGTTCAACAAAAAACATCCAGATTCGCTCTACCATGATGCTATCAAGTAAGATCGAGCTCCTTTGTCATGTTATTTCCTTATAGAAAAGCGATCCTGCAACGCTGTATAGTTGAAATAAAATAGTATTCGAGTTTTTAGTTTTTCGTTGTCTTGGTGGAGGGCAGGATGATTTTCTTTTACTGTTTTCATGTTTTTGTTCTGCTTTTCTGTTTAGAGATTTGCTTGGGTTCCATTTGTATTGTACTCCCTCCGGGATGGTATTAGAAGTCGTTTTGGATAAGGTTTGGGTCAAACATCGGGAATATAAATCATCAATAACTTTTAAGTTGTTGAGTTTGTAAATGTAAAAATTATATGAGTAGATTTGTCTTAAAAAAATACTTTGATAAAAGTATACATATATCACATCTCTATAAATATTTTTATAATAATAAGAGGTCAAAGTTGTGTTTTGGAGACCGTGTCGCTGTTCTAAACGACTTCTAATACCATCCCAGAGGGAGTACATGGTTATATGGAACTTGCTTGGCCTTCTCATCGAACCCTGATTGTATCACTCACAACTTATGAATGCTGTTATATAGTTGTTGGATTAGTGAAAACAGGATTATTATTAAGGATGCACAGTTGCAAATAGATTAATGAGTTTCTTGAATTTGCTAAGTAGAACAGCCCTTTTGAACATTCTAGTATTAGGTTGGTACCTTGGCGGCTATCTTCAGCTTCCATCTGTAGGCTACCACTTGATATTTGGCTCTTTTTTGGTCCTACTACTGATGGCATTACTGTTTTGATCCTATTCTCTGGAATATTTCCTCTCTATTTCTTGGACTTGTTTATTTCAGTTTCTCGCTCTGAACACAAGATGTATTGTTTAACCTCCTTTTCAGGATAAGTGGATTTGATCCACCACCAGCTCGAGTTTTTGCTTGGCGTGTTCTGGAGTTGAAGGAGCAAGGAGTAAATGAAGATGATGCGATGGCTGTAGCAGATGTAATTTTTCGCTTCTATAATCATTTTGTGTTTTTATCAAACAACATTAAACAGATAATTCAATTCTGGGCCTCACTGTACTTAAATTTCAAGCTACTGAGTCTAAAGTTTGAACGCTACCGCTACCGATACCAGTTTTATTAGATATATCAGTTGTATAACCACCATCCTTTTTCTAGATGGAGTATAAGACACAGAAGAAAGCAAAGAAGAAAGCATACAAGGAACTGAAAGAAATCGCCCGCAGTGAAGGAAAGAAGCCACCTCCAAATCCATACCCAAGTGCCATAAAAAGAAATACAAGCAGAGGAAAAGAAATATGTTATGGATCGTTTATATAACCCCAAGGTAATTGAGATTGCGAACAAGATGAAAGACGAGAGAGACAAGTTGCGCCAAGATAGAGCAGCAGGTCAATGGTAGTAGCTGGTATTATTTGGACTGGTTGACTAGTTATGTTTATGACATTGGTCAACTGATATCATACTCATACATAATAATAAGTGTTGCTTGAAATTGATACAGTAAACATGAAAGTCATGTGTTTTTTATTTGTATTTTTGTGATTGTAGATGGCCTCTGAAAGCAGTATCTGTCCATAGTACCTCATTCCTCTGTGGCTCTATTTCCTTGTATCTTGTTTTTGAAACATCATTTTTCAGTATTTTCTTAGAAGTTTCTTAGTTTTGTTCTCCATTTTGCTACAAATGTAATGGTCTGATGCTATTTGGATGGCTCTTGTGGACTTAGCATGACTGCTTGAGAAATACTTTGATGTTGTGGGTATTTTTGTGATTGTAAATGGCCTCTGAAATGCAAGATTTGTCCTACCTCATTCCTCTTTTGGCTCTGTTTCCTTGTATCTTGTTTTTTTGTTTTTCAAACATCATTTTTCAGTATTTTCTTAGAAGTTTGTTAGTTTTGTCCTTCATTTTGCTACAAATGTAATGGTCTGATGTTATTTGGATGGCTCTTGTGCACTTAGCATGACTGCTTGAGAAATACTTTGATGTTGTGGAAGCTTAATCTGATCATAATCCAATTGGGTCAAGATTAAATGGCATCTTTCTTTCTACAGTAGCAATTAGCATATACTCCTGGCCTATCATTTGGAAATTTTCTATTTACAGATGGGGATGAGGAGCATATACTGCTTGAGATGTATTTTGCTTGCTTTGGAAAGTTTTGCATATAGCTAATATAAGACTAGATCAAATCAGCAGTTTTGGCAGAATGTCAGTTTTCTTTTTCTTGGCTCTTGTATGTTGTGCTGCGTATCCCTGTGATGATCATTTTAGTAATCTGAGTGCTCATTCAGTTGGTGCTCTCTCCTCATCATTCTGATGGGAGGTTGAAGGAACCAATATCTCTGTATACATACACTGTTGAGATGTGGCATTCTGAGGGATATGATTCAGTTGTGGATTGCTCTTACATTTTTCAATATCTTTATGTTTGTGATCTTTTCCTTTTCTTTTCTTTTTAATTTTTTTTTTTTTTTGCCTAGTTTAGTTTTGCAATACTCTTGAACATTCAGGACATTTTTGCAATACTTTAAGAATTTCTTGTGATCTTTTTTCTTCCTTATGATTTAGTTCTGCACAATTTTCTTGCTGGGCTTAAAATATGGCACAAAGTTTGATCATGTATTGAGCCTCGAATATGATGGATATTTCTTGATTTTGGTGTGAGCTCCGTATATCTGTATGCTTATACTTGTGTACAGCTCTCTGATCCATGCAGCCCAACGAATTTGACAACTTCTATCACACTGTAATGCTGACATGCTGTGGGTGTACTATATGCAAATGGATGCTGATGAGTGATGACCTTCTATTTGAACGACTGACATACAGCGCCATGTTTAGCTATTATTTTTTAACATAAATAAATGGCTGATTAAATAAAAATGACTTAAACATCACCTAACATTTAAATCCAGCATGGCAGAGCTCACTATTCCAACCGGCCTTAGTATGCAGCTAGTTAACTGCATCAATTTGTAAACAAATTGCACTATGCGATTAGACAATTACAGTATATATTTGATCCAGTCTTCAAATTTTGGAACATCTGTGTCATACCCCCTCGCTACAAATGATTCAGATTCAGAGAGCCAAAAAATGGAGTCACACCGTATACCTGTAACTATAACAACGCTATGTTTGTAAACGGGAAGAGTTCAGCTGCTGCAGCAAACATAAAAGCCTTTCCACTTTTGTCCGTCACCAGAAATTTAATTTCTCATCTCAGCCGCAGCGAGATTAGCAGGATTATTTCTCCGCACCATCCTTTTCTTCTGAACTTCCCTTGAGACTTGCAGACCTCACCGGCAGCACGCTGCGCCGCTCTTTGCCACCTGGTTTAGCAGATGCGTTTCCATACCATATCATTCCAAGAACAGCTAGGACCATCCCAATGACCACCTGAAGATTCAGGCCTTCCTTGCCAAAGAAGAGAAACCCAAGGGACAGAACAAGCACGGTCTTCATGTGGCCCAGCACTTGGAAGGATACAGCAGAAAACCGCCCGATGCAGATGAATTGGCTCAGATTGACGCCAATGGCGATGAAGCATGATAGTGTGAGAAAAAACTGCAGAATCAGGGAAACAATATGATAAGGATGCTACTCAAATCCAAAATTCTGATCCATAGCAGGTCAAGCAGTAAAATGAAAGAATTTCAATCACAATAATAAATGAAAAGATTGTTGAACTGGTAAGTTTTGCTTATAACTTATAAACCATCACTGTATTGAAAACTCTCATCCAGCTAAATGCAGCCTAACCACCATCTCATTTCTGAGAAAACAGATAACCCCTAAGAAGGATCAACTGTCATATGAACATAGTGATAATTGTTGAGATTCTGTCCATACCAGAGCAAGAGATGAAAAACTGAAGTGATCCACCCTTTGCCCTATCAACAAGTAGTAATCTACAAATGGCCAGGAGGGACGCTGCTTGGGCTGGAGCTGTGTGGCCCAGCAGGTTGAACGAGTTCAGAGAGTACTTGCGTTGGAGGAAATGGACATACTGCAAAACAGCAGAAATTACAAAAGAATCAAAACTCTGCCCCCTTTTAATTGGATACTTGATAGGGCCAAAGTATGTATGCAGTGCAAACAGAACTACTAAAAATGTAGAGTAAGGGCACTCAAATAGTGAAAAAAATGCAATGCGCTCAAATAGTGAAAAATTCAAAATTAGGGAAAATAGATGAATTATGCATTGCACGTGTGGCAATGCAGTGTGATTCCTCTGTCTGCCACGGATGTGAGGTGAGCTTTTCTGAACTGCTAAAAGACGTCTACGATCCTGGACGCCGCCGCCTTCATCTCTGAGTATGTGATCACTGGCGGAGCCAAGGGGGCTGGCAGGGCCATGCCCCCCGCCTAACATCACATAATTTTTTTATATAATATATAAGTTAATAAACTATTTTAGAAAAGATATAATACACACTTTTATCATATATTTCTTCATGATTTGTAGACAATAAAGTCAACCATTTAATTATATAAAATTTTTAGCTCTGTTGTGTGGACAGACATGGTCGTCTATCACTAGAAGAGCAGCGTGCATGGTTAAATGTTAAAGTTTTAAAAAATAAGAGCCTAGCCCCGGTGCAAAAATCCAAGCAAATAGGCTACACTCTTTTCTTATATAGTTAAACTTTTTACCCCCTATGCATAATTTTTGGCTCCGCCACTGTATGTGATGAGCGAGTGTGTTAAGTGAGAGAGAGAGAGGGAGGGAGTGGTAAGTGCTATAAATAAAATGGGAACTACATATGTAAATGTCGGTCTGGTACACGGCCATTGTGCTAGAGTTTATATGGACAATTCAAATCTTCCGATCCAATTCTGTGAGTTGTCTGAATGAGCTGCAGTTTTTGGATGACTGATTTGATGAATGAGCTGCAGTTTCTGATTTGATGAATGAGCTGCAGTTTCTGGATGACTAATTTGACGTTCGATTCCAGGGTCGGCTTCCTTATATGTATACCCTTTCTAGACTTCCTTATAGATCGGAACAGTGGAGAAGCCAAGGGGCGCAGGGGGCCATGCCCCCCCAACCAGATTTTCAGGCAATTTTTTTCTAGCATAAGTCCATGGTTTTTATTTATATTAAGATGGAGAATATAACAAAATTCTTGTCACATATATCTAATAATATCTTCTAGATAATTAAATCATACAAAAAAATGATTAGATAATATTATAAAGCACTTAAGAAGGATTGAAACAAAGATATCAAAGTTTACTTAAATCATCTCGGATGCCTAGCTTATCATAAGGGGTTTTTGTCTACCACTAAAAATAGTGTCTTTTGCTCCAGAGTATATATAAAAATGTGAGTATTCGTGTCAAGTCGATAAATTAATAGTCACCATGAAAAAATTTAACGTAACTCATTGTGCTCATTTTTTTACAAGTTAGATTTTTTTTTTTATAAATAATTCGCTCCGCCACTGGATTGGAATACCTTTTACAAGTTTAGCATATAGCTGATATAAGACTAGATCAAATCGGCAGTTGCATTGTGACATGTTAGCAGAATGTCTGTTTCCTTTTTTTCTTGGCTCTTGTATGTTGTCATCACTCTGATGGGAGGTTGAAGGAACCAATATCTCTGTATACACTGTTGAGATGTGGCATTCTGAGGGATATGATTGACTTGTTGATTGCTCTTACATTTTTCAATTTCTTTACTTTAAGAATTTCTTGTGATTTTTTTTTTTTTGCCTAGTTTACTTTTGCAATACTCTTAACATTCAAGACATTTTTGCAATACTTTAAGAATTTGTCGTGATTTTTTTTTTTTTTTTTTTGCCTTGCATTTTAGTTCTGCACAATTTTCTTGCTGGGCTTAAAATATGGCACAAAAGTTTGTTCATGTATTGAGCCTCGAAGATGAATATTTCTTGGAAAAAGTCTACATCACCCCCTCAACTATGGGTGGTAGACTACATAACACCTCAACATGAAGCGATTACATATCACCCCTTTTGAACTTTTCAAAAACCGGTCAAATTACCCTCTAAAGGAGTTTTGAAAAATCATAGTAAATCACAGAAAAATCGTAAAATGAAAAATCAAATTGTGTTAGACTCGAATGAGTAGATCTACACAATGAACTAATAATATGGTATGCTTTAGTTCATTTTTTTGCTGCAGCTTTAAATTTCTATTTTTCCTCATAGCTGTAAAAAAATGAACTAAAGCATACCATATTATATATTTATTGTGTAGATCTACTCATTCGAGTCTAACACAATTTGATTTTTCATTTTACGATTTTTCTGTGATTTACTATGATTTTTCAAAACTGCTTTTAGGGGTAATTTGACCGGTTTTTGAAAAAGTTCGCGCGATATATGTAATCGCTTCATAAATTGGGTTATGTAGTCTACCACCCATAGTTGAGGGGGTGATGTAGACTTTTTCCAATATTTCTTGATCTGGTGTGAGCTCCGTATATCTGTATACTTGTGTACGGCTCTCTGTGATCCATGCAGCCCAACACACTTGACAACTTGTATCACGCTGTAATGCTGACAGGCTGTGGGTTTACTAGGTGCAATGGATGCTGATGAGTGATGACCTTATGTTTAAACGACTGACATACAGCGCCATGTTTAGCTATTATTTTTTAACATAAATAAATGGCTGATTAAATAAAAATGACTTAAACATCACCTAACGTTTAAATTAGCGAAAAGAGCTGCTTAGCCAAAAAGTGCTGTAACTGAGTAATCCAACCGGCCATCAATTTGTAAACAAGATTGTGGCAAGCGCACGTATACCAAACCAATGGCAATGTTTAATGGTTTGCAAACAAATGCACTATGCGATTAGACAATTACAGTATATATTTGATCCAGTCTTCAAATTTTGTTACATCTGTCATACCCCCTCGCTACAAATCATTCAGATTCAGAGAGCCAAAAATGCAGTCACACCGTATACTTGTAACTATAACAACGCTATGTTTGTAAACGGGAAGAGTTCAGCTGCTGCGGCGAACATAGAGCCTTTCCACTTTTGTCTGTCACCAGAAATTTAGTTTCTCATCTCAGTCGAAGTGAGATTTTAGTTTCTCATCTCAGCCGCAGTAAGATTATTTCTCCACACCATCTTTTTCTTCTGAATTTCCCTTGAGACTTGCAGACCTCACCGGCAGCACGCTGCGCCGCTCTTTGCCACCTGGTTTAGCAGATGCGTTTCCGTACCATATCATTCCAAGAACAGCTAGGACCATCCCAATGACGACCTGAAGATTCAGGCCTTCCTTGCCAAAGAAGAGAAACCCAAGGGACAGAACAAGCACGGTCTTCATGTGGCCCAGCACTTGGAAGGATACAGCAGAAAACCGCCCGATGCAGATGAATTGGCTCAGATTGACGCCAATGGCGATGAAGCATGATAGTGTGAGAAAAACTGCAGAATCAGGGAAACAATATGATAAGGATGCTACTCAAATCCAAAATTCTGATCCAGCAAAGGTGGACACTAAGTGAAGCTATATGTATATTGTCAACTAGAAGCTATTGCTAGCAGGTCCAGCAGTAAAATGGAAGAATTTCAATCACAATCATAAATGAAATTATTGAACTAGTGTTAAAGTTTTGCTTATAGCTTATAAACTATCACTGTATTGAAAATTCTCATACAGTTAAATGCAGCCTAACCACCATCTCATTTCTGAGTAAACAGATAACCCCTAAGAAGGATCAATTCTCATAAGAACATGTGATAATTGGTGAGATTCTGTCCATACCAGAGCAAGAGATGAAAAACTGAAGTGATCCACCCTTTGGCCTGTCAACAAGTAATCTACAAATGGCCCTGCCAACAGGAGGGACGCTGCTTGGGCTGGAGCTGTGTGGCCCAGCAGGTTGAACGAGTTCAGAGAGTACTTGCGTTGGAGGAAATGGACATACTGCAAAACAGCAGAAATTACAAAAGGATCAAAACTGTGCCCCCTTTTAATTGGATACATGATAGGACCAAAGTATGTATGCAATGCAAACAGAACTACTAAAAATGTAGAGTAAGGGCACTCAAATAGTGAAAAATTCAAAATTAGGGAAATAGATGAATTATGCATTGCACGTGTGGGAATGGAGTGTTCTTGAAAGTTTAAGCAGTAATATATTCAAAATTAGGGAAATAGATGAATTATGCATAGCACGTGTGGGAATGGAGTGTTCTTGAAAGTTTAAGCAGTAATATAATGAGGAAACTGAATCAAGCCTAACAGGTCATAGAAATGGAGATGAATGCCCAGATCACCCAGGTTCAAGTTCTCATCAAGGAGAATTTGGATGCCTATTTTCTTCTCTTAATATAAAATACCACCTAGTTTCTCCTAGGTTGGTCTAGTTTTTAGTTCATAGAAGTGGGAAATACTGGTGTCTTGGTAAGTAGGTATATCATAATGTCCAGACAAAGAAGCAATATCCTAAAGAGGCAGAAACGCCAATGAGTGATGAAATAATTGCTAATTATTCATAACTTTGCAGAATAACAGTCATTATAGTGCCATATTCAAATACTTAATCCTTTGAGACAGTTAGAAGCATGCAAAAGAACTTGCAGCTAACTGTAAACAGAAGCAGACAATCAGTTTTAGAAGCAATCTTAATCATGAGCTGACATACAAGAAACGAGCAAACTAAGGTGGTCGGACTTACATATTGTTGCAAAGCTGTGCTCCAAACAGCAATAACAGCTGCAATTAGACCTTTTGCATTCACACTGACATCAGTAACAGTGCAGACTGCCACTCCTATAAGCACAACCATTATGCTCAGCTTCGTGTCCCGAGAATAGTGTACATGATCAAAGGCAACCTCCAGAAGACATGATGCAGGTATCATGCACAGCTTTGCTATCTGAGCAAGGGAATAGAATGAATTTAATTGTTAAGAAATTGAAGTCATGTATGTAGTAGTAGGTACAGAAAAAATCGCTAACCTGATAAAAGCCCACCGAAGTTCCACATCAAGCTCACATTCATCCCAACGATTGACAAGTTTGAAAATATCACAAATTTAATTAGATCTGCTACTGGTAACTGGGAGGGCTGGCTCAGGCCTAACCACCGGAATACAATGGTCATCAAGGTGGTAGTCACAAAATGAAGCCCAGTTAATGTTGTGGCTGCAAAAAAAGAGAGAGCAATTAATGACAGGCAGGAGATATATCCAAGTTTCCATCCATGTGCAGTTTGTTGACAAGGTGCAGAAATATCATGAACATGCAACTACCAAACATACAGTAAGAAATTACATAATGCTAACATGTATCTATTGCTTGTATCAACATCGTTTTGGTTCAACAGACACATTAGCAAATTTACCGCAATTTTGTAGCACTTTACAAGTTTGTGTTACAATTGTTCTCCGATCGTTAACAAAGGAAATGCGGCAAATACTGCAGAATACATTGGTATCTACAATAAAAATTTTATTCACAGAATGCAACATAGTTTAAATTTAGGCAGGAACCCCTTTCCTTTAAATAAAAACTTGGTAGGAAATTTGCATTAGCAGTGTTAAAACTACTCAAAGAGTTGAAGATTACAATATTATATATCTATATTAGTTCTCCAGATGTGTGTTTTGTCCAAAAAGCCAACCACGATAACACCGATTTGTTATTCAAACAGAAATATGAATGACTACAACATTCAGTTCGACATCTGACAAGCGCATAATAAGATACAGCACAAGATTATACCACCATTCTATAGAAACAAATACAACCAAAATGTGAGGGTAAGACATGTGATAAATAATAAATCCTCAGATAAGCACAGACATACCAAAACTGAATCCATATGTAGCCATCAAAGCTTTGTTGACCATGATGATTCCAACAGACGTAGTGACATTGAAACTCCATGCCGCGAAATCCAGCGCAGCTTTTTTGTCGGATTTCTTGAGAGAAGTCATGTCGATTTCATGGTTTCAGCTCAACAGCAGTCGCTGAATTACAATCTCGAGGAGACTGATGCCATCATTAGATCCAGGAATCCAAGTTTTGGCCTGCAGAAGGCAAAGAAGTGGTTGGTTCATCATAACCCGAACAAATGTAACAGGGAAACAATACATCGACCAGAGTGTGGTGATGTTTGGGGTGGGGTCAGCCAAAGTGAAATGTAACCAGAGCAGCATGCCTAGTAAACTAAGCATGAACAAGATGTACAGTACAGAGGGATACATACAGTCTTTTACAATTCACACATCATGTGATGCTTTGCTATCTAGGTAAGGTGTCTTTTGCTTAAAAAAAAAAAAATCTAGGTAAGGTGTGCACACCCTACTACTATAGACTGAGCACCAAGATTAAAGGGGCCAATGGCCGACAAAGTTTTGGCCGTGGTGAACTTCACCGTGCATCTGCTCCTCACAACCTCACAAGTAAGAAGCAAAGGGGAACGAGCCTTGGGCTCGACTGGCTAGCTGCGTTGGCTTTAGGCCACAGCTAGTCGGCCGGAGTTCGATTCCTGGAGAGGACGAATTCCCGGTACCCACCTGGGAACAGTAGTTCCCATTTCAGCCTCGATTATTTCCGGGCCTGCCTCTCTTCGCGTTGTACGTTTAACAAATATTGCGACGATCTTCGTTGCCCCTCGAAGGACGCGAACTTCCATGTCTGTGTAGCTGTAGGTCTGGTTGTACACAGGTGGTGTGCGTGTGGTGTGCGTGTGTGTAGGTGTGCGTGTGTGTTGTGTATGAACAGATATTACAACTGTACCCAGATGAGAGGCTCGAAAAAAAAAAAAAAAAGTAAGAAGCAAAGGACACGTAGACGACCAAGCAATGCTCCATGACCATGACTCCATGAGGTAGAGCCGTAGAGGCAGAGCCAATAAGCACTGCCTTGCTAGGCATTTTATTTTATTTTATCAAACAGAAAGCAGCAGTCAGCAGGCATCCCACAGCATTTTTTTTTGGGAGAATTGGATCTTTGCCCTTATAATTTTCCGTTCTTGGAAATTTGCCCTTGCAATTCGACTAATTGGAAATTTGCCCTTACAATTCTCAATCTCCTGGACATTTGCCCTTTTGTACGTATGTTGCCTGGCTGGCTCCACCTGTAGGCATTGTATTTTGGTACATGTCTGGATTGCCCCTGTTTTTATGTGCATACGGTGAGTAGCTCTAGCAGGCAGACGAGCAGCAGCAGTCAGCATGCGGGCGGAGCACGCACGCGAGCAGCAGCAGCAAGTTGCCGGCGGAGCACGCAGCCGACACGGCGACACGGAGCTCGCGGGCTGGGCGCGCGGAGGTTGCGGGCGGCGCGCGCAGCCGGCGTGAGCTGGGCGGCGCGCAGAGCTCACGGCCTTGGTGGCACGCCGAGCACGCGGCCAGGGCGGAGCTCACGGCACAGGCGGCGCGCGAAGCACGTGTCCGGCGTGGGGCTCGTGGCCCGGCGACGTAAGGAGCTCGAGGCCCATACCGACGTGCTGCTGCTCGTTGCCATTGTCCAGCGAACGACCCAGAGAGCTCATTGCAGGAGCCCGGCCCGCGAGGTATTGGCTGGGCACCGCGCGCCGCAGCAATGGCCGTCTGGGGAGGCCGGCAAGGGCGGGCGACGCGCGAGGACGGGGCAGGGCGGGCGACGGCGATGACTGGGTCAGGGCGGCACGGGTGCTTGTGCTTGCCGACTACGACCGCTTGTCCTTCCGTGCTGCGAGCCGACTCGGTCAGACCTGCAGCGGGCAGCCTGCCCGCTAACGGCCCAGCAGGTTGTGCGGCCGACGGCATCCAGGATTTCCACAGACTCGTCGGCGTTGAGGACGCCCAGGCCCTAAGCAGCTCGAAGTAGGACGACAACTGCGTGCTCTACTCTGCTCCGCGGCCTTTCCTCGATCCGCTGCCCCGTGCATATTTGGCGCTGCCGAAACGACGACAAACGAACTGGGCAAATACCCGTGCATATTTGGCTGTACACCTCGAACATCCCGATGACGATGCAGTCCATCGACTCCATGTCCAGGTTGATCCGCTCCATGTTGTCCATGCACGGATGGATTTGCATGAGCATGTGCGTTGTTTCGTGCGTCCTTTAGCGCCATAGCCTACCAGCGCGTCCACATGAGCGGCTGCAGCACCGACGAAGACATGCGCGACAGCACGACCCTGCCGCGCTCCCGTAGTCCACGGACTCGTCAAGGCTGGTTACGCGAATCACGGCCACCTCCAGGCTGCAGCTCAGGTCTCCTCAGCTCAGGCGCGGCCACCCCCCGGAGGCAGGCCGCCCGTGTCTGCAGCGCCGCCACGCGCGTCAGGTACACAGCTCATGTCCTTTCACGTCCGATGCGGCGCAGCCGGTCTCGTCGCGGAGCTAGCGATGCTGGAGATGGCGTCGCTGGGGAGTAGCGGTCATGTCCATCAGCACGGGGATGTCACCGGCGTCTCCCGTGATATGCAGAAGGACCCGGAGACGCGTGGACGGAGAGAAAACAGGTGAGGCAGGGGCAATATAGTCATGTACTAAAATACAATGTCTGCAGGTGGACCCAGCTTAGCAGCATGCGTACAAAAGGGCAAATGTCCGGGAAAGTGAGAATTGCAAGGGCAAATTTCCAATTAGTCGAATTGCAAGGGCAAATTTCAAAGATCGGAAAATTGTAAGGGCAAGGATCCAATTCTCCCTTTTTTTTTTGTGAAAACCCCACAGCAACACTTGCTTGACCTAGGAAATGTCACTGGTTTTGGGCTGGGCCCATTGTTTTGAAGGAACTAATGTCACTGGGCCGGCTCAATCCATGGGCCGTCCCAATCCATAACGGCCGTACCCGTCTGTTCTCGACTGTTGTTGGTTTCTTCCCCAAATCACCTGAACGAACGAAGAGAAGAAGAGAAGGGGGAGCGAGCGACGAGCTTCTTCTCCAACGCCGATACGCGTGGTGGCCATGGGACGGTGGGAGTGGAATGGAACCCCGTCCCGGTTTAGAGACTGCCGGCCACTCCTCCTCCCTACTTAGATTGGAGCCGCGCAGCAAGCACGCACGCACGCACCGCATGCTCCAGACACCCGTAAGAAGAAGAAGAAGAAAATCTACTCTACCCGCCCGCCCGCCCGCCCCAGATCGAGCTCGTGCCAACGAAGGGGAGGGACGGATCACCCACCTGGCTGCAGGTAACCGCGGGCGCCGACCTTCCCGCCGCGCCGCCCTCGACTTGGCCCTGCTCCTGCGACGCAATGGCGAATGAGGCCGCTTGCCTGCTGTTCGATCTTCTCGCCGGATGGGGAAGGGAAGGGTGTGTGTTGTGACTGGCGAGTGTTGTTGGCCCGTTTTCCCTTTTCACCCCTCTGCTTTCCAAGAATTTTGCTCGGATGCGACGGCCACGAAACAAAAGTGGCAGTCAGATCCATCCGCCTCTCCGCCTCGGGCCTATTTATACGCGCACTAGCTCACTCCGCTCTCTTTTGTTTTATTTTATTTTGTTTTCTTCCATTTAATTTAATTTAGTTGATTAATTACTGGCTTGCTTCTCTTGTTTTTCCCACTTGAAGCGGCCGGGCAGGCAAATTCAATTCATACGGTAGTATTTAAAAGTCGGCCTGATTTGCTTGTCAAGTAAAGCGACAAGAAAACAAGTGGATCCTCTTCATACATAGGACATGTCGTTTTTGTACTTTTTGAGTACTTCTGTTTGACCACTCATTTTATTCAAATTATTTTAGTAAATTATAAAATAAATAAATTATGGTCAAAGTATCTCTAATGACAAACTAAGTTATAAAAAAAAATAAATAGTATTTATAAAAAAATTTAAATATGACGAATGATCAAATAAAATGGTACAGATATATTCCAAAACGACAATCTCAATGGAAGTGAGTATCTCGTTTTTTGAAGCAAGTCGATTGACAAAAGGTGTTTCTATTTTTCACATAAGTGACGAACGTAAACGAACGCTAGAGAAAACGAATTGGACATCGTCGTCCTAGAGTTGGGCTACTTTTGGTGTGTCCTGACAAAAATCAATACTTCTTTCATCCCAAATTTTGAGACGAAAAAAAGCAAATGATCACTAAGAAAAAAAAAAAAGCAAATGATCACTAGTGTACTCCGTATAATTGAATCGGTTGAAACCATAGCCGAGCCATTTCACATGTCTCCAGTGTAAAAAGGGAGAATTGTTTCTCATTAGTAGTAAGGTTCAACCTTATACGATTTGACATTAAAGTCGAACACATCATATGAGTACTACTAACAATTAGGCTGCCTAATATTTAGGAGTATTGTTATAGTACAAGTTGAATATATAAGAGCCGAGCTGCAATGAACTACTACTAGTACAATAATAGCGCAGCCAAAAAAAAATCAAATTATTCCGGCCGTAGAATCATCATTCATAAATAAAAGGACATGTGTATGTGTCACTAACAAACTGAAAAATGGGAAAAAGATTACTGCGATGTCTGCTTAATTATATTAGTAGCGCATCCAGTGATCTGGATCTCAAATTAATAAACTATTACAATCTGTCATATTATAACGCACGCCAAGTTGATGCCAGGACCCTAGCTATACACACATGCATCAAGCATGGCCCTCTTACCAATAAGGGTGTGACCTTGATGCGGACCTTTTTCCAGATCACAAGCTACCCCATCTCAATCAAATGAACACAACGTAACTGACATGAAACGCAAGGTGGCAGGGCAATTGAACCGGACCTTCATTGGTGCTTATATTAATATTATATTCTCTGCATCATCGAGAGAACACAAAGTGGTGGCTTGTCTTTTGTCTGAAAACGAGTGTGAAAGTACACTCTTCACTCCTTGTTATTATACACTGATGATGTATATGTAGAACACACAGTACAAAGATTGCATCCGAACTACATAGTCGTCGTCTTTGTGCTCAAAATGAGCTAACTTGTTGACTAACTTTAATTATGAATGCTTTCTTACTCTTCTTTTTTTTCTTCCGATAAGTCGGCTTTTTTGTTGTTGTTTAATAATATTTTTAAGAATAAGCTGAAACAAGCCGGCTGAACCGGCCATACAATATGGTAGACGCGTACACTTTACACTATGAGCTGAGGGTGTCTCTCGTTCTGAGTCTCTGAGAGATATATAAACCATCCATCAGTTCTTGAGATTAACGAAGAAAAATAAAAGATAATCTCAAGTTGTCATCGTTGTTAACGTACGTGCTTGTCGCGCATCACACTGCAAGAAGAATTTAATAACTAGGAGAGAAAATAGGAACACTCAGGGCCGGCCGGGGCACCGGTGAATTCCACGTACGAATTATAGTGAAGCTGACTAAGTTCAGAGCTCACAACTCAGACGCAAAGCGTTTGATTTAGCCTGCCGCTGAAGCAATAGCCAGACGACTGATTGATTGACTTCCCCGCCTCCACGCCACGGAAAGCCATTGTACGAGCGCGCGCGAACGCCATGTGTTTTCACGTAAGAACTTGTGTATGTACGGAGTACAACATCCACAGTTCATATCTTAATTATTTTCTATAATTAACTTGCTAGACCAATAAGTTTAGCAAGTTAATAAAATAAGTAAGTAGCAACTTTATTTCTCTCTTCAATAGTTTCCGACATTAGCTTTCTAAACAATTTTACATTCATAAATGTGAACTAACCAAACTTCTTTTTAATTGTTTCTTTATCTTCTATTTTCTCACCAAGAACCCTTTATTATTATTTTTATTTACACATGCTTCCAATTTACTTTGATCGGCTGACTTCATTTCAACGTCAACATCGGATAGGTAGCGCGCGGATACTAGTGGAAAGAGGATATTTGGCAACTTTTTTAATTTTTAAGGAGCTCTTTAATTTACCCAACTGTTGGAGTAGATTTGTTTTTAGTTTTTGCTAAAAAATAAAATAAGGATTTGTTTTACAAAACTTCTGGAGATTCTCTTAGAACGTCAAATAAAACATCGCTCTTTTATGACAAATTCACTTCAAAGATGTTGCTCCAACACAGCTAGCCTACGTGCCGTGTTCTCCCTGATCCATTGCTGCTTTAATTTCATGTTATTATTATTATTATATTATATTATGAGCAACGATCAGCGAATCTTGTTGCATGAGCATCTCTAATTTTTGTTGCATCATATTTTATTATGTGTCGGTGTAGATACGTACCTTCATTCATCGGTTGATTGCTTGCTTACTTAAAAAGTTGTACATACAGTATCTTACATCACATGGATTGTTCTGATTTGGAGGGAAAGGATTTGGAACGGCACGTGTTCTTCACACGGGACCCCTTGGCCTAGCTGGAAATGTTTGTGTTGTGTGGGCTGGCGTCCACTGAAGACTCCACGAGGAAGAAGAAAAACATGGGCCGTACATGGGCTGGAGAACTAGTAGCCCAGAGAATTATCAGCCCATATGGCTGACAAATGCTTACAAGATCACCATCAGGTCCCTCTGAAAAAAGAAAAGAAAAGAAAAAGATCATCATGAGGGAGAAAGAGGGACCCTGTTCTTGTTCTGCACTTCTGTTTCACCAATTCAGACTTTCACAGAAGATAAAGCTAAGTCTGGTTGCTTGCAATATAGATGCAATGTTGTGCTGGGAAAGCTTCCAGCCATTCGATTTTTGGATGCTTGTGGTTGTGATCTTTGTGTAACATCTATCTGTTCGTCTAAGTAGTTATTTAGCCCGTTCACATACCGTTTAAACGTTATACGGTTATAATTAGGAACCGCCCCCCCAACCAACAAAAAAAAGTGTCGGGCCTGTGTCAATTTTTTTTTTAAGTGTCAGGGGATCCCCACCTAAATGTATATTAATAAGAAATTAACAACCTCGTTTTTTTTTTTTTTTTGGAAAAACGAGGCAAAACCCTATCGTCCCGTTAATTTTAAAAACCGGACTAAAACCGTACAACACCTACGTCCCGAGGCGAGATCGTGACATATCCAATGACAACACAACACAACAACAACAACAAACTCTCTAGCACTGGAGAGAGGTGGCTAGCCACAGATACATCAAAAGAAGGAGAAAACTTAGCACATTCAAGAGAACTCTAGACAAAGCCGCAAGGCGCCAGCCGAACGCCGATATGTGCCCCCGCCGAGCAGCATACTCGCCACTTTCACCATGGCCATTGTGCCCTCCACCACTCCTCGTAGCTACGCCGCTCCACGGTCATCCTCCCTCTAAGGACCCACAGTTGGAATGGGGACTAAGAGTGACGACACACACGCAAGTGTAGGATCAGCGGACACGACGACCTCCCTTCAAACTGATGGTGACATCCTCCCAAGCACATCCGGGCCCACGTTACCACCATCCAATGCCACCCAAAGGGAGGAATCCATGGGGGATGGCAGCGATGGTGGAAACACCACCCGACATTTAATATCCCGGCACCACCAAGGAGACTGCCAACGGAGCGAGACGCCAACAGGGGAGACTCGTTGATGTCGGCGATGCCAACGACCATGGCCGACTTACTCAAGATGGGAAACAACAACAAGGGGAGAGCACACAAGAGAAAACAAGAGCATGGCACGAGCCGGACTCTACTCTTCCCACGGTGGTGCCCTCAAGAGGGTCACGACGTCGTAGACATCGCCGCCATCGACTTTAGATAACTAGAGCTAGGCTTTCGCCAGGAGGAGATCGACATAACTTCAGTCATAGTTGGGAGATATCGACGCCCCCAAGGAGGTGAATGGCGCCAATGGTGTCATCGTCAATCGCAAGGGACGGGTCTTGCACGGCTTTCGCCTCCTTGGGGGCGTCGATATCTCCCATAGTTCATCGATTTAGAGACCAGAGACCAAACCTCGCCGGCACCGGAGGAAGGCGATGAAGCCGAGGACGAGAGGGTAGTAGAGGCGATGCCGCCCCACCGCCCGGCAAACTCGCGACAAACTGCACGCCCGCGCCCTTCTCCACCGCCATCGTTTAGGTCGGTCTTCTGCGCAACATCGCAGTGGTGGGTCTAGTGCCGGGCACGCCTCGGGCGGGGAGGCCCGTGTCGCTCCGACAGCTCGAGCTTTAGCCGCCATGCCCGATCGCCACCAAGTCTTGCCGGCTCCGCAAACACGCAGATCCGGGGCGTGGAGGGCCGACAAGCCGTAGGGGCCCGCCGACCAGGGCAGGGCGGCTCGGATAGAGGGTCAGACGCCGCCCACCACCGCCCCTGCCTTCTTGATGCACACCAGCCCGCCCATGCCGGAAAACGATGGCGGAATGGGGCAAAGACGCACATGACGGGGGCACCAGCGCCTGTCGGGCCGCGAGGAGCAACACCAGATCCGGCGCGAGGCCCGGCTCCGCCGACCAGCCAAAGTTGCCGGGAAAACGCGAGTGGGGGGAGGTGCAGCTACGGTCTTTTTCGGAGAGCAAGTGACCGCCGCCGCCGCAATCAAAGCAAAGGCGGCGGTGGCGAAGGGAGCGGGAGGCGTGGAAATAACTAATGTACTCACCGTTCCAAATCCATGAAGAAATAATTAATATACTCCCTCCAATGTGTAAATACTTTTGCGTTTTGAACAACCACACGGTCTCAAAACCATAATTGAGATCTTAGTTATAAATAGAATGGCGTCATAATTTTTAACACCAATATATTAAGTTTTTATTAAAAAATAAATAATTTTATAAAACATGGCCAATTTTATTTTTTAATACATACTAGACATCTCAAGAGGACAACAAAATTTGGTTCGCCAAAATTGGAGTTAACAAACTCTAGTTATAAATTTTCAAAACGACGGAAGGCCGGATTCCTAACAAAGTAGGTTTTGAGGCCAGATTCCCAAATTCATAGAAAAAAGAGAGGCAAGATTTCTAAGACAAACTTTTTTTCAGGGGCCAAATTCCTAATCTCCCCATGTTATTTGCAGCATATAACTTATTTGAAGAAGTAAGCTATTTGATGATACAATTGCACATTGCCTAGGTGGTGTAGTTGGTTATCACGTTAATCTCACTCAGTAAAGGTTCCAGACGACACGCTCGTGGAAAGGTTCCGTAGCCACTTCAAGAGCAACGTTCCGCAGCACAGGCGGCGTTGTGGATGTGCTCGTCCTCGCCACCGCCCGGCGATGCACCTCCACCGTGAGCCGCTGATCAGGGCCGTTGATCGCCGCCGTCCCTATCGTCGCGCAACTGTTTTACGTTTAGTACGACACTTTCGAAGCTCCACCGTTGTAGCCGGTACCTTTTGTAAGTGTTTTTCGCATCTTCGCTCACCCTCGGCACCTCGCCACGGGGGGCGTCTAGGATGTATTGGAACTTGGTCTTATTTCGGTCTTTCTCTTAATGCAAAACGGGTAAAGTTCGGTTTCGAAAAGTAAAGGTCCCAGTTCAAACCTGGGATAGAAAGTTAAAAGTTAATGTATTTGGTTTGATATTATTTTGGTTTTATTTCCCCTCTCACGCATTTGATCAATTTTTTTTTTTTTTTTGCCTTTTTGTTTCACTCCGTTTGGGTCAGCCATTTGATGTTTCTTTTGGCTTTTTGTTTCCCTCTTTTTGGCCGGAAGACCAATAGCAGTTCAAACATTTTTTTTTTTTTTTTTTTTTTGCTTTTTGTTTCCCTCCTTTTGACTCAGACATTTCATGTGTTTTTTTTTTTTTGGGCTGGAAGACACATTTCTACCCTCCAAGATGGAGATCACCTCCGCACTAGACAACAGTTAGCCCGCGGTGCCTGGAGCATGGATGAGTACATACAGCCATCTTCTCCAACTCCAATCTTGGTCAGCAGGTACAGGAGCAGCAACCAACATGTCCAGGGGC
Organism: Hyparrhenia diplandra; assembly: GCA_015847255.1. Lineage (NCBI taxonomy): Eukaryota > Viridiplantae > Streptophyta > Magnoliopsida > Poales > Poaceae > Hyparrhenia > Hyparrhenia diplandra. The sequence continues at coordinate 94,061 of JADLZK010010237.1, read as the reverse complement.
TGCTTATCCAGCTCGAGCGCCTAATGATAAACACAGGAAGATGAAGCCACGCTGAAGGATATAAAGGAGAAGATGATCCACGTTTTGTTTGGAAAGCATAGGTAAAGTGATCGAGCAGAACAAGGGAATTGCTATCTGTGTTGGCAATGCTAGCTGTGTGGAGAATCAGCAGGATAGTGGATCTATCGTTTCAATATCTCATAGGAGAGAACTCTAGCGACTACGACTAATGTTTAAGAAATGGAGGAAGCAAATAAAGTCTCAAAACACACTTGTTGCCATGGCCCATTGGAAAAACCAGATTATAAATTACCTAGCTAGATTGAAACCAAAACAAACTTTATCTGCATATTAATAAACTTGTCTGACAATGGGAAAATGATGTCCCTTCCTGCAGAGAATTCCCTGTCACGTCCTATATATACAGTGTGCAACTTTTGAAGTAATAAAAACTAGAATTTCCCATTGGAATGTGAAATTAGACAGAAACAAATAATCCACTGTTGATCGACTCGTACAGATCGAGGTCTCGCAAATTATTAAGATTACAGAACAAACTATAATGTATTAGATGGAGCTAGGAAATAGTAAAATCTGAGTCCCGGGAGAGATCTCTTGACTTCCTCGCAGAAGAACACGCTAGTTTTTGGTGTAGAAGGGCATAACTGTATAGACGGTCTGCAGGATGGTGAGGGCAAGCAGTATGATAGCTGCCACAGCAGAGAAGAACACCCAAGGGGTGCGCAGGTAGGTGTGCTTGAAGCTAGCCTTCAGTTTCGGCCACGGCTTCTAACAGTACGTATACACCTGGCATTGCACGTGACCCACCTTGCTGCGTGGATTCAAGATTGCTCCCCTGGCCAGAGTGTTGAATAGGTCGGCCGCTGCCTTGTCACTGCTCATAAAGTTTCTTAGAACCTTTTTATTTATCAGCAGAGCCACATCCCTTTCCGAGTCGATGATGTTATCCATGAAGATCATATAATCCGTTACAACACTCCCGGCAGTGCTGTGCAGCCGTTCAAACGCCATCAAGTTGAGGAACATTCTCTCGGAAGAGTCCTTGATCTCTACCAGTGGCATAATCAGCACGCCATTTTTAAACTTGATGTCTTGAACGCTTCCAGTGTCGCTCCTCTTGAAATGAACCCCTGCCTCTCGGAGCTCCTCAGCGGAGCGCATCAAAGTCTCACCGTGCTGCCCCGTGCCCAACACATCCAGGTGAAACTCGTCTTGGTGCTTCGGAGGTTGAGCGCAGAAATTTCTGTGAAACATCTCAAGGGTGTGGAGTCCTATTTTTGCTTGGTTCCAAATTTTCTCTGGATTGGGGCATATGAAATCCGTCACCAGTTTGTTAATATAGGCATCGCTCTGCACTCAAGGTTGAGAGACAAAAAGTATAGTAGGTGACAGTACCGATACAGTTCAAACTATATATAGTACCTATAAGAATATATTTCCACTGTAATGCCAGAAAAACATCCACCCTATTAGTTCTGTGCTGGCAAAAAAAGAAAAAGACTCATCGCAAAAAAAAAAAAAAAAGCCTACCATACAGTATTCGATCTTTAATTTAATTTAATTTAATTTAATTATGTATCTAGACCTAGTGTATAACTAGGTGCATAGCAAAAAATCCATGTATCTAGAAAAGCCAAAGTGAACTACAATTTGGAACGGAGGGTGTCGGTCTTTTGAGAACCTGAGTATCCCAATAACCGGCAATAATTTATAGGCTGTGCGCTCCCCGCCTGATGGCGTGTACGAGATGGAGACGAAGGGTTTATCCTGGTTCAGGCCATGGGGCCCTACGTCCAGCAGTTGCGACTTCGCGTATTACTCGCACCAAATGTGCACGGGAACCAAGGCGGTTACAAGTGATTTTTGGGAATGAGGGAGAGCCTCAACCTGGGATTTGAGATAGCTAAGTGTGAAAACCTAAAGGGTCGATCCGTCTTCCAGTGCTATTACTCTCCCTTTTATAGTACAAAGGAGAGATAATGCGTACAATACGTGTCGTGTACCTGTGCTAAGGTGTCGACTGTCCGGGGCTTCTGGCGGTTGCATGCCCGAGCCCTGGCCTCGGGTGCTTTGGCTGGAGTGTTGTCCTGTGGACGCGCGTCCTTGGGGCGCTGGCTGGCACGTGTCCTTCAGCCGGGTGGTGAGCCCCGATGGCCCGAGGAGGGTCCTCTAAATCCTACATAAAAATCGGCTTCTCTAGGAAGCGTCGTAGTTGCGTGTCGACACCCCGAGGACTATTGGATACGTGGGCGGGAGATGAAACGTTTAGCAAGTGAATAGTGCGATCTTGGTTTCCGTGCATGGTGGCGTGTGAAATCGCTCCCTTTACGTCCCCATCAACGGGGGGCGTGAGGAGATAACGGGCCGGCCGAATCGACCAGGGGCAATCGATTGCCCCATCCATTCAGTAACTGTGAAGCGTATGCATTAAATGCGGTTGCCCCCCACTACTCAGCTGGTATTTCCAAGGTATGCCGGGACCTCCTGCCCTCGGGCGTAGTGGAGATAATTTATCCCGGGGTCTCCTACTCCAGGGCGAAGCGTGGGTAGTGCGCCTGGGGCTGCCAGCCCTCGGGCGAGATGGAGATCCGCTCGGGGGGCCTCCCGCCTCGGCGAGACGGAGATTGTTCTCGGGGATCCATTCCCTCGAGAGGAGAATGGAGGAGTAAGCGCCGTACATGTTAGTTGGGTCGATACCCTTTTAGCTTGGGTTGGACTGGGCCGTGTGGCGATGGATGTTACCAGGCCTGGTACGGGAGTCGTCCCTGGTCCTTCTTCTCCACACTCTTGATGACTTCAACAGCCTCCGAGTTGGGCTAGCTCTGTGTTCCCTCTGGGCCGTCGTGGGCCGAACTGTGGGTTACAAGCTTGCTCAAGGTCGGGTGTGTTGAGCCTATTGGTGAGTGTTTGTCGTCGGGCCACCAAGGGTCGCTTAGCGGGTCGTAAAAGTGAAAGGCTTGGTGATTTATTCAATCTTGTAGATCGGTTGGCGGCAATCAATCTCCTCCTTCTAGGCGGCTTGCGGCACTGGATTTCGTCTTGGGTTGTTTGGCCCGGCGTCAATCTTGGGCCAGATCCCCTTTGGGGTCCATGGGCCACACCGTCCGTCTTTGGCTAGAATTGTTCGTGGGCCCATTATTTAGGCCCCCGACAGAGGGAGTACCTCTTATGTTTTTATAAATTACCCATCTTTATCATCATGATAGATAATGCAAACTAATATTTTAAGTTTGCATTTAGCCTATCCATATATGTCATCGTGAAAGATAATATATATTAATACAAAAGATAAATCAATATCCATAAAGTATGATATACATATATATTTCTAGATAATTGACTTCTATAATCATGAAATAAAAAGAACTACAATGCTATGTTCCATCATGTATATCAAATAAACATGTATCTATTTGGACAAGTATATATTTTAACAACTTATGAACCATGGAAAATGTTCACTTAACAAACCACGTTATATTAACACTTAATGATAATAATTTTCTTTAGTTATTATTTTAAAGAAGTTTATAGTTTTTTACTAAAACATTATGTCATATCAATATTATTAATTTAATTTTATGCGCTCTATGATATATAAATAATAACACAAATACAAATAATCATGTGACATAACAAATTCAAAATGTTTGGTGTCGTGATGCAAACAAGATTTCAACTTATGTGGAAAACGTTACTAGGACCTAGACTCTTTTCAATAAAAAAATCAATAAAGGGTAAAGAATATGAAAAGTTGTAACAACTTGATTAAAAGTTAAAATATAAACTATAAATTTAGGAAGTCAAAAAGTGTTGTATCAAGATTTTATATATCTTAAGACTATATTTCATCTAATACATTATCCATAACATAAGTTGAAACTCTGCTTCCATAACATAAGAATATGAAAAATTCAATCATCTTGAGAAGTGTGGGGAGACCACTGCTTATATTTTCCTAGCCTTTTAAGAATACTTTAGAGTAAAAAGTCGGTCACTATAAGTTTTAGGTATTAAAATTCTGTTGAGGTTATCACTGCTACCCTTGTCCGTAATCTCACTCCAAGCTTCGTCACTTATCTTAAGCGATATGGCTTATGCGAGTAATGGCTTATATGCTATTATATTACTTATTAAGAACATACTCTATGACCTAGGATCATTATGTTTAAAAAGTTGCAAAAGGGAAAGTTAATGAAAGATACAATAAGCACAAGATCGAGTTTCAACTTAACTTGAGGAGAGAGAACAAATCCATAGCAATTGATAATGTGAAAAAAAAACAAATTTAGATTTATGACTTCATAAGAAACATGATGCAACAAGAGCCACCATGATTAATGGTAAGATGTCAAAGTAATTGTATATTTTAAAAAAATCTAGAGGTGCCATGTGAAGAAAAAAATATAAATATAGGTAAACAATATATGGATTAGTTCTTTGAAAAGATAGAAATCAATAATTTTATGATAACTTTAATTAGATATAGACTACTGAAATCTCATGTTTGGTTTTGGAAATTGATGGCACCTTGTTATGTTAATCCTTTGCTCTAGGCGGGATTCGGCGCTTTTGAGAAAATGAGATGCCTATTTTACATTTAGGCCGGATGCAATTTGTCGGAGAAATCTTGCTAACCCTCGTGCTCATTTTGGTATACTTGTTGGGTAGCAAGTTGGAGCAAAGGCGACATTGTACGACGAGTTTCGCGAGGATTACGCGGCCGGACCGTTGGCCGGACGTTGGAGGAGCTTCGGCCAAACGCGTCCGTCGGCATCGTCCGGTCAATTCCGATGGAGGTGCGGAATCGGTCGATTTGCCGACCCGATCGCGTCGATCATCGGCCGGACCATGCGGCCGGGCGCATGGCTCGGCGTGTCGGCTATGGGGCGAAGTTTTGTCTTATCGATCGGAAGCCCGACGGCGCGCATGGGGCGTCCGGGTCAGCGGCCGAATGCGTCCGGTCAGCGCATAGAAAACGTGTTTTGAAACCCCAACAGCTCTATTCTTGTGTGGAGCCTATATATTTGTGTGTGGCCGGTCATTTGACCTCTCTCTTACACATTTGATCATTCTAACACACTTGTGAGCCAAAGAAACTCCCCTCCACTCATCTCTCTTGCCTAACTTCAATCTTTGGTGAGATTGAGTGAGATTCCATGTGCATTTGCTTGTTGCTTGCATCTAGAGGCCCTTGATCGTTGGAGGAGCTTCGGGATTCTTGTATCTTGGGAATTTGCTTGGTTCCCTAGCGGCTTGAAGTTCGTGGAGGTGTTGAGCTCGATTGGAGCTTGTTCGAGGCCACACCGGTGGACTTGTGAGGGGTTGAGCCTCACCCCGCGGGAGATTCGCGAAAGGCATCATAGTGGATTGCTAGTGGCTTGTGGATCCCCTCTTGTGAGTGTTTTATTGAGCTCCCACCGTGGGATTTGGCACCGGCCATTAAGCTTGTGGAACATCAAGTGGGTGTATCGCCACAACGAGGAGTAGCGTGTTGGCAAACACGTGAACCTCGGTAAAAATCATCGTGTCAATTGTCTTGTGCTCGTTGGAGATTTCATATTGATCACGGTGATTGTCTTCCACCTCTACATCGTCGATGTTGCTATATCGGTCACACCCTCTCTAGCATTTATTCTTGTTTACATTGTCTAGCTTGAGTAGTGGTAGTTGTTCTAGCTATTGTTCTTACTAGTTTTGCTTAGTGTTTCCTCCTAGGATCAACTTAGAGATATATTTATTGTGTGACTAGAGATCATAGCCTTCACTTAGTGTTGATTGCATAGGGGGCTTGCATAGATAAACTTGTAGCAATCGCTTTATTACGCTTCACCGTTTTAAATACTAACCGGTTGCTCAAGTGTTCTTGAAGGAAAATTCAATAGGCTATTCACGCCCCCCCCTCCCCACCCCTCTAGCCATTAGGACCTTTCAACTACGATTGTATCTATTATGTCTTTTATGTTAGAAAATAAACAAAATAAAAAATATATGATTTAATATAAGTAATTCTTTATTAGACATATGTACATATACTCCTATTCCAATTATATTATGGTTTGAGTTTTTAAATACATAGTTGTTGTTATACACATCTAAATACATAGTAAAAACAATATATCTAGAAAAGCCGTGTCTTATAATATGGAATGAAGGGATTATTAAACAATACATAATACTTATATCTCCACAAAATTCTAGACCGTGTAGAGCATGGGTTGATGGACTAATTAAGCAAGTAATTAAGCAACATACTATAGGTGGGTAAAAAGTATATGGATTAGTTCCTTGAAAATATAGAAATTAATAAATTTATGATAACTATTAACTAGACTAGATATAGACTACGGTGTATCTATTATGTCTTATATGTTAGAAAACAAACAAAATAAAAAAAAAATATGATTTAATATAAATAATTCTTTATTAGACATATGTACACATACTCCTCACTACAAGAAATTTAGCCTTCTATGACAAACTACATATGACAAAGTACTTTTTAGTCACAAAAAATAATACGTTTATGACAAATTTTCAATGGATGACAAGCGTTTGTGACTAAAATGTGTTTTAGTCATAAACAACCATGACCTTGTGCTCTTTCCACCCTTTATGACAATAGCTCATGACAAAAGTGATCAAATGTGATTGTCATCAATTTAAAATCATATTTTAGGAGAACAAACACCTTTGTCTCAACTATGTGGATGCAACCATCACCTACTATTATATATAATTTGTGGAACTATATAATCTTTGGAAGTAAGTTTAAAAGTCTATTTTCAATATTTAGTGTCAATCTCCAGTTTACCAAAAATATTCAAAAGGCTTTACAAAACTTGTTTGCCTTAAAAAAAGATTGAGCTTCAAATAAATTTAGAAAAATTGAAAGCTACTCTCTCCGTCTCTCCGGCTATTTGTGGTGGGCGGGCTGGTGCCTCTCGAGGGCCACCTGCTTTCCTTGTTTTGTTTCTTATCTTCTTAGAAATAAAGGTCATAAAAACACTGCAAAAAAAATAAACAAAAAACTGACGCCACGATAGGCGTTCGAACACCAAGCCTCTCTAGAGGCAAAAGGCAGAAACACCAACTGAACTACACAATTGATATGCTCTGAGTTCAAAGTTTTGTCCCTTTTAACTGTTTCTTACAGTAAAGGAAAAACATCAAAGCAAAATTGAAACCCATGCAAAAACTGGAGGTATCCGAGATTCGAACCGGGAACACATTTGCCCTAGGCCACAACCGAGCAACTAGCCACTGGAACCATTTCTAAGTTGTGTCGTTAACTGCACCAAATGCTATATGACCTATGAAGTCTGCGAGAATCACATCCTGATTTCTTCACGCCTAGCGCCAGGAACGCCCGGCACGCCCGGCCACGTGGCGACTAGTCGCCACTGACCCTTTCATGACGCCACCAATCTAGGAAGGTATGGCAATTTTTTTTTTTAATCGGTAATTAAATTTTGTAACTAGTTTTCACACTCATATTAACACCAAATAAGATGATTTTTTTTCCTGTATTCTTAGGAAGTCACGTTCTATCAATTAGTGGTGCAGGTTGACAATGATTCTGTTTTAAACTATTTAGGGTGCAAAAATTCATTTTCAAGTTCTCATCTATTGAAATTTAAATTTTTTGAACTATTCAAATGAAGTCGGATGGATAAATGACCAATACAAAAGATGTGCATCTTGATGATACCTACAACTTTGTAGTTGACAACATTTTCATTTAAAATCATTTATTGCACCTTGGTCACAAATGACACATCTCCCACATTGTTATAAGTAACTATGTGTGAGATTTAACAATTTGTGAACAATGTATAACCACACTTTATTAAAATGATTTGCAAATTTTACTACAAGCTTATACACCCATAGTATGACCACACGCTAATTTTTAGGATTTCTGGTCCACTTTACGATATTATTACTTTTTTTTCCAACGGATCCACAAAAATATAAATTCAAGTAATCCCTAACGAAACACTTCATTTCCCATCATTTTTCACGTTCTGGACTCAAATAGAACATGTGTCACCATATATATTTTTTTTCTAATTTTTTTAACATAGTTTGATATAACTTGTAGTTTAAGTTAGAGTTAATTTAGGAAACCACGCAGAAAATCATTTATATCTTAGAAATAACAAATCACCTCAAAAATTCATAAAAATCTAGGCAATATATTTTAGGTAGTATAATATGTGCCAAAATTATAATAACAATGTAAATCATAAAATAGAAATTAAATACAATACTAACTAAGAAAGTGATTGAAACTGGAAATAAAAAGAAAAAAAAAAACTTTAAAGGCTACCAGGCCAAGACAACTGAAGCTCGGCCCAGATATGAAAATCAGCAGCCCAGTTTAACCTCCACTTCATACCAGAACCATCCGATCTATCTCGACGGTCCAGATCACGTGAGGTGACACTAAAGCCCTAGCGCCGCACAACTCTTAGCCATCCGGCGTGCGCACTGGCCTCCCTCACACCGCACTCTACCCCTCCGCTCTCTCACGCTCGTCGCCTCCTCCCGGCCAGCGCGGCGCGGCGTCCCCTCCTTCGGCCTCCGTCCTGGTCGCCCACTCCTCTCGAGCTGCGGGCGCAGATCCGATGAGGGGAGGCTTGGATGGATGGCAGTTCCCGGAAGACGGCGGCGGCGGGGGCATTGGAGGCGGCCGTGGCCGCGCCGGGGATGCGGCGGCACGGGCCCAGGAGGCTCGCTGCGCGGGCCTGTGAGAGTGGGATGCGATAGCTGCAGCGGTCTCTAGGGGGCCGAGATGTCACATCCCACTCGTGGCCCCTAGAGACCGCTGCCACGGTCTCTAGGCGTGAAGAAATCAGGATGTGATGCTCACAGACTTCATAGGTCATATAGCATTTGGTGCAGTTAACGACACAACTTAGAAATGGTTCCAGTGGCTAGTTGCTCGGTTGTGGCCTACGGCAAATGTGTTCCCGGTTCGAATCTCGGATACCTCCAGTTTTTGCATGGGTTTCAATTTTGCTTTGATGTTTTTCCTTTACTGTAAGAAACAATTAAAAGGGACAAAACTTTGAACTCAGAGCATATCAATTGTGTAGTTCAGTTGGTGTTTCTGCCTTTTGCCTCTAGAGAGGCTTGGTGTTCGAACGCCTATTGTCGTGGTCTGGTGTCGCGGCGACCACGGATCAGTAATCGACTGGCCGGTGCGTTCTCCGAATGGCCTAGCTTTAGAGACAATGACACAATGTTTATACTGGTTCGGGGCAAAATCAGGCTCCCTAGTCCAGTGTGATCACTATCCGAGCTCAAACGCTCGTACCGGGGTGCGTACAAGCGGATCGAGAGAGGGAGCGGGCTCCCAAGTCTCTGTGATTGAGGCTAGTGCCAATATGAGGGTGAGTGAGGGTGTTTGAGTGCGTTCTCTCGCCTCCTCTACTGAGAGTCCCTGCCCCTCCTTTTATAGTGGCAAGGGGAGCAAGACATATGAGCTCTCTGAGATGAGGTGGGAGGGCATAGGACAAGGAGCCATGGAGCGGCGGGTAGGTGAAGGAGCTCTTCGAACGAGCTCGTTGATTGGCCAGGAGTTCTCTTCGAGCTCTCGGTAGCTTTGGATGTCGGAATCGGTCGTCGTCGTACGCGGGAATCCGGGCGGGGTGATGATCATGCGTCACTCTGTCTTCGATCGTAGTTGGAAGCCGTCTCTTCGGCATGGGAAGGGCGGCCATGCTGCTGACGCCGAGATGCGCCCTGCATGCGTCCGTCGGGGACTGTAGTAGAGTTGTTGGATGTGACGGGGTATGGCGAGGGAGCTCTCCCGGCGAGCTCTTTGGCCGGGCAGAGTCGATCTTCGAGCTCTTTGGAGACCGGATGTTGAAATTGGCCGCCGCCGCCGCGTGAATCGGGGTTTGGGCGGTGGCCCGGCGTCGTGTAGTTCTTAATCGTGGTAGGAACCGATCCCGTCGACATGGGCGCGGCCATACCATGGATGAGGCCGGGCGCCGCGTCGACCGTGCCAGGAAACGTGGCGATCTTTGTTGGAGTTGATAGGGTATGGCGGTGTGATGGAGAGGACCTCCTTCCCAGGCGTCAGTGCGCTGTGGCTACGATACTTGTCGTGGAGCGCTTGGCCAACTCCGTGCTTTGCCGGCTTCACGCGAAGATAGGCGAGCTCTTCCGCGGTCGCGGATCCGTTGAGCTCGGGAAGGCTCGGGGAGGCGGGAAGAGGTCCTCTTGTAAAAGGTCATCGCCGTGCGGACGAGAGCTCATTCGGGAGAGCTCGCCGAGGTGAGGATGTGTCCCTTGGTTCTCGAGAGCTCATGCGCGCTGTCGGTCCGGCAACGGCGAGAGTCGCCCACGAGCGCGAAGCTCTTTGAGGATAGTGCGCTCTTCGCGTTGGCCGAGCGGGCTCTTAGCTTGGCGATGTCGAGCGGGAGCTCATCCTTAGTGTCCCGACATCGATCCCCCACAAGAGCCCCCCCGAGCATTTGGGAGAGAAGGAGTCTCTCCCGGATGCCGTTTGTACGGTAGCTTTAGTTGCGGGGGTCCTCAAGCCGGGAGTGTCTTGAACGTGGGTGCGCCGCGAAGCGCACCGGTGGGTGTAGTTTCGAGGCTCCGTGAGAGCTTGTGAGCTCTCGAGGAGGCTTTTCGAGTTTGTCGTGGGCTCATCGACCCGTTGTTTTTTCGCCGTGTGGAGATGGTGAGCTTGAACCCGATCTAGCCTTGTCGGCCAAGATCGGTGCTCGGCGAGCCGCCGTCGGATGGTCCAGGTGAGGCCCGAGTTTGTTAACTCGTTCGTACGATCGGCTAGTGGATCGACCTCTGATTACGAGGGCCCGACTTCCGTGGTCCTCGAGCCCCGGGGGTTGCCCGAGGCGAGGGCGGCTTCTCCTCGAAGAGTCCGGCTTGGAGTCGCTCAGCCCTCGATACCTGGGCGCGTGCGGGGCGGAAGCCCCCTGAGCCCTTTCGAGTGCTCCCGGAGCGTGGGCCGTCGATGCCGCTTTGGGACGGCGCAAGGAGCTCTTCGAGTCGAGCTTGACCTTTGGCCCCCTCGCGACGGTGAGCTCGCGCTACGAGCTCCGTGCTTCGCCGTTCCGACCGTTAACGTCGAGCTCTCCGACGCCTCCCCGCTGTGTAAAAAAGAGCCGTTGGGATTTTACCGATGGAGCTTTTTACCGCCGGGCCGTCGATTACCGCCCTTAATGTCGCGGCGGTTCGGATTCCGCTAGGTGTCATCCACGCGGCAATCTCGCGAAGGCGGTTGCAGACGGACGCGACGGGAGGTGGGTCCCCTCGTGGCTTCTCCTCGACGCCTCCGCCGAGCCGGGGCTCCTATAAACGAGTGGGGCCCGGGAGCGGATTTACCTTCCGTTTCTCGCCTTCGCTTTCCTTGCCAAGAGAGCCCGCTCACCGCCGCTTCCTTGCGAGATCCAGCCTCCCATCTCCCCTTCCCGCCGGTAGCCCAGCACCGAGAACCGAGAGATGGGTTTGTGGCAGCCATCGACGGTGAAGTCGTCGATGAGAGGTGCCGCAACGCCGGCGGGCTCCCGCACCGCGAGACGGAGGCGATGGAGTGGATGATCCCGCCGGCGTCCCCACGCGTCCCCGACCGGGATGGGTACGTGGTGTCGCTCATCGCTTCCACGAGCGAGGGTTGGGCATGCCGGCGGACGATTTCTTGCGGCGTATCATCTTCAGATCGGGCGCCGAGCTCCAAAGACTGACGCCCAACGGGGTGTCGCTCCTCTCGACGCCGCGATGTCTTTGGCGAGGGTTGGGGGATTCCCCCAACCGGGAGCTCTTCGTACTACGTCTTCGCCAAGATCCAGCCACGCCCAAGAGCGGCGGACCGGCCCGATAGCTCGCGTGCATCGATGCGATTCTGGGGGAGGATCCGCGAGACCTTCCCGAGGGTGACTTCCCGACCGCCAATCGGGTGGAGGGACGAGTGGTTCTACCCGAAGAACGACCAGCCCCATCCTCTGGCCAAGGGACACCGGGCCGCACCTTCGCGATGGGAACTCCGGTGTGGCGGGAAATGCCGCCTAAGAGCTCTATGGCGGAGGTGGAGGCGGCCGTGAACAAGATCAAGCAGCGCCGGGATGCCGGGTTGACGGTGAATCACATCATCGCGGCCTGGCTTCGTGAAGGCGGTGGTGCCCCTCCAGCGTCGGGCCCTCCGCATGTGGGAGATGGTGGAGGGCAAGGCCCCGCCACGGGACAAAATACGCCCGGCCTCACCGCCGATCAGTCGAAGTTCGGATGAGGGTGGTGACCAAGACGGGCGAGGGTCGCCGGTGCCCCTCGCGATCCCGCCAAACCCGGAGACATCCGCGCCCGGTAAGAGCTCCTCGTTCGGCCCCGACCTGTGTGTTTTACGTGATTGACTCCCCACGAGCTTCGACGGGTTCGAGCTCTTCAAGGTTGGCGAGGTGCGGCCATTCGGCTCTCGGCCTCCCCCCCCGCCGCCATTCGGCGGGTTCCCGCCCCCGGGGGGCGGGTCGCCGGGCGGCGGTGGTGAGCAGGCCCGGAGGAGGCCGGGCCCGTCGTCGTGCTTTCGGAGGGAGCTCGACATCGCCGGGGCCGCGACCAAGAGGTCGGGACCTCATCCGGTCCCATGGGCCCGGCGCCCCCGGGTGCCGCCGCCGTGCGAAGCTTCCCGCCCCCTGCAGCCTCACCAGCGCCCGCGCCCGTGGCCACGACGGAGCCGGTCGCCGATCGGGCGCCGGGTCAAGGCTCCGAGGCGCCTGGAGTCGAAGAAGAGGAAGACAAATTTCGCCCGGTGAGTCTCCATGTGGCCATGGCGACCTCCATCCGATGTCTCGGCATGAGTGTTTTGACCTGTTTGTCTCGTTGCGGCGGCCGCCCGCGTGCCGAGAAGCGCCCAGCGGACCGGCGTGTCGAAGTTCGGCCGGTGCGAGCTTCCGAGCGAGGACGGTGAGCACCCCGGCGCCGGGCCGACGATGAGCTCGATGTCGGCGGGCTCCAGCTCGTGTTGATGAGCTCCGGCGACGGGGGTGATGAGCTCAAGCGTTGCGGGGACGAGCTCAAAGCTCGGCCGGCGCGAGCTGGAGCGGATACGGTGAGCGCCATGGCGCCGGCGGACGGCGAGCTCGACGCCGGCCCAGCCCCGCTGATGAGCTCCCTCAGCGACGCGGCGGCGAAGCTCAGCGTCGCCGCTGGGACAAGCTCGAAGTTCGGCCGGGCGCGAGCTTGGGAGCAGATACGGTGAGCACCATGGTGCCGCGCGACGATGAGCTCGACGTCGGCCTCTCTAGCTCCCCGCCGATGAGCTCTAGCGACGCGGCGGCGAGCCAGCGTTGCGGAACAAGCCCGGCGACGGTGGCGGAGGGCGACGGCGGGCTCGGCGGGCGGGTTCAGCGATGATGGCGTTGCTCCCCGCTCAAGGGGACGCAGCCAACCACCGCCTCGCTGTCCACGAGGAGCTCGCCTTCCGGGCCCCTCGCCGGCGCCGGTCGTCCCCGTGAGCCAAAATGCCGAAGACGAGTTTGAGCTCGATTGGGAGCCCCAACCGGCGCCCTCGGGAGCGCCGCGCCCAAACCTCCGCGAGCTCCTCGGTGGCGACGGAGATGGGGGACGGCGGTCCCCGGGAGGCCCCCCAAATGTCGGAGGGCTCACCGAGAGGGGCCAGCGAGAGCTCGAGGTCCATCCTCGGGCCGGAAGCCGCCCCGCGCAGCACCTCGTCGTCGATGTCTCCGATGATGAAGAGATGGCGGAGGCGGCGAGGGTCGCTGGGCCAGGGGGCGAGGGCCCGCCGGAGCTGGTCTTAGGAGACGCCGCTGGTCCTCCTCGGTACCCTTCCTCACCCGGAAGGTCATGGTGGACGACGGCGTCCCGGTGTCCGTGGCGTTGTCGCCGCGGCAAGCGCCCCCACCAACGGGTGCGGATGTCGCCCTTCCGCCGCCCCATGCCCCGATGACGCCGCAGCAGCCTACGCCCGAGGATCCGGTGTGTGTGCTCCGCCTTTGCGCAGTTTGAAGCCGCCACGACGCCAGAGACGCCTTTCCATGTGCCTCCCCGGAGTTGCTCACGCCGTTTGCTTTTTTTCAGGTGTGCAGGACTCCGTCCAGGGGTATAACCGGCTGGCCCGGCTTTCGCAGAGGGTCCGGGCGGCTTCGTCGGAGGTCGGCTGGGCTGTGCGCGGAGCTGAGTGAAGAACTCGGCGCGACACATCTTCAACACCGGTTCCTCGAGCGCCGACGGAGGGCGTCATCGGGTCCATTCGTGACGCTGAGGGCCGGGCTTCCCTCTGGGCGGCACAAGAGGGGCCGAAGCCGCTCTGCGGGAGGCGGCTCGGCGAGAGGAGGAGCTCGAGCGCGCCCACAAGCTGCAGCGCGAGAAGATGCAAGGGGAGCTCGACACCCTCCGCCGCCTGCTCGAGGACAAAGAGCTCGAGCGCTCGGCAGCCGAGCGAAGGGCGGAGTCCCTCTACAAGGAGAAGACGGAGACCGCCGAGTGCCTCCGCCAGCGTGACGCCGAGCTCGCGGGTGAGCGTTCTCACTCCTATCTTGCTTCTTCGTCTTCTCGGTATTTGGGGCTGATCGTCCTCGTCGGCGGGACCTCAGCGTATGACCGCGAGGCCGCCGAAATGTGGTGCTGTTGCCATGCGACAATCGCTGAGAGGGACCGGCTCAACGCCGAGAACGACAACTTTTGGCACAACGAGCAGGGGCTCTACTCCGAGCTGTGGAGTAAGCGGGCGACTGTTTCTCGACTTGGTTTTTGAGTCGTGGTGACTCTTGTGCTGAGCCATCTCCTTGTCTTGCAGAGGAGAAAGAGAAGACCCCGAAAAGCAGCCCGGGACGCCGATGACAAGGCCCGGGGCCGGCTTCCGCCGAGTCCTCCCCGCACGCAACTCGCGCTGCAGGAGAAGGAGGCGGACTTGAAGCAGCCGCACCGGCCGACCTGGCCGACGCGCGGAAAGAGCTCGAGGGCCCTCCAGGTCGCGCGCCAAGGCCGCGGGAGGCCGAGGGACTCGGAGCGCCGCTGGAGCCTTTAAGCGTCCGTGGTGGTGGAAGATGTCGTGATGCCCTTGGCGTGGAGGAGGCGGCGGACCCGGGCCAGGCGGTGTCGGCCCTCCCGCCGCAAGGTGACGGAGGACGCCGGCCGGGTGGTCCACAAGGCGATCAGCGCCGTCTTCTCCCACTACCCCGCGCTTCGAGGTCGGCCTCATGAAAACGGGGTGGGCGCCGGGCGCCGACGACGCCGACACCGAAGCGGAAGGTCGCCGCCGCCGAGGCCGCCACCGCGGAGCTTTCGCCGAGCTCTTCAAGCTTGCCGCCGAGGAGCTTGAAGTCTTCGAGCCCCCGTGCCCCATGGGGATGGAGCGTACCGAGGAACTTGCCGAAGGGGAGGGTACCGCGGAGGACGTTCCGCCCAATAGCCGCCGGCCGGGTCCTCCACCCGCATAGGGTAGAGGTTTCTGAGTCCTCGTGATCGAGGCATTTTGTAAAAACTCATGGAAGCATGTGCTGTTATTAATGGAAAGCGTCTTTCCCCTTTTGCCGTATTCAGTTTCTAGCTTGACTTTTGTGAGCTCACGACTTGGAGAGCCGAACGGCCGCCGTTTCTCGGCGGAGGCGCGGAGGTTAACAGCGCCGCGCCATGCTCTAAGTTCGTTGAGCTCGGGACTTAGTCGCTTTGAAACATCGCTTTGGGCTGAAAGGGGGAGAGCGCGAGTTGTTGAGTAAGAGCTCGTTGTCGAGCTCTAAGCTCGTGAACTTTGCGAAAAACGGTGTGTAGAACGGTGGGGTGTGCCCCCATTCCTTGTAGCCCCTCGAGAGCAGGGCAGGCCTTTGCCCGGGCAAGGGCCTGTCGTTGCTTAGTTTCGGTTGAGCTTAGGATGCGAATTCGAGATGCTTGCACAGGTTTTTGCATCGAATTGGTGTTTTGTTGAGCTCTTGCAGCTATAAGGTTTCGAAGTACATCTTAGGGGTAAAAGCGACGTAGCTGTTCGATGTTCCATGCGTTAGTGAGGACTCGTCCCAGGTGGTCCTTGAGCTTGTATGTGCCCGGCCTCAACACTTGGTCGATGGTGAAGGGACCCTCCCACGGGCGGAGAGCTTGTGCTTGTCCTTCGAGCTCAGACTCGCCGTAGGACGGATCGCCGACGCCGGCGGCTCGCCCTTGACGTGCCGCCGTGATAGCGCCGCATGGATTGCGTACTTGGCGGAGTGGATGAGTGTGATGTCGCGAGCTTCGCGAGGCTGGTCGGGCGGCGTCTTCGAGCAGCCACGCTTGGTTGTTGCGCCGTCGAAAAGCTCGAGCTCGTGGTGAGCCGCATCGAGCTCGGTGGGGAGGAGGACCGCCGATCCGAAGACGGGAGGAAGAACAGGGTCCGTCCGTGGCCCCGCGGGTGTGGTGGAAGGAGACTCCATACCACCGCGGGGAGCTCGACGAGCCATCGACGAGCGCACTTCGAGCCTCCCGGAAGATGCGGGACTTTATGCCCCCCGCAGATCATCCCATTAGCGCTCTACCGCCCGTTAGTCCGAGGGTGGCCGCATCGAAGCCGGTCGACGCTGATGCCGTGATCGCCGCACCGGCCGATGAAGACCTCCCCACGGTTGGTGCCATTGTTGGTGATGATCGAGTTCGGGACCCCGAAGCGGTGGATGATGCCTGTGAAGAACTTGATGGTCTCTTCAGCTCGGCACCGCGATGGGCATGACCTCGATCCACTTGGAGAACTTGTCGATGGCGACGAGGAGGTGAGTGTACCCTCCTAGTAGTCCTCGGGAGTGGTCCCACCATGTCGAGGCCCCCGCATCGCGAACGGCCGTGAGCGGGATCGCCCGAGGGATTGGGCCGAGATGCGTCGCTTGGCAAAGAACCGGCAGCCCTCGCAGGTGTCGGACGACTTCGGGTGGCGTCGGTGACGGCGGTTGGCCGAGGAAGCCCCGGGCGGAAAGCTTTCCGACAAGAGCTCGTGGTGTCGCGGTGATGGCCGCACTCGCCGGCGTGGATCTCTTTGACGAGCTCTTCACCTTGTTCGACGGTGATGCGGCGCTGAAGGATGCCGCTCGCCCCGCATCGGTAGAGCTCTCCTCCCACGAGGGCGAAGGCCTTGGCCCTTCGAGCTAGTCGTTTGTGACTCCTCCCGCCCCGGGGAGCTCGCTTTCTTCCGACCACCGGCAGATCGGGATGCGCCCGGTCGGCCGGGACGACCGGACTCGGCTTAGCCCCCCGAGCCAGCCCCCGCAGGCCATACCCCAAGAGCTTGCGACTAGGGCAGGCCTTCGGATCGGAGAGCTCGATCCCCTGGGGCATCGATGTCCATGGGATCCGGTCTCGGGAACTTGAGCTCGCGCCCTCCGGAGCGGGCTCCTCTTTGAGTCGTATCGGCGCTTGCGTTGCTCGTGCATGAAGACTCCCGGGGGAACCGGCAGGCGGTCTGATGCGAGTTTGGCGAGGACGTCGGCATCGTTGTTGAGGTTGCGGTGGACGTGGTTGACCTCCAGCCCGTGAAGTGCTCCTCGAGCTCGCGGACCTTCCGATGGTATGCGATCATTTTCGGTTAACGCAATCGACTTCTTTCATGACCGGTTCTTGACGAGCTCGAGTCCCCCGACCTCGAGGTGCCGGATGCGAGCGAAGCTCGGCGATGCGGAGCCCGTTCACCAACGCCGTGACTCGGCCACGTTGTTGGAGGCGGGAAGTGCGGCGTATCGAATACTTCATGCGCACCTTCTTGGGAGAAGTGAAGACGAGGCCGACGCCGGCTCCATACTTTTTCACCGATCCGTCGGGGTGCGGGATCCAAGACGATGTCGCCCGGCCCGGGTGGTGCGCCGATCTCGGTCCACCGCGACGGTCCGCCGGGGCTTGAGACTTGATGGCGTCCCTAGGCGCGTAGGTAATTTCAGCCCCATGGGCTCGATTGCCCACTTAGCCATGCGGCCCGTAACCTCGGGGCTACGGATGACCTCTCCAAGGGGGTACTTGGAGACGACGGTGACCGGGTGGGAGTCGGTAGTGTCCGAAGTTTGCGCCGGTGATCAGCAACGCGTACACGAAGCTTTTCGAGCCGTGTGTAGCGAGTCCCGTGTCGGTGAGGACCTCACCGATGAAGTAAACCAGCGCCGCACCTTGAGCGTGTGCCTTCCTTCCTCCTCTCTCGACGACGAGGGCGGTGCTCACCGCCTTCGAGGTGGCCGAGATGTAAAAGGAGGATGGGCTCATTGGCTGTGGGAGCGACGAGCACCGACGGGCCGGCAAGGAGCCGCCTCACCGAAGTCGAGAGCTTGCCGGGCCTCGTCGACCCAGAGAAGCGCCGCCTCTTCTCAAGAATTTGTAAAGCGGGAGGCTTCGGCCCCGAGTCGAGCTATGAAACGACTTAGTGCCGCGAGACGGCCCGTGAGCCGCTGCACGCATTTGACGTTCTTGATCGGCCCCATGCTCGTGATGGCGGCGATCTTCGGGAGTTGGCCGATGCCGCTCGGCCGGAGACGATGAAGCCGAAGCGCTTCCCTCGCGGGACCCCGAAGACGCATTTTTCGGGTTGAGCTTGACGCCGAACTCAAGCTTGGCAAAGACCTTTTCGAGATCCGGGATGAGATCTTTCGAGCGCTTTGTCTTGACAACGATGTCGCCGACGTGCGCCCACGAGCTTCCCGAGGAGCTCTTTGAAAACTTTCTCGCATGCACCTCCGAAGGTGGCACCGCATTCTTCAAACCGGGCGGGCATCGTTACGCAATGCAATGCACCAAACGGAGTGATGAAGGAGGTGGCGAGCTGGTCGAGCTCGCTCATCGCTATCCGGTGGTAACCGAGTAGGCGCCGAGAAAACGAGCCGCCTCGCACCGGAGGTGGAGTCAACAATTTGGTCGATGCGCCGCAAAAGGAAACAGATCCTTTGGGCATGCCTTGTTGAGACCCGTGTAATCAACACACATTCTCCATTTCCCATTCTTCTTCTTGACTAGAATGGTTGGCTATCCACTCGATGATACACCTCCTTAATAAACCTGGCGGCTAAGAGCTTATCTATCTCCTCGGCGACGCTTGGCGCCGGTCGCCGCCGAAACGCCCGAGCCTCGCGCTTCACCGCCGAGAGCCGGGTTTAATATTCAAGGAGTGCTCGCGACTTCCTCGGTATGCCGCATGTCCGAGGCTCTCCACGCAAACACGTCGAGGTTCGCAAGTGGAGGAAGTCGACGAGCTCGCTTTCCTATTTCGAGTGAGCTCGGACCCCACGCAGAGGGTGCGTCCGTCCTTATCGACCTTTATTTCCTTGGCGTCCCTTCTTCGGCTCGAACGCGCCCGCGGCCTTGCTGAGCTCATCGGATGAGCTCGACCCCCCGAGCCGCTTGAGCTCCTCGTGCGAGCTCGTGCTCACAGCCCTCTTGAGCTCGGGGCGCCCTCCGCGTTGGCCCAGCCGCCATCTTTGGCGGCGCCCGCCGATCTCGACCGTGGCATCGGCGTCATCGGACGGCGGCAGCCTCGCAGTCGAACGCGTGCTCGAAGGTGGAGTCGACGGTGATCACCCCCTTAGGCCCGAGAATCTTGAGCTTGAGGTAGGTGTAGTTGGGAACGGCCATGAACTTCGCATAGCACGGCCGCCGCCCCAGCGCGTGGTAGGCGTTCCTCGGGGGAGCACCTCGAACGTGAGGACCTCCTTGCGGAAGTTGTCCGGGTGCCAAGGTGACGGGAGGTCGATTCGCCCGAGCGGGATCATCCGCTTTCCGGCACCGCGCCGTGGATCGGTCCGCGAGGGACGGAGGCGTGCTTTGGTGATGCCAAGGGCTTGGAGCGCATGAACGTAGAGGAGGTTGAGGCCGCTACCCCCATCCATTAGCACCTTGCCGAGGCGCTTGGTGTCGATGATGGGATCGACGACGAGCGGGTATCTCCCTGGGTATGGGACATGCCGGGGGTGATCCGCCTTGTCGAAGGTGATCGCCGAGCTTGACCACTTGAGGTAGGTGGGCGTTGCGGGCTCGGTGAAGAGGACCTCGCGCGCGCGTGAGCTTCACGGCGCTTGGACTCGTAGCCGGAGCCCCGCCGAAGACGACGCTGACGGCGCCGCCCTCGATGACGTTGTCCGCCGCCGCCGCCGTCGCTCGAGCCCCGCCGCCGCGGGCTCGCCGCCGCCGCCCTGCCGCCGCCGCCGCGCCCATCACGTGTTTCTTCGGGAGCCGGCAGTCCTTCATCTTGTGCTCGACGGGACCTTCGTGATGCGCGGCGGGGCTTCGAGCATCTTGTCGGCGTTCCTTGTTGGTGAAGCCCTTCGCTTCCTTTGGGAGGCGTCGCGGCGCTTATCCGCGACGGTGACGAACTCCTCGCCGCCGCCGCCGCCGCCGCCGCGGGGACGCTTTGCTCCTCTTGTTCTTCTTCTGCGGGGCGGAGCCGATCCGTCCCGCAGCCTCGCCGTCGTCCTTGGCTTGCCCTTGCCCGTGATACGGAGACGGCGTCGTCTCCCCTAAGATGCCCGGTGGCGAGGTCGAGGAGCTCCTTCACGGACTTGGGCTTCTTGACGCCGAGCTTGCGGATGAGGTTCTCGCAAGCGGTGCCGTAGGTGAACGCGGTGATGATCTCGGAGTCGGAAGCCCGGAGAGGTTGTTGCAGAGCTTGAGAAGCGCCCGATGTAGTCGCTGCGGGCCTCCCCTTCTTCTCGCTTGCATCCGCCGCAAGTCCTAGGTCGTGCTTGGCCCGGCGTAGGTGCCCCGGAAGTTGCCGACGAAAGACGTCGCGCACAGTCCTCCCAAGGCGGATGGTACCGCGGCAAAAAGCTCGAGCCAGAACGAGCCGAGTCTGCAAGATAGAGGGGCAGGTGCGGATGATGAAGTAGTCGCCGGCGCCGCCGGCCCGGCACCCGAGACGATAGTCCTCCAGCCCACGTGGCCGGGCCGCCTCCGTTGTACTTCGCACCGAGGTCGGAGCCCTAAGCGCGAAGGAACGGGGCCTCGTGGATGCGAAACCAAATGCCTTAGGGCGCCTCGAGCTCGGCCGGACGGGCGACGGTCTCGCCGGCGATGGGCTCCGCGGCCGCGAGACGGCGTCGGGCCGCGACTCTTGTCCTCCCGCTGCTGTCGTGTCGCCTCCGCCGCGGCTCTTTTGCCGTCGCGGCGGCGGACGTTTTTCGTCGCCGCCGCGGTGATACTTCTCGCCGCCCATGGGGACGTTCTTGTCCGCGCGGCCTCCGCCTTCGCTTCGCCGGCGTTGATGGTGTCGCGCTGGTCGCGGTTCTGGCCGATCCGTCGGCTGCGTGGACCTCGGGATGTGAGGAGGCCTCGTGCTTTCCCGGCCCGTTTGTGAGACGCTGAGCTCGCCGCTTTACCGCTGCGCCGTCCGCCACGAGCTTTGACTTGCTCGTGGGTCCGTGCGTGCTGGGGTCCCTGGGGACCGGACACCGCGCAGCAAGAGCAACGCGGCGGCCGCCCGCGGTTCGGGAAGCTCTTCCCCAACACCGGCGGGAGCCGCCGGCGCCGTTGTCGCGGTTGATGCGGTCATGGACATCCCGAGCTCGAGCCGCGTGCGGTGGCGGCGCTCGCCCTCCTTGCTCGGCAGGGAGGGCCACGCGCTCGAGCCGCGCCAAGCCGAAGTTCTTTTTCGAGCTCTTCCAGCCGGCCTTGATGTGATCGACGGGCGGTCGCGCCGGCGCGCGGGCGGAGTTCGCGGCGTATGCTCGAGTCGCCGGAAGGATGGCTATTGAGCGCTCCCTCGGGGTGTGGCACATGTAACACCGGGCGTGTGGGGTCGCAGCCTGTGAGGCTCATTCCGTCGAGGGCGAGCGCTCGAAGCCGCGGACCGTGGCTCGCCGCTTCATCGCCCCAAAAGAGGGGAGACCCGCCGCCCGTCGGTATCTTGGCGTATGCCGCCGTGAACTCGCCCACCGACGGCGCCTCTCTCGGCAAGCCGAGGACGACGTTGGCGACGGGAGAAGGTGACGCCACGGAACCGAGCCGCGTGGAGGCTCGCGTCCCGGATGTCGGGAGGAGATCCTGATCGGGACGAAGAAGGTCCGCCGCCGTAGCCTGATGGGACCGGGGCGGGCTCGGTGGAGCCCCGCCCCATGTCGGCGAGGACGGAGGTCGGTGGCGCCACGGAGACGCGCTGGGATGTCCTTACGCCGCATCGGGCGGGTGAAGACGGCTCCCACGAGGGACTCCTCCGGGCCGGCGCCGGTGAAGTCGGCGGCCGGCGCGCAAAGACGGGCGCTCCGGCCGGCGGTGACGAGGAAGAAGCCATCGGTGGAAGATCGCCGCACCAGCCGCCCTACCGCGCGCCAACTGCCGTGGGTCTGGGTGTCGCGGCGACCACGGATCGGGCAATGTCGACCGGCGGTGCGTTCTCCGAATGGCCTAGCTCTAGAGACAATGACACAATGTTTATACCGGTTCGGGCAAAATCAGGCTCCCTAGTCCGGTGTGATCACTATCCGAGCTCGACGCTCGTACCGGTGCGTACAAGCGGATCGAGAGAGGAGCGGGCCCCAAGTCTCGTGATTGAGGCTAGTGCCAATGAGGGTGAGTGAGGGTGTTTGAGTGTGTTCTCTCGCCTCCTCACCAGAGTCCCCGCCCCTCCTTTTATAGTGGCAAGGGGAGCAAGACATATGAGCTCTCGAGATGAGGTGGGAGGGCATAGGACAAGGAGCCATGGAGCGGCGGGTAGGTGAAGGAGCTCTTGAACGAGCTCGTTGATTGGCCAGAGTTCTCTTCGAGCTCTCGGTAGCTTTGGATGTCGGAATCGCCGTCGTCATACGCGGGAATCCGGGCGGGGTGATGATCATGCGCGCACTGTCTTCGATCGTAGTTGGAAGCCGCCTCTTCGGCATGGGAAGGGCGGCCATCTTCGCCGACGCCGAGATGCGCCCGCATGCGTTCGTCGAGGACCGTAGTGGAGTTGTTGGATGTGACGGTATGGCGAGGGAGCTCTCCCGGCGAGCTCTTTGGCCGGGCAGAGTCGCCTTCGAGCTCTTTGGAGACTGGATGTTGAAATTGGCCGCCGCCGTACACGTGAATCGGGGTTTGGGCGGTGGCCTGGCGTCGTGTAGTTCTTAATCGTGGTAGGAACCGATCCCGCCGACATGGGCGCGGCCATACCATGGATGAGGCCGGGCGCACGCCGACCGCATTTGAGGAAACCGTATGCGCGCCAAGTTGGAGTTGATGGGGTATGGCGGTGTGATGGAGAGGACCTCCTTACGTCAGAAGGCCGCGTGGCTACGCATTCTGTCGTGGAGCAATTGGCCAACTCCGCATTTGCCGGCTTCACACGGAAGATAGGCGAGCTCTTCCGCGGTCGCGGATCCGTTGAGCTCGAGCTCGGGCGAGGCGGAAGAGGTCCTCATGTAAAAGGTCGTCGTCGTGCGGACGAGCTCATTCGGGAGAGCTCGCCGAGGTGAGGATGTGTCCCTTTGGTTACGAGAGCTCATGCGCGTCGGTCCGCAACGGCGAGAGGCTCGCCCACGAGCGGAGCTCTTTGGAGGATAGTGCGCTCTTCGCATTGGCCGAGCGGCTCTTAGCTTGCTGATGTCGAACAGGGAGCTCATCCTTAGCGTCCCGAATATCGATCCCCCACACCTATCGTGGCGTCAGTTTTTTGTTTATTTTTTTTTTTTTTTTTTGTGTTTTTTATGACCTTTATTTCTAAGAAGATAAGAAACAAAACAAGGAAAGCAGGTGGACCTCGAGAGGCACCAGCCCGCCCACCACAAATAGCCGGAGAGACGGAGAGAGTAGCTTTCAATTTTTCTAAATTTATTTGAAGCTCAATCTTTTTTTTTAAGGCAAACAAGTTTTGTAAAGCCTTTTGAATATTTTTGGTAAACTGGAGATTGACACTAAATATTGAAAATAGACTTTTAAACTTACTTCCAAAGATTATATAGTTCCACAAATTATATATAATAGTAGGTGATGGTTGCATCCACATAGTTGAGACAAAGGTGTTTGTTCTCCTAAAATATGATTTTAAATTGATGACAATCACATTTGATCACTTTTGTCATGAGCTATTGTCACAAAGGGTGGAAAGAGCACAAGGTCATGGTTGTTTATGACTAAAACACATTTTAGTCACAAACGCTTGTCATCCATTGAAAATTTGTCATAAACGCATTATTTTTGTGACTAAAAAGTACTTTGTCATATGTAGTTTGTCATAGAAGGCTAAATTTCTTGTAGTGTAACTACAGTGTAATATTAGAGGTCATGTTGATGTCTTAATAATAGAATGATATTTATATAAGCAGATAAAACATTAGAGGTGACATCGTTGTAAAGAACAGTGCGAGGAATGAATGAAAGCTATTAAGCACGTACCGGCCATTTGCCGCTTCGAACAGCTTCAAGCTTCTGCAGGGCGAGCAGGGGCACCTGGTTTTCTACCAAGATCATGTCGGATCGGATGCGTGGCCACAAAGAAAGTAAACCACGCTCACTGAAGATAGGGTCGTAGGGCTCATAATCAGCTTCTGAGGCACTCCTTGTACATGTAACCGTCGTCATGAACTCTAGCAAGAAGCCCCCGTCCCAGACCATCACCTCCACGAAGCGATCTGTATGAGCGCCACGCCATTCTTCATCTAGACCATCGTAGGCTTCCTGCAGCTTGTCAGCAACTTCCTTGATGGCCTCGACGAAGTCAGACAGTGGCTTTTTGGACCGCTCAACCATGTGCTCCATCAGCCGGCGCTTGTGCTCCTCCATGGGCTGCAGGGACTTGTCACCATGATGGAAAGGACCAAGCGACACCACCTGAGGTTTGTATGCCTCGGCTTTGGTCATGCTCTTCAGCCAGTCCGGCACCCGGTAGATGGAGGGCCCCGTCCACCGTATTGGGTCGACGAGTTTCTTCCTCTCCTCGTTAGAGTTAGGGGCCAGCATCTTCGCCTCCGCTACCAATTGCATCTGCATCCAGCAGCTGCTCCATCGTAGCCTCACAAATTGGCGGCGCAAGCAGGGCCAGCATCTTCGCCTCCGCTACCATCTGCATCCAGCTGCTGCTACTAGTTTCATCCGCTTTGGACACGGATCTCTCTATCACCTTCTTCGATGTTTGCTCGGATTTCTCCATAGATTCCTTGCCTTTTACTGTACCCTTAAAAAAAATGTGCCAGTATTTTCCGTGAGCGGCAGGGGGTCAGTAGGAGCTCGTGCTCTTGCACCCTGTTCCTAATAAAAAAAAAAAACTTCGGAAGCTTCCCAAGCAAATTAGAGCTAAAACTGAACCAACCTGCTTCTCGGCAAGCGGCGCGATCCTTCTCACCACCTTCTCCTCTGGTTCCGCCTCCTCTACCATCTGCACCAAGCTGCTGCTACCATCCTCGGCTCTGATGGACACGGATCGTCTCTCCATCCCATTCTCCTCTGTTAGCTCGGTTCTCTCCATCACTTCTTCTCTGCTAGCTGCAACAGGCTCAGGATCGTTTAAGTTCGTTGTTGTTTACTCCCTCCGGTCCAGTTTATCCCGGCGCACAAGGCTATATATATATATACCAGGTAACAAGAAGGTTACGGAGGCGCTGCTGGCCCCGTTAAGGGTTGTTTGGATGCATGTATTCATTATTGGAGTGAAACTTAATTTAACGGCCCTCCAATTGGATGCAATCAATTACCAAGAGAAAGTGTAGCTTGTACAACCCCCACGTCGTCCGTACGGGAGAGTGGTGACTCACCCCCACCGCGCTGGCCTCCCCCCGCCGCCACTGCGCTCCGGCTAGCGGCAGCAGCAACCCGCGGCGGTGCCCAACAAGGCTCACCCCACAACTTTTCCAACACCTCCCTCCCTTCCCCTTCGATCTCTGCTTCCCGGTGGATGGATGGCTGGAGATGTGCGAGATGGCTGGCGTCGAGCCGGATCCGTGGGCATCCGGTGCGGATCCGTACCTACCAGGCCAAATCTGGCGTGTTGGGCGGCACGAGCACCTGCTCCCGCTCCCTCGTTGTTCAAGGAGGCGCCCGACGACACTACTAGAAAACCCCCTTGTAGCTACGTTGTATTTGTAACGCCATTAAAAGCGCCTCTACATTAGCACATAAATACATTATTTGACACAATTTCAAAAACGTATCGAAGTGTTATGATATTTAACACGCTTTCACCGTTAAGAGATATCTAAACACATTTTTGACGCGCTATTGAAATCGTTGTAAAAGCGACACGGTTAGACACGCTTTCAACTGTCAGTAACCTTTACACATGTTTTAAAGTGCATCTCAAAATCGCCAATAGGCACCTAAAGATGCTTTTTGACATGGAACTAAAAAACGTATAGAAATGACACATAGTTAGACACGCTTTCAACCGTGAGTACTATGAAGACACGCCGTAAAGCGTATCAAATAACCGTCCTTAGGGATGTAGAGATGTTTTTATGTGATACCGAAAACATTTCTATTTGATATGAAATTAGGTATGCTTTTTAACCATTACTAGCTGATAGAAACATTTTAATGTGTATTAGAAATTTGTCCTTAACCATGTAGAGACATTTTTTGGTGTGAAATTGAAAATATGTAACCTACTGAGGGGGCTATAAGATGACATGGTATATTATTCACCAAAGTTGATGTGGCGTCTACTATAATTTGTTTCTTTAAAAATATATTATTTCTATGCTACGTAGCTACTCTCTACACGGTGAGCATTGAAGGGCAAAAACTAAAAAGTGAAAAAATATTGTGCATATATATAGCCTAGGACCTTTGGAACAAAAAGCAAAGCAACAAACCACTAGAAGAGCGAACAAACCTGTGAAAAATATTGAAAAAAAAAAGTGTGGTACATATAGGAATCGAACACCGCACCTGTCGAAGAAAACCCCGAGCATGCAATGAACCGGGACAAGCTTGCTTTTCTATTTTTATGGAACCATATGTCCTTCTTACATTTTATTATTGGTTATGCTGCATTTGAATAATCAGGATGCTGACAGCGTCTAGCTATTCTGGTTAGTGCCAATCCATAGATAAAAACTCTCTGGTACACTTATAGTTTTTATTATACACTGGGACAAGATAGTGCATTCATTGATAAATGGTCCTTCTAGGCAGCTCGATGGTCTTTTCCTTAGTCCAACTTCTTTAATGTAAGTAATTAGTTCATTTCTGGATTGCTTTTTTTGGCTGATAAACTCAAAGGCAATATATAGAGACGATTCCATAATTTTAAACCACTTGATTCCTCATCATCTGTACTGTTTTGTTCTTCTTTTCAGAAAGGTGACAGTTATGACCATGAGTGTACTGATGATGGCATCTCCAAAAATTATGTTTCCAAACATACTGATGGCATACATGAAGACTCAATGCTGATGTGAACTCTCCAACAAATGAAGCACAGGTAACATACTTTGTTCTAAATATCATTAGCTATAATATCAAGCCAAGCAGCAGCATCAATCTATCCAAAAAGTACACTGGACAAACTGAAGTCCATACATCTACACCACGTGAGCAAACAACTTCTTCAAAGGTATTTGCCTTCTATTCTAAAAATCTTAATTAGCACGCTCCTTTGTCTATACTACTATTCACTTGAAATCTGCTGAAGCATAAATTCTTGAAACAAATCATTTTACAAGTATGCTGCACACGCTTCATCCATTCCTATGTGTAGACGGTTGAGCTTCTTATCTTACATCAGATTTTTGGTTATTCATTCATCTAACACATGTTCCGTTGTAGGTGAAGAAAGCTAGAAGTTCATCTCATACCAGCAACAAGTTGGTACCCACAGCACGTGGATAAAGCTAGATGGGAAGCAAAGTACAAGTTTTAAAGTGAACAGGATAGGTTTTAGTTGTTACAAAAAAAAAATAGTTAAGTAATATTTTTTTATGATATTGGCACTTTGTCTATGCTTCTCTGCGAACAGAATTGTCTCTATTGAGTAATGGATATGTTGGCAATTGAATTAGTCATATTCTTGATGTTTTGTCAAGGCCAAATGCAATATCATTCATGCTTTACTTCCCATTATTAATCATAGAAGAAAATACAAAATAAAATAACCTAATTCCAATTTAAAAAACACATACTCTTTGGGACGTATTAAAGCGTTACAATACAACATGTCTACTACTACTACATACAAAATATAGATGTATGTATGAAATTGTTTCTATAGGTATTAATACACACTATGACATACTATAAAAACGTATCGACATACGTAGACACGAAAATAAAGATGCGGCTACATTATTGTTTTTACTTTTTTGTTAACACGTGTTTAGGGCGTTACAATAAAACGTGTCATCTGCCACGTCACCTCTCCACGTCACCTTGCCATGTCACCTACCACATCACCTTGACACGTCACCTGCCACGTCACCTTGCCACATCACCTACTATATGGTCTCTATACTCCTTAATGCGCAATAATGCGTCACTACAAAACGTTACTATAGTAGCGAACCACCCAATTGTGAATGTATCTACAATATTGTTTCTACAGTTGTTTCACACGTGATGAAACGTCAGCTGTCTGACGTAACAACACTAATAGAAACGTGTTATACGTGCATCTATAAAAGCGTAACAATGTGTCTAGACATGCATCTAACGTGTCTAGGAAACGTCTATTCATCTAATATATACGCTTGCGAAAATCGTCTCTATAGAGGCGACACGGTCCATACGAAGACGCTTCTAATACGCTTTCATAAAGCGTGCCTATATCTCTATAGAGACGTGTGAAAGCGTGTCTATTACCTAAAAAAAGCGTAGCTACAGGGGGGGTTTTCTAGTAGTGCGAGGGCGACGGTCCTCCTGCGAGCGCCGTCGGCGGTCAGCAGCGGCCGACCGTATCTGCCCCTACCATGAGGGTTTGGTTCTCCCTCCTGGTGGCTTCCTTTGGGTGTAGGCGACGGACCCTTCCTTCACCCCCTCTGGTGGGGTGGTGGTCACTTTCCTCGGTGTGCTTAGGCGGGCCAACCGGATTTGCCCATCCTAGGCTCGGATCCGGTTTCCCAAGGGCTGGCCCCCTTCTGGTGCTTTGGTTTAGTTGGTGGCCGGCGAGCTTGGGGCCAGATCTACCTCCCGGTGCTCACCGGTGACCGGGTCGGCCTGTGACCCCCTAGGCATTTTGGGTGTGATATTTCACAAGCCAGTCACTCTACTAACTTTGAAGAATGGCTACAACATCGAGAGCTCATACAACAGCTTGAAGGGCCAATTTATCAAGAGCGAAAAATTGGGTCAAGAGCGAGAAATTGGCTATTATATGACTCCAAACATTGTGTTTATCTATAATAGGACTCCAAACATGTGTTTTTCTATAATATGACTCCAAACATTGTGTTTCTCTAACGGTTTGTTATTATAGGACTCCAAATGTTTGCTTCTCTCTGACGTTTAGAGTCCTATAGCATCCAATTAGGTTTGTATCCAGCTACCTTAAACTCGTAATAGAGATTCATCGTAGATCAGTAACAGGGTACTGTAGCCCTCGCTGTGGAGAGTGGAGTCAAGTCTCTCCAAGCAGGCAGGTGGCTCCTTCTTCACATGGCTGCAGGTGGCCTTGGCGTTTGCTGTGACCTGTGAGCGATAGTGACAATGCACGCATGGTACATGCCCTCGCTCCACCGGGCACCGGCACCAATAATGCACGCAACGCATGGTACCATCACCGTGGACCTGAGCTTCTCAAGTCGTCGCGCAAAAAGGCGTCCTAAGCTATACAGTATGCTCCTACAGTCCTCCACATGGCTGATGGCCCAGTACTACTGTAGCTAGCTGTGAGGAACGAGTGGTGATGGTGCATGTCCTCTGCACTGCGCAGCACCAATGGCGCGCCCTCTGCGCTGCACCAATGGCGCTTCGCGTTGGCGATGCGGATTCAGTCAGATTCAATTCAATTCAATTGAAGTCCCGCACCAATCGCCACGATCTGAATTGAAGTTTGCAATTTGCATCCGTCGTCGTCCTCTCCTGTCCTGTGGTTACCAGCGTGGTGATTTGGTAAGAGTAATCATTAAGCTAGTCTTACTGACAAGTTCAATGACATAGTTTGATACTTTGAAAAACAACTGTCATATTGTATAGAATGAAATAAAACACGGATTGCATTCTATAGTTTTAAAGACATTTAATTCCATGACTCACAGAGTTATTAATCGTGTCAAAGAGTTCATCAAACTCACTTCTTCTCTCTTTTTTCACTAGTAACGGAATTCTTTTTACGTGGCGGGCGTTTTTTTTTTTACGTTGCGGGCACAGCCGCCCGCCGCTTGGTAAAGTCACGGTTAATCGTGGCCATTACCGTGGCGGGCACATTCTTTTACGTGGCGGGCGTTTTTTTTTACGTTCGCGGGCACAGCCGCCCGTCGCCTTGGTAAAGTCACGGTTAATCGTGGCCATTACCATGGCGGGCGGCCGTGCCCGCCACGGCAAATATCATTAACGTGGCGGCAACTTAACACGCCATACGATTAATGAAAGTTTGCGTGGCGTGTCGGCGTAAACTGCCCGCCCGCGGTAAATATAAGCTTTCTCTCTCCTCCATGAACATGGATCTAGATCTAGAGGGAATCAAAAAATATAAAAAAAAAAAAAGATTAAGGGAGGATTAGAGAGACTTCATATACTACTTCGTGTCTTTTTCTCTCCCAAATCCAAGCTCAAACTCCCGATTCAAAAATTTAGTCAATTTTTACGGCAACCCCCCACCCCACAAGTTGGAAGAGGAAGACCGTGAAGAAGAAGAGAGGGGTTGGCGCCCACATTTATATTTTCTGGAATTAACCGTGGTGGGCGCTCAAACGCCCCGCCACGGTTAATCAATTTACCGTGGCGACGCTCTGGCGCGCCGCCACGGTTAATTAATTATCTTATCGTGGCGGCGTGTAAGGGCGCCCGCCATGGTTAATGTAACACCCCCGGTGTTTGGCTCACATATTGCATTGCATTGCATGAGCATAATCATCACTTATGCATGCATGTTCATAATGCATCTCATTTCATGTTTGAAATTCAAATTTAATACTTCTTTATGAGTGGTACGCTCATGGTCATTGTGGTAGGTATTTTCTAGGGTCATGTTGGTGCTCTAAGTAGCTTGATCATGTTTGCTTGTCTTTGGATCAAGTCCAATATGATGTGGTTAGGGTATAGGGTGGTTTTTAGTTTTATCATTTCATGTGAATTTCAAATTTAATTTTAGAACTCAAAATCTAGGTTGAATTGGGTCGAGGTCCCTTTATATGAAATGTGTAGAATTTTATTCTCTACATTTCATATTTTGAGACCCTAACCTAGTTCAACTCGGTTTTTTGAAATTCCAAGTCAAAATGGTTTGAAAATCAAATTTCATGTTGATTTTCATTTCGAAATTTTTAGTTCAAATTTCTGGGCCGAATTTGACAAAACTTCCTATATATGAAATGTCAAGAATTTTATGAGGAACATTTCATCTTTTTGGGGTCATGACGACCTGATTTGGCTTATTTTGAGAGCTTTAGGCGAAATTTCAATTGGTTTCAAAATCTAAAAAAAAAAAAGAGGCAGGGAAGCGGACTGGGTCGGCCCATTTGGCCCAACCGCCATGCCCTTCGTGGCCTCGGTGTCCGCCATCCATCGGCCCATTTGCGGCCGGCTGCCAGCGTGTCGCCGCCCGGCAGACGGACGCTTGACACGAAAGTGGTCAGCCCGTGTCAAGGTCTGCTCGCTCCCCACCGCCTTTCGCCGGCTGATTTAAGCCCTTCTACGACGCCTCCGCCTCGGCTTTTCCATCCGCCATTCCGTCGTTCCGCTCGCCGCCGTATTTCGCTTGGCGCCGCCAATCGCCCGGCGGCGCCCAATCTCTCCGCCACCAATCCCGCCTCCACTCTCCCTCTCACCACACCATCTAGACCACCCGCTTGGCCTCGGCCGGCTTCGCCCGGTCGCCTCGCGTCGTTGCCGCCCGGCCAAGCATTTGCGGCCCGTGCGCGGGCGCCCCGCACGCCAGCGTCGTCCCCGTCAATTCAAGGTCCTCCCCACCCCCCAAGTTGGAAGAGGATGACCCGTGAAAGAAGAAGAGGGTTGGCAGCCTGCATTTATACTTTGCTGGGATTGACCATGGCGGGCGCCGTAGCAGCTCCGCCCACGGTTAATCAATTTACCGTGGCGGGCACGTTATGTGCTCGCCACGCGGTTAATCGGCTATCTTCCGTGGCGGGCGTGTAAAGCGCCCGCCACGGTTAATTGATTAACCGTGGCGAGTGGCCGCCGTCCGCTGGCCGCTAAGGGACCCGTGGCGGGCAAACCGTGTGCCCGCCACGGTAAAGATTTGTAGTCATCATGTAAAATAATTTTTTTACTAGTGTTTATTAAAAACACTATCATACCATCAAAAATGCTTATGTGGCAGTCTATTTAAAGCAAATGACAGTTTGATGAACTCTTCAATATGTAAATGGACTAAGATTATACAATTCCTCCTCCTCTCCTTTCTTGTTAAATCACCACACTATGCACATGCCTTTTTAAAAAATTTATCCGAAACTGTTGTGTGCGGGGAAATAGGGCCTAGGATGACGACCCACGAGGCCCAAGGGGGACCGGCACCGCACCGATCGCTTCAGCCGGCGCCGCGCCCCTCCTCCGCCTCCCTTCCTCGGATTCTTCGGAAATTAATCGGGGAATAAAGAAAGAGTTTGCTTAGGATTATCTTAGAACTTTTGGTGTGCAAGGGGATATTTCATCTATAAGGAAGACCCTTATTAGGAAAATAAATAGGATTGCTTGTAAAAAAGGTTTTTCCAATCATATAAGAAAACATTTGAGAGATTGCTTGGTTTACAAGTCCCACTAGCCGAGCTATAAAAGTAAGGGGTCTCAGAATCTTTCAGTCAACAAGCAATAAAGAAATTTATCTACCTTCCTTCTCCTCTACCTCGCGCCACCGCCCCCCCATTGCCGCCATGGCCGCCGCCGCCCCGCCACCCCACTCCCTCCCCGCCACCAGCCACCGCCCAGCCACCGCCTAGCGCCGGGTCGCCGCCCTCGCCCGGGCGCACTGTGCCACGTGTCACCCCCTCGGGTTTGATCCGGTTTGTGATACCGTATCCGAGGCCACTACGATCCACCCACCACCATGGACGCCAAGACGAAGAAGATGCTGACCGAACGGGGAAGCAATTCTCCACCTTCACCACCCGTCTCGACACGCCGCCCGATCAAGTTCTTGTCCTCTCCGTACTCGATCCGGCAGAGGCACGACAGATCAAGCCGGGCCGAAGGAAGCCGAGGAGTCGCTGAAGACAGTCATGGAGGACTCCGGCCGTGCCTTCATCAAGGCAAGAACGGACGGGGGCAAAAACGTCCGCCAACGATCCAGTCCAAGCAGGTGATCTAGAGAAGATGCCGCCAACTTCCTCGCCGAAGCCATCGCCCGGGAGGGGCGCTGCCGACCGGCGCATGATGCGCCGCCCTCCCACGCCCCGAAAGCACTTCCCAGCCTCGCACCTCGTCTGCATAATCTGTCCCTTCCCAACATATGATGGCAAGGACGATCCACTTCCATGGCCCAATCGCTGCGAGCAATTCTTCAGGGGACAAGGTATGCCAGCCACAGAGCAAGTCTAGTATGCTCAAAATCATCTCACGTGAAGAGCACAAAGATACATGAGGTCGTCCTAGGAGAAGGTGCCGATAGATTGACGAAGCTTCGCCCGGACATCAACGAACGCCGCCCACCCACCAAAGCGTAATCCACACGGGTGAACCGCATCGCGAGGAAGACAAG
This sequence comes from Hyparrhenia diplandra, assembly GCA_015847255.1. Lineage (NCBI taxonomy): Eukaryota > Viridiplantae > Streptophyta > Magnoliopsida > Poales > Poaceae > Hyparrhenia > Hyparrhenia diplandra. The sequence goes on along the minus strand of JADLZK010010237.1, from coordinate 60,346 downwards.
CACAAAGGATGAGTACACGGAGCAGTTCTCGGCGCGACGGGCGCTGCAGGACATCTCGACGACAAGCAGCCGGGTCAACATCTACACGGCGGGACTAGGAGAACCGCTTGAAGACCGATGTCGAGCCGCAAGATCCAAAGGACATGGAGACGCCCATGTCCCTTGCCAGAGCATACGAGCGCCACCGACCATCCTCTACAACTCCGGCAAGCCGTCCCCAAAGAATGGGGCAAAGCACCCGCACCATCGCCCTCCGGCGCCCTACGCCGACAGCGGCACCACGGACATCAACACCGACACGGCCGTTCAAACGGCCGACACCGGAGGAGATGACGGAGCGACGCAAGGCGGGATCAGTGCTTCAAACGTGATGAGCCGTTTCACACGCGGTCACAAGTGCAAGCACATGTTCGACATCACGATCTTCGCCGACTTCAGCGGCGACCGGGAGGGCGCCGCCACGGCGACGTCATCGGCGGACGGCGCCCGACCTCGGGGTCCTATTCGGGGACCCCAACTCCCCGGTACGTGGTGCACATTCTCTCTACCTTGTCGGCATCAGCTCGAGAACAAAAAGTCGGCATCGCCGCCGACTTGGGAGCCACACACAACTACATCAACCCTCGTGTGGGTGAGCACGGCCAGAATGCGCGCTCGGCAGGCGTGTGTTGATCACCGCGGGCACGGCGTGACCGACATGCCGAGCGCCAAGCTGACGTACCGCCGCATCGACGCGGACGCCCTTCGACATCGACGCCTATGTCATGCATCGTGGGCAACGACGCCGACGTCATCCTTGGCATGCCCCCCTGGCAAGCCCGAAGGGTGACATGGGACTTCGCCACCAACGAGCTCACAAGACTACCCGTAGCGGCAACGCCCGCGACATTCACGTCAGCCCCTCCTCCACGCACGCGACACGCCCCCGGACGGACTACTCGGTGTGGCATCTTCAGCGGCACTCGGGCTTCGCCCCGGGTTGGATTAACCGTCCGACATTAACGCCCTTGGACCTCCACGACACGTCGATAGGAGTCTTCGTCCGGGGCCACGACAGGCGACATTGGAGGACCGAAGACTCGGCGGATGCGCCCTCGGCGTCACCACACACGAAACCGCCGCATCACCGGACGGTGGAGGGGCGGCCTCCTTCTCTTCGGCGGCCGCTTCTACCTCGACTTCCTCACCGCTACTACCGGACCTGGAGGCTACGCTTCGAGGAGGGTTCGCAAGACGAACTTCATCGCTGCAGGCGCCTACACGACGCCACCGACAACAGCAGCGCCAACCGCCATCCCCTTTGGGCGGCATCCGCCACCTGGCGCCACCACGTCGGCCCGGCTAAGTCGTCTTCTTTTGGCGGCATGGACCGCCTCTTCCTCACCATCGACAAACGTCCACATCGATTCACGATGCGGGCGGGGAACACATCGCCTCTCCCTCGTCCATGTTCGACGCGTCCCTCCTTCATATGCGATGCGATCTTTGAATCTTTTAACACCCCCTACTCACCGTGACATCACTATTTGGCCCTCCCGCCCCTCTCGTTGGTGTCTATTAACGCGAGCAGAGAAATCCGCAAGCGCCGCGGATACCGATGTAGCTTTCACCCGGGTATTCCGAGTATCGATTTCCACGGGAACGTGAAGTGTACTAGAAAGGTTTAGAACGTCCTAAGATAATAATGGTAATGATGTGGGAAGAGAGGGTTAAGTTTTCTAAGTATTCTAATGAGATCTATATGATCAAAGGCTCACTCTACTTTACTTACGTCGAACAACGGTACCGTCCCCGATCCTCGAAAAAGACTGGGAAAGGGTGATCGGGGAAGGCCGCCAAAAAGCTCTACGAATCACCAACCCGAACGTGGTGGATTACAAAGACCCTGACAGGGCTGTCACCCCGGGCTACCACAACTAACCGTGGGATTGGGCGCAAACTCGGGTAAACTCTAGTCTAGACACCACGTCTACACTATCGATTACTACTCTAGCCACGTCACGATAACTAGAGCACTCAATACGGCGGAGATCCAAAGAAATATAGTAAAGTAAGAACCGAAAGTAATTAAATAGAATAAATAGAAATAATAAATGAAGAACCCGGAGATTGCTTGAAGACGAACTTGTTGCGGCGAAGTACAATGATGATGAAAATCCGACAGTCCGGATCTCCAACTTTCTCCTCGCCTCTCTTCTTGATCTTACAACTAGATGAACTAGAAGAACTAGAACTAGAACTAGAACTAGATGAACTAGACAACTAGAGGGACCTCTCTCTCTTCTAATATGAAACCCTAGATTTTTCTCTGTTGATAGCTAATGAGGAGATGATGTCTCTTGGGGGCCTTTTGGGCTGCTTATATAGTCCGAAGGAGGTGCCAGTGTTGGACTTAGATACATCTCGTACTCCACCGTCGCCCTCGGATCAAACCGACATTAAACGAGCGGATTAGATTGCGTCTTAGAGGCGGTTGGAGAAGCTTCGAAGCGGGCTGACTTGGCGGAGGAGGCAGGCCGATCGGCCTGTTATTTGGGCCGATCGGCCCAGGGTGGGGCCCACCCTGGGTCCTGCGGTGCGTCGTGGCTTCTGGAGTCTTCTAGATGATGTTTTCTTCGGTGTCAAGTTCGGTCCACGTCGGGATTAATCCGGAGCCTTCTAGAGTCTTTCTCGGAGTTGGATTGCGTTACGAATTCTGTCGTTTTCCTGTTAAGTCCCTGCAAATCACAACTTTACCAAAACTCATGGAAATCATTAGTATAAACCCCTAATAAGATTATCTAATTATATTTTAGTCCTTTTCCATGTTTAGTTGACAAGTAAAAGTATACGTTAATATGTGTCAACACCCTCTTCGTCACTCCTCCGCCAAACGAGCGCTTCTTGTTCCTGGAGAGCCCGCCTCGCGACATGGTGCATCAACACCTTGAGGCGGGAGTTCCACGGGAGCTCTTGCTCGAGGCTCGTCGACGACGGCGTCACAACAGGGCGTGCCGTCCACCGATACATCTACCACGGCTACATCGGCAACCTCTACTATCTCTTGGAATTCGCACCATTGCGAACCCGGGAGAACATGATCCTCAGGAACCCGGTGCATGGGAAGCTGATTCTCCAGGTTGAGCTCATCATGCCAGGAGCTACAGATCTTTCCCCAAGTGTGACCGAATGGACGTTCATCCAGCCAGAGGGACGCTTGCTGGTCGGAGAAGGGGGATGTCATGTGCCGAGAAATAGGGCCCGGGATGACAGGCCCACGAGGCCCGAGGGGGACGGGCACCCCGCGCCCGCCGCCTCCCTCCCTTCCGCGGATTCTTCGAAAATTAATCGGGGAATAAAGAAAGAGTTTGCTTAGGATTATCTTAGGACTTTTGGTGTGCAAGGGGATATTCCATCTATAAAGAAGACCCTTATTAGGAAAATAAATAGGATTGCTTGTAAAAAATGTTTTCCAATCATATAAGGAAAACCTTTTAGAGAGATTGCTTGGTTTACAAGTCCCATTGGCCGGGCTATAAAAGTAAGGGGTCTGTAATCTTTCAGGTCAACAAGCAATACAGAAATTTATCTCCTTTTCTTCTCCTCTACCTGCCCCCCCCGCTGCCGCACCGCCACCAGCCACCGCCACCACCGCTGGGTGCGCCGCCGCCAGGCGCTGCCAGGCCACGTGTCACCCCGGGTTTGATCCGGTTTGTGATAGAAACACAGTTAGTTTAATATATGCAGCATTGTGTTCACGAGCTCTCCAGGCGAAGAACAGGTGTTGGATTGGCATGGCCGGCTTGCTGGTCGGCCTTACTGTTCTAGGACGTTCGATCTGCTGCATGCTAGGCCATGTATGATTTTGGGCATGCTAGCTCTTATTGTTGTGTGACCTAGCTGAATCTATATCAACAACACATTCGTCAAATTTCTCTCGTTACTAGGGATTTCCCGAAAGACCACGGTTGCGCTTATTAATTTCTCATACTGAACTATACGGAATTTACTTTTAAAATTCAAAATCAAAGTGACTATTTACGTTTTGGGCTATATATCCTTATGGACAAATGTTGCAATCCACGTGATAATTGTATTGACCATTGCAATTTTAATTAAATTAATGTTGACAAATTCATTGCATAGAAATTGTAATTAGGATATTTGTCTCTTATTCATTGATATCCACTTATTGCCGAGAGAGTGAGAGAGCATTTGTGCATGTGCTTTATGCATCCCGTTGTTCCGTTGTTCCGCTGCTGCAGCTTGTCGCCCACTACTTCGCTGGAGCTTGCCGCCGCACGGATGCTGGCTGCGTCGATGATTGTTGTTGCATAGGTCCCCTCTCATGCGGATGCTTTCCTGCTAAGCGCGTTGGCCCCATAGGCCCTCTCCCACACAGTTGCTTTGTTGTTGAGAGTGTGTCGGCCCCTTCCGCAAATGCTTTATGGTTGTAGCGATTGCAGATGCTAAAGGCTAAGCACTACGAGTGTGTAACAAACTTCAACGAGTAGTACGCTGATGCAGGGTTTCTTTTGAGCGCGAGCATTTCATGCATATCCTGTAAAAGCGAGCTCGTGTTTGTATTTCAAATTTCTCTCTTAATAGTTAATATAGAAACGCATAACCCTTTTGCGTGATTGAGAAAAACTACCCTCCAATGTGTGTTTGGATGTAAGTTTTTCTCAATAGCATGTACCCTCCTAAAATTTTATTAGAGTACCCCGGCGCACATGTAACACCCGAAAATTCTTTTTTGCTAAATATGGATTAAAGATGTGCAAATATTATTTATTTAGAAAAAAAAAAATCGTTGGACAGCTACCTCACAGCTACAGTAGCGGCGCTACAGTAACAGCCCAAGCCCATTAAAGTTGTCGGCATTGTTTTCTTTTCTTTTTTCCCTTCCCTCTTCCCATCGTGACTTGCCTGGACAACCTAGCAGCCGCCACCCACTTCTCCTTCACGGGAAAACAAAGAGAAGAGAGAAGAGAAGAGGAAGAAAAAAGGGGGCTAGGGTTTGTTGCCGTTCTTCTCCAAGTTCCCATGGCGATGACGATCCCTTCGCAACGACGTGGATAGCCGGTGGTTTGTCGTCGTTTTTGTTGGGCTTAACCTAGGTGAGATTTTGGATCATAATCCCCTTATTTGGTTCATGTTTTGTGGATCAAATCATCTAATTGGAATGGGTTTGGATGGAGTAATTCTCGAAATTCCCAAAACTGGATCTCGTCCACGATCTGAAATCCTGTCAGATTCGGTAGTTTCTGTTCGTCGCTGTTTTAGGGCATCTTAGTGGCCTCAATAAATTTTGACGAAGTGGAAACATTTGTAGAGGACTTCAATACCTTTCTTTTGACACCAATATCACCCTCATAGCCTCTGTGTTTTTGGTTACAGCCATTCTTTGACGGCTGTTTTGCAGTGATGAAATTCTGGACAGATTCTAGATTTACCCAGTTTTGGCCCCCGTAACAGAGGAATTTGAACTTGTTATCTGAATACGAATTGTAGAGGTTTTCTTAAGCTTTCCAGATTGGTATAGAACTCAATTTTGTGACTTATATATCTCCAGTTTTCAATTTTACAAGACTGCTGTCCTATTTTGACTGACAGAAAATTCAGTTAAGATGCCTAGATGTTTATGCTATTTTCTAGACTTCTTATGCCAAATTTTATAATACGGAAGTTGTAGATAAATGAATGTTCTATGTTCTGGTAGATTTTGGGAATTTATTATAATATGGATATTTGTCTAAGAAAAGATAAGAATCCGTGCTGCTGTTACGATCGGTAGCGAGACGGTAGATGTCCAAATAGTGGGTTTGGGATGCTTTATGGTGTATCTTGATTTCTTGATTTGTTTGTATGATGGAATTGGTATTGGGATATGCTTTTGGTCAGGTGGTGTACCTCGGATCGTGCGTAGCTCTCATTTTTGATCTTCGTTGAAGGCAAGTAAACGTGGGCGATGTGGTCCACATGCTTTAGCTTGGTTATTTGAATTGCCTCCACTTAATTTTAATATTTTACACTAGCAATATAATCTGAATCTTGAAGTTATTTTTATTACTTTGAAGTATTATGAATCCTTATCTTGTGGAGTCAATGTTGAATTATGAAGTACATGAATTACTCAATGCAACATTTGCATTTGCACTCTTTCCATTGATATGTATTTGAAGAAACCGTAGCCAAATTGGTGCGGTAAGTACCGGTACAGCAACACACATTGATGAGCATTGTGGTTGCAGCCTTCACTCCCTCTTGTTGGGATGTGTGGGTAGAAGTGAAGTCATGCATTGCATCATTCTCATTTGCATCGCACTGTATTATTTGCAGATACATTATGAAGTATATTAAATATGTTATGGACTAATTGATCTATCTTTTACCTTGATGTACCCATTTGTGGATCTTTACTATGCTATTTAAAACTGATGTTTAACTATATTGTGATTTAAATAACCCGGTTAAGGCAGTTTGCTTGCTGAGGTTTTCCATAAACCTCACACGCGTATTATTTCCCCAGTGTTTCAGCTTGGAAGATGGATGCTTGGGATGGGAGTAGCAGCACGTGTGCACGTCACCTATGAGTTACACATATCATCAAGACACATGTGTTGTGATAATAATTATGATGACTTTAATCATGAATTAGTTGGTTTGTCTCTTGTGTGATTACATTGGATCATGTTTCGGATGGTCAAGTCGTGTTATGTTAGTGAATAATAAATTTTATTCATCTTTATTCCGTATGATTATTGTTGCTTCAGCGTACTCCTTTGTAATGGTTCGAAGTGTGGTAACTCTCCGAGAAGAGTTGTTGTTTTTTCTGGGGTGTTACAGTTGGTAATCGGAGCATAGGTTATAGTTTCTAGGCTTATGTTTTATTTATGTTAAAATTTTGAATCACTAAAACTTGACACACTTGCACTTGTAGGATGGGGACGGTATTATGTATTGCATTTGTTTTGTCTTGTACTTTCTAAGATTGTGACATGTTATTGCTATATTGATATGTTGATATTGTTGTGTGGGTTGTAGATGGCACGAGGCCGAGGTCGTGGTCGTGCTCGTGGGGGACGTGGTGAGAATGAGTCTGCTCCCGAGGCTCCTCGAGGCCGTGGTCGTGGTCGTGGTGGCCGTGGCGGCCGTGGTGGTCGTGGTCCCGAGGCTCCTCGGGACATGGCAGCAATTTTAGCAGAGATGCAAGCAATGCGAGCAGAGATGAATGCTCTCCGTCGGCTGCTCCTAGTGGTGATGGTGATGGTGGAGGTGATGATGCTAGTGAGCATTCTGCTAACAGTGATGGTGGAGACCCTCCTTCTAACACTACTGGTGGTAGTGATTCTTACGCTAGAAGGAATGTTCGGCGTCCGTTGGACTTGAGACAGTGGTGTGGCTTGCACCTAAAGCTTTTTCTTGGTAATGGTGCTCCAATTGGAGGCCGCAGATTGGCTTGCTACTCTTGTGGATCGACAAACTAGAGGCTTTCCAGATTCCTCTTTTAGATTGGGTTCGCTATCTTTGGACAGCCGCTTTGAAGGGCGAAGCTCTTGTGTGGTGGAGGAATGTGTTATCTTCTCGAAATGCTACATCTAGTGTTTGTAACTTGGAAGGAGTTTGTTGGTCGGTTTGAGAGGAAGTTCTACCCTACCGCTTTTGTGTGGATAAGATGAAGACTCGGCTTGAGAGGTGCCATCAAGGAAAGGGTCTGCGTGGCGTAGTATGAGACTGCTTTCAACAAATTGTGCGCTTTGTTCCTCATGTGGCGCATGATGAGTATGAGAAGGCAAGAATTTTTAGGCAAGGCTTGAAGGCATCTATTCGGCGTGTTCTTGGTGCTTTCCCTATAGTGGACTTTCGCTCAGTTGTTGAGCGTGCTTTGGGAGTTGAGGTGCAGGATGAGTTCACCGAAGAGCTTAGAGCTGAGGAGGAGCTAGAGATCAGCAGGGTCAAAAGGATCAAAAGGGGCAGAATGGCCAGACTGGAGGTCCTATGCAAAGGAAGAACAAGAACCGTCGTCATCATCCTTATGGTGGTAGCTCTTCTCAGTCTCGTGGTTCAGGAGGTGCTTCTGGTGGTAGTTCTATTCGGTACCGAGCTATTGTGAAGCCAGGCATGGGCTTGGTCTGTTTCCGATGCGGTGATGCTCATCGGCGCGCGGATTGCCAGTGGACTGGTCGGTGCTCTAGGTGTCACAAGGAGGACCACAAGGAGGTGGTGTGCAGGCAGAATCCTAATAGCAAGGTTAGATGGGAGCAAGTTTCTTCTACATCTAGTCAGCATGGTTCCGCTCACATGTTGGCTAATGGTTCACAAGCACAACAGCTACCTGGACCCCCTGTGCAGCAGTTCTTACCTGCACCCCCTGTGCAGCAGTTCTTACCTGCACCCCCTATGCAGCAGTTTCTACCAGCTCCCCCATTGACTCCCATGGGTGGGCATTCACTTGCACCTAGTTCTGGTGGTGCGTATTGGTTTCCTCGAGCTTCCACTCCTTCTGCTCCACCACAGTGGACTGCTACACCCCTGGTTTTCGCTGGACCCTCTACATCGACTGGGGCTTATGCTATGCCCTCAAGTGATGGGCGTGATCGTGGTGATGTGGTGACAGGTACTATCTCCGTTGATTTTCATGATGCATATGTCCTTTTTGATTCTGGAGCTAGTTTCTCTTTTGTTTCGGAGGGTTTTGTGGGTCGTGACCGGCATTTCAGTTCAACAGATTAGCCAAGCAATTACAATAAATTCTGCTAAAGGCCCTCTATCTAGTACTTTTGTGTGTCCTGGTTGTCGTATTAGCATAGCAGATGAGGATTTCGTGGCTAATCTAGTGATTATACCCCTGGATTCGTTTGATGTTATTCTTGGGATGGACTGGCTTTCTCAGTATCAGGCTGTTATCTCTTGTTTTTGGAAGACAGTCTCTCTACAAGCTCCTTCAGGGCATGAGGTAGTGTTTCAGGGATGTGCTTTGAAGTATTCCCTTGCATTGCTTTGTTGTCTGTTTCCTGATCGCTGGTCAAGGAAGTCTGGATTTTTATGGGCCATGTGTGAGGTGAAAGAACATATCTCTTGCACAGATGACATTCCTATAGTGTGTCGGTATCCCGATATTTTCCCAGCTGAGTTGCCAGGCTTGCCTCCTAAAAGGGAGCCTCTCTTTGAGATTAAGTTGATTCCTGGAACTCAACCCATCTTTAAATCTCCTTATAAGATGGCACCCGTCGAGCAAGCTGAATTGAAGAAGCAGATTGATGATCTTCTAGCGAAGGGATTTATTAGACCAAGTGTCTCTCCATGGGCTGCTCCTGTGATTTTTGTGGAGAAGAAGGATGGTACCAAAAGGTTGTGTGTGGATTATAGAGGGCTGAATCAGGTGACAATCAAGAACAAGTACCCCTTACCTCGTATTGATGCATTGTTTGATCGGTTGAAGGGTGCCAAGTTTTTTCTCCAAAATTGATCCGCAATCTGGATATCACCGCTTGAGGATCAAGGAGGAAGACATTGAGAAGACGGCTTTTAGTACCGGTATGGGCATTTTGAGTATGTTGTTATGTCATTTGGACTAACAAATGCTCCCATTTTTTCATGGAAGCCATGAATGGGATGTTGCACCCATACTTGGATGTATTTGTTGTGGTGTTCATTGATGATATCTTGGTTTATTCAAAAACTAAGGAGGAGCATGAGGTGCATCTGAGTTTAGTTTTGGATAAGCTAAGGGAGTACAAGTATTATGCCAAACTGAAGAAGTGTGCTTTCTGGCTTTCTGAGGTTTCTTTTCTTGGCCATGTTATTAATCAGGATGGAATCACTGTTGATCCCAAGAATGTTGCTGCTGTGGTCGAGTGGGAGAGACCGACTACTGTCACAGATGTTCGTAGTTTTCTTGGCCTTGCTGGATATTATCGTCGATTTGTTCAGGATTTCTCCACTATTGCAAAGCCTATGACTAGGTTAACTATGAAGGGTGTTGCTTTTGTTTGGACAAATGGAGTGTGAGGCAAGTTTTCAAACTCTAAAGAAGAAATCGGTGAACGCTCCTATATTGGTTTTGCCCGAGAGTGGCAAGCATTTCAATTGTATACACGGATGCCTCTCGTATTGGTCTTGGTTGTGTGCTCATGCAGGGAAGGTAGGGTGATCGCTATGCCTCTCGACAATTGAGGAAGCATGAGGTGAATTATCCTACACATGATTTGGAGTTGGCAAAGAAGTGGTGTTTGCACTAAAAGATTTGGAGGCATTATCTTTATGGTGAGTCGTGTGATATCTTTACTGAGACCATCGAGTCTCAAATATATTTTTACTCGGAAGGAGCTAAACATGAGACAGGAGGTGGCTAGAGCTGATTAAGGATTATGACTTGACTATTCAAGATCATCCAGGGAAAGGCAAATGTTGTTGCAGATGCTCTCGATGGGGACAGTGTCCCTAAAGTATGCATGGCGTTGATTGGTGACTTGGACCGCATGGGTATTTCTCTTTGCTATACTGGTGTTGCACGTGAGGAGACTGAATTGTTGATTCAATCACCATTGCGTGAGAGAGTGAGAGTGGCTCAACTAGAAGATCGCTTACTCCGTGCTGTTCGCAAGCGCATCCAAGCGGGTAAACCTCGCGGTTTTAGTATGGAGGCCGATGGCACTATTTTTTTCCATGGTCGTTTATGTGTGCCACGTAAAAGCTGAGGTAAAATGGATATTTTGTGGGAAGCACATCGCACTCCATATACGGTGCATCCAAAGCGAGACTAAGATGTATCGAGATTTGAAACGAGCTTTTGGTGGAAGCGAATGAAAGTAGATATTGCCAAGTATGTAGCTTCATGTGGAATTTGTCGAAAGGTGAAGGCCGAGCATCAAAGGCCTGCTTTGGACTACTAAAGCCATTGGATATCCCCGAGTGGAAATGGGAGAAAATTACAATGGACTTTGTAGTGGGATTGCCCCGCTCACCTAGAGGAAAGGATGCTATTTGGGTTGTCATTGATAGACTTACCAAAGTGGCTCACTTCATTCCAATGAGTACAAAACACTCGGCTCGATTTGGTTCCATTGTACATGAAGGAGGTAGTGAGGTTGCACGGTGTGCCCAAATCTATTGTGTCGATCGTGATTCAAAGTTCGTGTCCAATTTTTGGCAAAGCCTAAATGATGCTTTGGGCACAAAACTTGATATGAGTACTTGGTTTCCATCCTCGAGCAGGATGGTCGATCCGAGCGTACTATTCGCACCTTGGAGGATATGTTGCGTGCCTATGTGCTTTCATGGAAGGGAAGCCGGGAAGATCATCTACCTTTAGCGAGTTTGCCTATAACAATAGTTATCGGGGCTAGTATCCGATGGCGCCATATGAAGCATTGTATGGGCGTCGATGTATTTCTCCACTTTGGCCGGGATGTGGTTGGTGAGCGCTCCTTAGTTGGTCCCGAATGGATACGACAAACTCATGATAAAGTAAGTGTTATTCGACAAAACTTGTTGACTGCTCAAAGTCGGCAAAAGAGCTATCTTGATGCTCGAAGAAAGGATTTGGAGTTTGCAAAGGGGTGATGAGGTGTTTCTAAAGGTTTCACCAACAAGAGGCATTGTTCGTTTTGGTACCAAAGGGAAGCTTAGCCCGAGGTACATTGGACCATATGTGATTACTGCTCGTGTTGGCACATTGGCTTATCGGTTGCAGTTGCCAGGGTCTATGGCTGGAGTACACCCGGTGTTTCATGTCTCTATGTTGAGGAAATACTTGAAAGACCCAGAGCAGGTAATGGAAGCTGAGACAGTGAATATAGAACAAGATTTGACAGTGGAATCTCGCCCTGTGCAAATATTAGAGTTCTCCGAACGTGTGATGCGCAACCGGACTATCAAATATGTTAAGGTCTTATGGACGAATCAAACAGAACGAGAAGCCACATGGGAGTTGGAGGATTATATGCGCGAGAAGTATCCGGCGCTCTTTGAATCGGGTGAGTAGTCTTGTCTTTAAAGCATGTTACCTTCTCTTTTGGTTTGTTGTTACGCTTGGAAGAATTCGGGACGAATTCCCTAAAGGAGGGAGAATGTAACACCCGAAAATTCTTTTTGCTAAATATGGATTAAAGATGTGCAAATATTATTTATTTAGAAAAAAAAAATCGTTGGACAGCTTTTTTTTTTTTTTTTTTTTTTTTTTAGCGGCGCTACAATAACAGCCCAAGCCCATTAAAGTTGTCGGCATTGTTTTCTTTTCTTTTTCCCTTCCCTCTTCCCATCGTGACTTGCCTGGACAACCTAGCAGCCGCCACCCACTTCTCCTTCACGGGAAAACAAAGAGAAGAGAGAAGAGAAGAGGAAGAAAAGGGGGGGCTAGGGTTTGTTGCCGTTCTTCTCCAAGTTCCCATGGCGATGACGATCCCTTCGCAACGACGTGGATAGCCGGTGGTTTGTCGTCGTTTTTGTTGGGCTTAACCTAGGTGAGATTTCGGATCATAATCCCCTTATTTGGTTCATGTTTTGTGGATCAAATCATCTAATTGGAATGGGTTTGGATGGAGTAATTCTCGAAATTCCCAAAACTGGATCTCGTCCACGATCTGAAATCCTGTCAGATTCGGTAGTTTCTGTTCGTCGCTGTTTTAGGGCATCTTAGTGGCCTCAATAAATTTTGACGAAGTGGAAACATTTGTAGAGGACTTCAATACCTTTCTTTTGACACCAATATCACCCTCATAGCCTCTGTGTTTTTGGAGTTACAGCCATTCTTTGACGGCTGTTTTGCAGTGACGAAATTCTGGACAGATTCTAGATTTACCCAGTTTTGGCCCCCGTAACAGAGGAATTTGAACTTGTTATCTGAATACGAATTGTAGAGGTTTTCTTAAGCTTTCCAGATTGGTATAGAACTCAATTTTGTGACTTATATATCTCCAGTTTTCAATTTTACAAGACTGCTGTCCTATTTTGACTGACAGAAAATTCAGTTAAGATGCCTAGATGTTTATGATATTTTCTAGACTTCTTATGCCAAATTTTATAATACGAAAGTTGTAGATAAATGAATGTTATATGTTCTGGTAGATTTTGGGAATTTATTGTAATATGGATATTTGTCTAAGAAAAAGATAAGAATCCGTGCTGCTGTTACGATCAGTAGCGAGAGCGGTAGATGTCCAAATAGTGGGTTTGGGACGCTTTTATGGTGTATCTTGATTTCTTGATTTGTTTGTATGATGGAATTGGTATTGAGATATGCTTTTGGTCAGGTGGTGTACCTCCGATCGTGCGTAGCTCTCATTTTTTGATCTTCGTTGAAGGCAAGTAAACGTGGCGATGTGGTCCACATGCTTTAGCTTGGTTATTTGAATTGCCTCCACTTAATTTTAATATTTCACACTAGCAATATAATCTGAATCTTGAAGTTATTTTTATTACTTTGAAGTATTATGAATCCTTATCTTGTGGAGTCAATGTTGAATTATGAAGTACATGAATTACTCAATGCAACATTTGCATTTGCACTCTTTCCATTGATATGCATTTGAAGAAACCGTAGCCAAATTGGTGCGGTAAGTACCGGTACAACAAACGCACATTGATGAGCATTGTGGTTGCAGCCTTCACTCCCTCTTGTTGGGATGTGTGGGTAGAAGTGAAGTCATGCATTGCATCATTCTCATTTGCATCGCCTTTGTATTATTTGCGTGATACATTATGAAGTATATTAAATATGTTATGGACTAATTGATCTATCTTTTACCTTGATGTACCCATTTGTGGATCTTTACTATGCTATTTAAAACTGATGTTTAACTATATTGTGATTTAAATAACCCGGTTAAGGCAGTTTGCTTGCTGAGGTTTTCCATAAACCTCACACGTTATTATTTCCCCAGGTGTTTCAGCTTGGAAGATGGATGCTTGGGATGGGAGTAGCAGCACGTGTGCACGTCACCTATGAGTTACACATATCATCAAGACACATGTGTTGTGATAATAATTATGATGACTTTAATCATGAATTAGTTGGTTTGTCTCTTGTGTGATTACATTGGATCATGTTTCGGATGGTCAAGTCGTGTTATGTTAGTGAATAATAAATTTTATTCATCTTTATTCCGTATGATTATTGTTGCTTCCGCGTACTCCTTTGTAATGGTCTGAAGTGTGGTAACTCTCCAGAAGAGTTGTTGTTTTCTTCTGGGGTGTTACAGTACACTAGCGGAGTATCTGTGCTCACCCGCTAATCCGGCCCATTTGTTTTGGTACAATAGATTTGCGATACATGCAGGATCGCCATGCATGTGCACCCTCGATTTCTTGTATTGAGCCTGCTTGAGTGCACACATGATCGAGGTTTGTAGACAAAGACAAAGACAAAGACTCAGTTATACTTCCTCTATTTTAAATTATAATTTATTTGATTTTTAACCCTAAGTTTGACCACTCGTTTTATTAAAAAAAAAAAAAAATGTGTGTGGGCGAAGGGCGACGCGTCGCGTGTGGTGGTGAGCCTCGGGTTTCACCGCGGCAGGCACCGTCGTCAAGCCGAGCCCCTTCCCACCGGCACCGGGTAAACCTCCGATCACGTGCGTAACGCCTGGCTCCCGCCTCCGATCACGTACTTACCAGACATTTAACATATTGTTTGGTGGATGAAAATTGGGTGGTAGAAGTGGCACCGATTTTTGTTTCAAACAAGATTATTCAAAAAAAAAAAAAAAAATTGTTTCAAACAAACAGAAAGGAAGAATCTCTACCATTTCAATTAAACGGGAAAGTGGAGTTTTACAAGTACAGATCGATCGATAGTAGATGACAGGCCCACGCCGCAGCGGGTTTTATAACATGAACAGGGCCGGTTAAACCCACCACAGTCCGCAAGCTTTAGCACCAAATTGAATTTTCTGTGCATGTATCTCAGTGCTGAATCCTGATGGCATGTGCGTGAATTTGGAATGGGCAGGCGTAATCAGCCGGGCAGGTAGTGCATGTTAGACTTAAAGAATCAACTAGGTGTAGATCAGTTGGTACTATTATCTTTGTTTGTGGTAAACAAGTGTTGGATCTTAAGGGGAGATGAGAGACAGAGAGATGGAGGTACATACCATTGATGGGCTTCTCAGGTTCGTTGATGGAGTCTGTGGACAGCCAGCGACGGTCGGAGAAGAGGTGGAGCAGTGGTGACGGCGTCGGTGGAGCTTCCCATCACTTGCAGCACGCCCATGATCGGATTGGGCCTTAGGGTATTCCAAAGGGATAGTGGCGGCAAAGTGAAGGTAAACCTCGTACCCCGCCCCCGGCCCCCACCTCTCTCTTTATTGTGCTGCGCGACGAGGGGCCCACCGACTAAGAGTCGGTTAAGCGTCCCCGATCGGGGACGCGTCAAAGGGGTCCGGACACGATCGTGGACCGAGTCGTGAGATCAATCTAACATTCTCCCCCTTTATCTCAACTTACATCTTACCTCCAATTCTTAACTTAAATACTTTCACTCTATTCCATTATAGATCAATGCGTAGAGCGTGTCTCATCGTCACAAAGCTAAAATTGTCATTAGACTTGACAAACTACAATACATTTCTCTAAGTTGAAACAGAGTCCTTACTTCTAACTGGGCCTTAAGTGTCCGAAATTATAGGCTTTCCCTTAAACCCATGTCGACTGTGTATTCTCTAAATACACTGGGTGGTAAGCCATTGTAAGCGGATCCGCGAGAACTTACTTAATGCTTATATGCTCATATTCTTATAATGATTCTGGACCCTCTCTTTTTTTTAACATGTAGCGAAAGCGTCGGTGTGTTTGGCAAAGACACTTGACTTGTTGTTTTAGGAGTAAATTTACTCATTTGGTTATTGCTGTTGTCAACCATTATCAATTTCCGGGCACAAGTTATCTTAATCATTTGCCTGTCCCTCGACCTCATGACATGCTATATCATAACTAAGAATCACTAATGGTACTTGAAACTCGTTTCATTGGAGCTTTTCCACAATAAAACTCCAACTACAAGTGTTAGCAACAATTGTGGAGTTGTTGCACAACTTGCCATAACTTAAGACTATGTACCCACATCTATTTGTGAGTACTTGTTCTTTCTTAACATGAGACCGATATTTATAATCCATTCCAGTGATCTATAGCTGGAGTGGTCCTTGCCAAAACAACCCGGATGAACTAAGTCGGGGCAATCTTATGTATTTATTAAGCTTCCAACAAATGAAGTATATGGTACCATCTTCATACGATATGTTTCTTACTGATTCTGATCACACTAAAGATCTGTTTCTTACTGATTCTGATCATACTAAAATTATGTTTTCTTACTAATCCTCGATCACACTAAAATTCCTCAAGATATTGCCCTTGACTATGAAGAACAAAAGTAAGTCTTATCGCATGCATAACTTATTGCTTTAGAATCTTTTCTAAGTATGCATTTGCGATGGTTCTAATACCCCTTCCTTATCTCGGTGAGTTCTAATTGCTTATACAAATGGCATTTCACCAAGATCGTTCTAATTTAATTTTGGGGACAAGAATCTTTTCTTATAGTAGATTAATATTACTACTAGTAAGCAAGATCTTATCCACATACAAGATCGAAAATGAATATCCCATTCTATAACTCTGTACTAATGCAGTTGTCCCCTTATTCTATTTAACTAAAACTTTCTTATTATTTCATTAAACCTTAGATGCCACCGTCCGGTGTCTTACATCAACCCATAAATGGATTTCTTATTATGTTATCCCATGTGTTATATTCTTGTGCAACCATCTCATACTAATCCTCATCGAGGAATGTTTTCTATACATCCATCCGATGTAATTCTGAATTGCAATGCGCCACTCACACTTATTGTAACATACTTATCCTCTTTGCATAAATCCTTTCATTATAAGCCATGCTCTTTACACATTTCCCTTTGGAGTCACATTTCACCTTGTAGACCCATATGTGGCCTACTTGTTTTGGCTCCATTAGGAATATCCTCTCGCCTTATATCTTAATGTATTCCTTCCGAGTCACGTTTCATATTGTAGACCCATAACGGCCCTCTTGGTTTGACTCTATTAGGAATCTCATCTTATTCTTGCATGGCAACTAACCACTTCAATGAGTGGGTGTTTCTGATGGCCTTATTCAAATGAGGTGGGATCACCCTCAATCTGAAATTCTTTTGGTATGATAAACCTCATAATCATCTAATATAGCTGATCTTCTAGTTCTTTGAATCTTCTAAGACCTTCATAATTTGGCGCCTTATGGGGCTCTTTGTTGTTCTTCCTCACGCCGACATTAGATTCTAAGTGATCCTGAAGGATAGGTTCTGATTCTCATTTATCATCGGCATGGGGTAACTAACAACGGTGTTGGCACTATAGTGTTTAACATTATTGGTGTAACAAGAGCAGTAGCCTAAAGTATGGTTCTTAAAATATCGAGTGGACACTTATTTCTTGTGCTACCTTGCTCCCCTTGATTGCACTATCTTGAGGAGTTAGGTCTTTAAACCATGCTCCCCAGATTACTTCGTCCTCTAAAATTTCTTATTTGGGTTTAATCTGCTAAACGATGTAGTGCCTTGTCCGGTATGAATACCCGCTGAATATGCTATTTCTCTTCTTAGGGGTATCGCTATTATGACCATCGTACTCCCACGACAATCACATTTATCTTTTATAGATCACTAATCATTCTTACCTTTTACTTTGCAATGTATGCATTGCCTTATCTAAAATCTCATATACTTATTTAAATCAAAATCTCATATACTTATCTAAAATATCATATTATCTAAAGTATAAGGGAGTATCATTCTTAATTATCTCACTTTTCTCCCCCTCGAAGTGTGGCATAAACTTTCCTGCCACAATTCCAAACCATTCTCAATTTTATTTCTTAACTCTTATGGGAGTACTATTTTCTTATTTCACTTAAACAACTAAACATAGCCTTTTAGATTGTTATGTAACCTTCTATTATCCTTAAACTCATTGAGTGCTGAATAATAATCGCTACACAATAGAAGTGAAGGACTAGGATATCATAAGAGCTACTCCAAACTTCTCTCCCAATGTAGGATATAATGAAAGCACATGAATCATCCCGCCATGCGGGATATTATAACTTAAGTGGTATACCAACTTTACCCCACCATGCGGGTTATGCTAGTATTGATTAAAACTCTTCCCGCCAAGCGAGATAATTCCCTCGAAAGGACTTAAATGCCAAGATTGGCACTTATCATAATACTTAAATGCCAACATTGGCTCTTTTAATCATCACATTCATAAATAAATCAACATTCTATAATATACATGCTTAATCCGACGTTGGTCAAAACAAACATGCATATAACTTATTGCAACTCTTATCATAATGATTGAACTGAAAATAGACTCTGGCGATGGTGAGTACATTACATAGTGCTTAAACTGAACTTTTATTGCTCTATCTTATTGGATTAATATCCATGAAGTCAAAACTTTAAGTTCTAATCTATAACACCGTTGAGCAGAAATAGAATAGAACATCATTCTTCTACATCAATTCTATATCACCGTTGGGCGTAAATAGAATTAATGTATGAATCTCATGAATAATAACTATAATATCTTTATAGAACTTTGGTCTAAAGAATAGCAATATGACTAATACAATATTCTTCTACATTAATTCTATATCATCGTTGGGCGAAATAGAATTAATGCCTTGCTAAAATTCATAATATTGCTATTACAACAACATAATATAACTTTGGTAATATATGCAACTATTCTTAGATACTCAACATCACCAGTAGCGTAAACTTTATCTTTATCTTAATCTTCTCTCGAAAAATTGGTCGGTTTGACACAAAAGGTTTATCGAGATTCAAAACTTAAATCGAAACCATAAATTATAATATTATTATCATCAACGTTGGTCGAAAGATAACAATACCATAATATAACTTAAAGCAAAAACTTTCTACTCCTCTATTTAAATTTTCTCATTGGTTCCAATTTAAATAGAGGGCGAAGATCTTAATTCACGGTTGAATCTGAATCTTACTTTTCTCACCTGCTCTCTGAAAAGATCTTACACATCGAGTGCACTTTTGCCGGAGATTTGTACTTAACTAAACTCATCAAATAATATTTCAAAAATTCTTCGTAGCGGAAACATATACTAAAATCTGAAATTTCTTTTGACCGTAAGCGTCTCATAATACTTATTTCTCTCTCTAAACAAATTATCCCGTTGCTTCAAATTTGAATAGAGATTGAACTTATACTCAAAAACATCAAAGATAATAGCTTATGGAAAATGAAAAATCAATTCAAATAAACATAATCTTAATTTTTTGAATAAACATAATTGCTCTTTAAATTAAATTCTTCCGTTGGTTCGAATTTAATTAAAAGAGACAACTTAAATTAACTTAGCAGCGTAAGCTTATGACTAATCTTATAATAATTCTTAAAATCTTCTTACTATAATAGCAATAAATTAAAGAGACTCATAATAATTCTCGGACTCATCTTATAGACTCATCTTAGAATAACTACAACAAATTCTCTCGAAAATTTTATTTGCTCTTACAATTAAACTCTCCCGTTGGTTCGAATTTAATTAAAGAGACAATAAATAACTGAGCAGCGGAAAAACGTGTACTAAATTAAAATTACTTTGTCCGAAAACATGCTAAAATACTGAATTTCTCTCTAAAACAAATTATCTCGTTGGTTCAAATTTGAATAGGGAGACAAAAGTTCTCAAAACATAAAATACAGTTTACGGATAAAGGAAAAACTTAAAATGATACTTATTGGCTATTCGCCCAATGGCCCATGCGAAACTACCCATACAGCCAGCGTAGCTAAGTCTTACTCGGCCCATTCGCCCGCAAAACGCCAAGAGCCCGGTTTACTCATCGCGCAAAACAGCCGGAACGGCCCAGCCCATGATGAATCCTTTTTTTTTTTTTTTTTGTTAATACTGATTTCTGAAAAATGGAAAAACAATTTCCTTCTTATATGGGCGCGGCAAACGAAAAAACCCACGGCCGAATCGCGGCCCGAGTCCGCGCCGCAAGAACCACCCGCATGGGCCTAATTACGCCCTTGCGCGCCCGGGCCGAAAGTCGGCCGGTACTGAGCCGTCCGACTGCGGTAATCCGGATCCGGCGGCCGAGAGTTGTTTTTCGAGGTATAAAATACCCCTGGTGACCGGGACTCATAACCCTAACCCTAATTTTTCATTCCCCATTCGACCTCCTAGCGGCCGTTCTCAGCGGCCCGGCGGCCGGCGAGGAAAACTACCAGCCCGGCGAGGAAAAACCGCCGGCCGTTGCCGGTAGCCCCTCCCCGGCCTCTTACTTCCTTATCCTCATTCCAAAGACCTCGGCGACCAGCGATCGCGCCGCTCGACCCACCGACGCCGGCGGCCGATCAGGCCACCGACGCGCCGGGCCCGGCGCCGCCCGGCTGCTCGGCTTGTCTCTTCTCTCACGATTCTTCTTATCGATCCCGTTGTTCTGTCCGTCCACCGCTCATCCATAGAACGCGGCGGCGGCCACAATGTGGCCGGAGATGGGGAAGACCCGGATTCTATGGCGCCGCCCTTGCGGTCCCCCTCGCGGTGCAGCGTCGCGGCGAGCGGCCCGCGCGCCGTCGAGGTTTCCTCGGTGGTGCGGAACGATGCCGCAAACACGTCGCTAGGCCTTCTTCCCGCACGCGCCCGGTGAGACCGGCGCCGGTCGAGGCGGAGGTGAGAAAAAAAAGTTCTTCTCTCATCCCCGGATCTGAGTTTCGATGGTTAGGGTTTCATTCTTCCCGATCCGAATCGAATCGGTTGCATTTCTGATTTCTATTTTCCGATTTCCGATCTGAATCCACACACACTAGCATAGGGTCGTGATACCATTGTTAGACTTAAAGAATCAACTAGGTGTAGATCAGTGGGTACTATTATCTCTCGTTTGTGGTAAACAAGTGTTGGATCTTAAGGGGAGATGAGAGACAGAGAGATGGAGGTACATACCATTGATGGGCTTCTCGGGTTCGTTGATGGAGTCTCGGACAGCCGGGGGCGGTGGGAGAAGAGGTGGAGCAGTGGTGACGGCGTCGGTGGAGCTTCCCATCACTTGCGGCCACGCCCATGATCGGATTGGGCCTTAGGGTATTCCAAAGGGATAGTGGCAGCGGTGAAGATAAACCTCGTACCACCCCCTAGCCCCCACCTCTCTCTTTATTGTGCTTGCGTGACGGGGGCCCACCTACTAAGAGTCGGTTAAACGTCCCCGATCGGGATGCGGTCAAGGGGTCCGACACGATCGTTGGACCGAGTCGGGTGAGATCAATCTAACAAAGCAGACATGGACATGACTACACCTCTCTCTCTCTCAGGCCGGACGAACTGTTGATGGAACTCTGCTGGAGGATGATCCGACAGCCAACTGAACTGAACAAGAACTGGTGCTCCTACAAATTATTTATGCAATGACAGGTTTTCGGATTGTCTGGGTGGTGTAGTTGGTTATCACGTTAGTCTCACACACTAAAGGTCCCCAGTTTGAACATGGGCTCAGACAATTTTTTGTTTCGTAATTTTTTTTTTGGCTTTTTTCCCTGCTTAGACATTTGATGATTTTTTGGCTCTTTTCCCTCAGACGTTTGATGATTTTTTTTTTTTTTTTGGGGTGTTGTTTCACTCCGTTTGGGTCAGCCATTTGATGTTTCTTTTGGCTTTTTGTCAGCTCAGACATTTTATTTTCTTTTTTGGCTTTTTGTTTCCCTCCTTTTGGCTCAGGCATTTCATGTGTTTTTAGGCCAGAAGACCAATATAACAAAGTTATTATTGAGTTCCTTTCCACTTTTGTTCCTTTTTTCTAATGCTGGTAGATAAAAAGAAGCAACTTGGTACTTCTGAAATACTCATACTCAGTAATACTAATATGAAAGCTTTGCCGTGTGCTAAAATGGGGAAGGTTGATAACTCATATCAAGCTCTGTATATGTATGAAAACTTTGCTTTGGGTAGTTTATTGAAAAAATAAAGCTCTGTATAAAGAATCGCTCCTCCTTTGATTTTCTTACCGATTGCTTGCTCTTGTACGACCATTTCTGTTTTAGTATGTTAATAAAAGCTCTTGAAAGTTTGGATTTGTTCTCGCTATCTTGTTATTTTTTTTAGATAATGGATATAAAATCTGGCTTCATTTATCAACAGATAGAATCAGCTCAAATATTACAAAGAAAGGTTCATTGATACCTTGTCATAGACTTGTTTATTTGAGTACCTTTCCTTTCTTTCTTTCCACAGACCGATTTGCTTGATCAAAACGATCATTGCTTGTAGGTAATGGCTTAGAATATGCCGGCTCTATATAATAAAGTACTCTATTGTCCCACCAATTTTTGCACATCTCGCTTCACGAGAAGTTAAACCTTTTTAACTTTAACCAAGTATATAGAAAATAACATCAATACTTATATCTTAAAATGTTTATTATTAAGAAAGTATATTCCAATGTCAATCTAATGATACTTGTTACACGTCCTAAACATGATTATTTCTTTATATGCACTAAGTTAAAATTAGAAAGGTTTGACTTCTGAGAAGCGTGATGTGTAAATATTTATAGGATAGAGGGAGTAATATAATCTGGACAAAAATACTCTAGGAAGAGACGACATCCAATAATTATGAGAATACCATGATGGGGGAATATAAAGCATACATGGTATAGATGTTTATGGAAAAATAAATTGTTTTCTTATAAGAGCAGCAACAGTGTGGGGGTTGAAGCAGGTTCGATACAATAGATGAACTCATGGTACCCAGTTCGACACACTGTGATGGAGACGCGAGGTCTTTGTATCGAACCTATTCCGAGCGAGAAAAGTCCCCCCCGCCCCTCCCCTGCCGTTGACAGTTGATACTCCCACGCGCACTCCAAGCTACGGTGGAGTCCGACCGCCAGTCGGACCGCTCATCAGGGTCCTGCCTGGACAACGCGCTGTTGCCTCCTCCCCTGTGGCCGCCAACAATATTGCCATTGAGGGAGAGGGACCGCTTCGACGACGACGGCGGCAGAGCCATGTTACCTCCCTGCAGGTGGAGTGCGTCCGCCGTACGGCGGCGCGCTCTCGGCTGTGTGCCTTGCCGCGGACGGCAAGAACTTGCTGCTGCGGCATCCGATGCTGGACACCACCGTGGCCTACTCATGCTATGGGCGCAGCGCCGACGGATGATGCTGCTGGCCGTCACTCTGCTACTGCCTCCTGTGTGCGCAGTAGAGGTTGACTGCGATCATGCGCTTCGATGACGTGGTGGGTCTCGTTTATGGACTTAGGTCCGGTTCTATCCACTGTGGAGCTAGTAGCAAGACCGGTCATGTCAATTGTGGAGCCCCCTACAGAACCGACTCTGGTGCTCTACACTGCGGGTGTTTTAATCTTTTCACTAAAAGAGGGAAGAAGTCCAATTTTCCTCCTTGGTTTACAAAATTCAGTTTTTTAATTAACCCCCTCAACTTTTGAATATCATTCACTTTTGCACTCTGATGGTTTTGACAACGGTTTTTTTAATAATACGGCGCCACGTCAGAAGAGGTAAATTTAATAAGTTAGAAAGTTCAAGGTGGTAAATCAGACTAGAAATATTTTTATAAAATATTTAAAAATTAAATAAATTCAAGGATCTATTCTAATATAACTTACATGGAAGGATAATACAAATTAAAATCCAAAAACCTAGTTTGATCTTGTAAATTCATACATAAGTTTTTAGGTCGGAAATTTATGAAACTTGTTTTAGATATATTTTTTTAAAAAAAAAAATCATGCCCTATGTTATGGTGCCTAGCTTACAAACAGACAACCTAATTATTTTTTTTTAACAAAAGCCGAATTGCTAATCATGATATCGAACCATCGTCTAAATCATAGTTTTATCACAACATAAATTCATGGGTATTATATTAGAGAACCCGTCAAGCTAAGTGCAGTCTACGACGATATGGGAACCATTCTTTTTTTTCAATATTAAATTCATTCAAATGAACAATGTATATATATTAAAACATTTGCAAAAACATATATCAAGGTGAAAATTGGAAGTCCAAATGTAGATTCATGGAGTCATAACATCGTGCAGCAAATTAAATATGACAGAAATTAGATTGGAATAAAGATACAAAATGCATTGTTTGACATAGAAATAATAAAGTACAAACCTTGCTTTCAAAAAATAAAATAGAAAGGTTGTATAAGGGAATGAAAGCCGTTAGGGAAAGTTAGTCGTCAGTAGCGGCGACGACGTCTTCAGCGTCCATCCTACCGGTGATCCCGGCGTGTGCGAGCATTGCCCAGAGGAGCGTGACCAGCTCGCCGCCATGCGAAATGGCCTCGGCATGCGCTTCCAAGTTCTCCGATGGGGCGACGTACAGGATCATCTCCACCCAGAAGCGGGCCAGCCTCTCCCATCCCCTGGCCGAGTAGTCCTCCACCAGCTCCTTCCCGAGCCTCGCGCCATTCCTAAGGACCACATGGTTGGAGTCTGCAGTCAGCTCTTGGATGAGCTGATTATGATCATCTACTCCCTGCACCTTGGCTAGGACACGGTCGGCATCTTTCTTCACCTCATCATACAGCTTGCGGCACCATTCAGCGTCGTCAGGGAGCAGCTCAGGGCGGCTGGTCACCAGGTAGGTACAGTAGCGCGACAGGTGAGTGGCGACAGTCTTGTTCTTGTGGTCGGACTCGGATGACGGCTGTGGGAGCTGGCTCGCCTCAAACACACTTGTGGCGATGTTCCAAACAAGTATGCTGTAAGCAGCTCGGTGTTTGCCATTGTTGCAAGCGTAGAGATAGACAGCAGGAATCGGAGATGGCGGTCGAATGAGCTGCAAATAAAACAAGTATTACACAATCCTAGCTTTTTCACTTCACTAGGAAGCCAAAGAATACTGAGTTCAAATATAATCCGGCAAGTCAAAGGCATGGCAAAAATGAATGAATGAAGTAAAGAACATACCCAGCAGAGTGCTCCGTCCTTCTCAGTGGTAAAGCTTTCTCCTTTGATTGCTTGGAAGATGGCGGCCTTCACGTCGTTGGGTACCTTGACCTTCTTCTGTCCTCCTTCAAAACATAGGAGATGGCGTAGACGACGAAGTAGGGTTTTCCTTGGGCGGGGCACAAGAATTGAGCACTGCTTCATCTTGTCTTCCCAGTTGTTCACCAGCTTGCATCTCTGATACTTCACTAGGGCGAAAATACATTTCTGAACGACACGGGGTCGCTGCCACCAATCTCCATTGACATGGTGGTAGATGAGGGTTACTTTAGTCCAGTTAGAACAGATGTAGGAAACAATCTCTCGCGCCTCTGCAAGTACAAGCACTGCCATAGCTAAATATAAAGGTACTATGTCGTAGTACAAACTGCCGAATCTAAGCACCACTGGATAATCACCAACAAATCCAAAACTTGTAGTATCATTTCCACAATCTTGCCTGGTCAACTGCAGCAAACAGTTTATCTGGCCACGACGGTATGGATCCATGACAAAATCTTGTGTCATGTACACAACCCTCCATAAACAGTAACCGATGCTCCAGAGTGAAAGCGTGACGCCAAAGGCAGGAAGCAGAGGATGGGAATAGTAGATTGGCAGGGATGAATAATAATAGTCACTGATGAATGAAAGCTCATCCGTTATTATTCGAAATACTCTCCCATAATGATCTTCATCCTGGAGTAATGTCTTCCTGAAAAACTTACTGGTCTTGATGAAGCCGGCCTCAGAAACTGTGTACTTTGCGAACCGACATCGTAGCAGCTTGAACAAGGCGAATGCATAACACAGATCTTTCGGCCGCGCCTCCATGCGTCCAAACCTCCAAACTCGATCCAATGTCACTAGTCTGTTTGCCCTTGTCATATCTCCATCTCCTTTTTGGTCACTAGGCATCTGTTTCAAGTTGTAACCATGCGTCTGCTCCTCCACCTGCACTTTATCCTCTCCCATAACTATAAGAGCAGGAGGAGGTGGTGCTGTGTCTGTGTGCTCATCATCATCAGGCTGCTGGAGCTGAGCCATGTACCCCGCGATCAGACGAGGGCTGCGCCCGAGTGCAAAAGATCGCTGTGCCATGTAAAACGCGACGTACTTGAAGAGCAGTTTAGCAAACATGATAACAAATAGATGAACAAGAGCAATCTTTGGTGGGTACAGGGTTGAGAATGCGAGGTATGCACTCCAACTTGCTTTAACCAACAGTATTATAGGTGGTGCAATGTTTCTACCTTCTCTTGCATCACCAGCAACTACTACACTTGCATTGATACCAATGGCTACCACAACTCCTGTCCATGCAAACACCATGTTAAGGTGTGGCCGATCATTGCACTGAACTTTTATTAGTAGAGTTTCGATGAGGCCATGAACACTATCAATTGTGGTGACAATAGTGGAAATGATGGGGAGGAACAGAGCGGTGGCTGCACTGATCACTGGATGTTGACGATACCGCGGCGCGTAGGCGCCTATAACCACCACCACTCCCATCAAGATGGCATTGAACAACATGAGCAAGCTCACACGGAACGTTTTCATTGTCATTTGAGGAGACATACGATGTACCATTTCATCGTTGCCCAGCAGGATAGTAGTACAATTAGGATTATTCATGATTGTCGAGCCCGGATGCATGCAATGAGCCAGCTATCGAGTATGAGGATATAGATTTCTGCAACAGTATATATAAGCAATTAAAGAAAGAGTACTTATCAAACTCTATGATACTAGGCAAAAATAATCTAATCGCTACTTTTGGCACAACTTTCTCATCGTGAAATCAAAATTTCGTGTATATATATATATATATATATATATATATATATATATATATATATATATATATATATATATATATATATATATATATATATATATATAAGAGTGTTTAATTTCTTGAAAATTACTACCTACCCACATACCTATCTGTTACATTCGTTTCAATCGTATGTTTTAACTTTTTCTAAGTACATATCTTTTGCTACGTGTCCAAATACGTTATGTACAGTAAAAACTATGTTAGGAAGTTGCAATAAAAGGCCAAACGATTCCCACTTTTGGAAAAGCCTGATGAAAGTAAAGGAAATATTTATGTGTTTTGGTTACTTCAAGGTAAATGATGGCTCGCAGACATGGTTCTGGGAAGACACATGGTTAGTAGATCTACCTTTAATGACAAAATACCCTAAGTTGTTTAATATTGTGAGGCGCAAACAAGATTCGGTCCCAAAGGTTCTTACTTCTATACCTTTGAATATTTCTTTTTGAAGGAATTTAGTGGGATCAAATTTAAGAAACTGGAATAGAATTGTGGCTGCTCTTCATGATTTTAACTTACAGATTGATAGGGATAGATTTATTTGGAACCTCCAGTCATCATGCATGTTTTCAGTGAAATCCATGTACTCTGCGCTAATTAACAATGAGGTAAGAGTGTCACAAGAAATATGGCGTGTCAAGATTCCAGCTAGAATAAATTTTCTTGTGGTATTTGAAAAGGGGTGTTATTCTCACTAAGGATAATTTATCCGAATGAAACTGGAACAGAGATACTACGTGTAGTTTCTGTCATCATCCTGAATCCATTCAGCATTTATTTTTTTCAGTGCTATCACGCAAAATTCTTGTGGCGTTCTGTACATATTTTGTTTGGCTTACAACCTCCTGCCTCCATGGATGATTTGTTTAACACTTGGTCTAAAAAGAGGTGATGCTAAACATGACTTGTTATTAGTGCAGTAGCAACAGCATTATATTGGGAAATATGGATTTCAAGAAATGAGGTGGTTTTTAACTACTGCAGACCAAAATCTTTTTTATAGGTGCTATTCATGGGAACCCATTGGCTCCGGCAATGGGCAACGCTACAATGGCTTGAGGAAAATAAAGAATAGCTAATCTCCATTGGTCGCCACATGGAGATGTTGGCTTTATATTTCTTCTCTTCAAGAGGGTGGTTGTCTAGCAGATTCATTGGTCATGTCTAGTCAAAACTTAACTTGGTTTGTTATGGCGTTCATGCAATGTGCTGTGCTTGACGTCAGTGAACTTTATAACAAACCATAATATGTTCATTGTGTAGATCTAAAGCTACAACAAAAAAGTGAACTAAAGAATACCACATTATATGTTCATTGTGTAGATCTACTCATCTGGAGTCTAACACAATTGGATGTTTCATTTTATGATTTTTCTATGATTTACTATGATTTTTGAAAACTACTTTAGGGGGTAATTTGACCGATTTTAGAAAGTTCAGGTGGTGATGCAGACTGTTTCATAGGCTAGGGGGTTATGTAGTCCACCTATCATAGGTGTGGTTGTGATATAGACTTTTTCCTCTTTGAGATAATAATAATAGCGGTGTCCCAGTTCACCAGACAATTAGCTCCCGAGGTTTTGTCTGACCCTGACCACAGTAAGGCCCTCCTTTTGTTGTCAATTTGTCAGCAACCTTCCGCCTGAAGCTACTACGTCTAAATCGGACACGCTTGGCTCACCTGCGGGCTCGCCAAGTCCAGCAAGGCCCAAGAGGGAACGCCGGCCCGATCCAAGGTTCACCAGCCCATCCTGGAAGAAGTAGTCGAGAGTATATGTATGCGAGGCGAGAAATGAGAGAGGCATGAACAAAATTGTATCAAACAATTTAATTCGAATTATTCCCCAAACTATATTCCTCTGTTGTTCGTCCTCTGCTCCTTCTTCTTCTTCTTCCCCAAGCTGCTTGCTGCTTACATTTGGTATTAGACTAGTAGATCCTGGCCGCCGCGTCGGCGGCGGCTTCGGTTCACGAGCATTACACCAGCCTTGAGGCTTCCCGCGGCGCCAAGGAGCCAACAATGAATCTCGTGCTCGAGGAGAGCGAGAAATTGCGAGGAGTCCGGATGTCGATTCGATGAGCACGATGCTAAATGGGGCGTCGTTTCGCCGATCTGAGTCTGCTCGTGCCGCCATCGTCCAACGCCTCATCTCTCTGGAGTCATCGCGTGCGGTTATCACCAACTCGGAGTACGAGCGCCGCATCTCTGAGCTCGAGGGCCTCGGCGCGGTCCACCTCGGCCCTACCGCCGACCCCGCTCGGGCGTCGCATCGAGGACCTCGAGGCTACCAGCGTCGAGCACATTTGCGATGAGCGCAATGAGAGGGTCGCCACGCCGAACAAGCTATTGTGAATCTGGGCCGCTGGCGTACGAAATCAGATGGCATCGTTGACGATCTGCGCCTCAAGGTCTCCAAGCTCATCAATCACTGGGACCGAGTCGTGACCGTCATCAACGCCTACTATAGGCATCTTCGCCTCTCCGACCTCAGCGTCCACGCTCGCCACCTCGGTGTCTGCAGCTGTGTCGGTCGGCGTCGGCGACAATCCACCCAACGGGCACTGCGTCAAGATGACTCCACGGGATATTGGGTCTGACATCATCACGGCGTGGACCCATGTCCCGGCATCTGCTATGGCACCATCACCCCCACCCATGTTCCCTTTCCATCTGCTCTTAATTTTGATTCAATGGCCTCTTGTTCATCCGTTTCCTCCACCAACATGGGGCCCAAATAGGAAAAAGTAACTGCCACGGAAAATCACCTACAGGAGAAAGCATGGCAGAGGCCCAAACAGGCCCAATAGCCGCTGAAGTATAAATTGGCGACCTAGGGTTTTATCAGACTCACTCTCTACCTCACTCTCTCTTCTCTCAACCAAACCCTCTCCCCGGCGTGCCCTCTCCGCGTCGCGCGACCCTCCACTGCTCTGCACCCTCTCCCCCACGTTGTCGCGTCCCTCTGCCTTGCTTCTCTCTCCCCATCACTCTCTCCACCACTCCCTCTCTCTCCCTCTGTCACTCTCTCTCCCTCGCTATGGAGGGTCGACGCCACCGATGGGGGCAGCAACAACAACAGGAAGTCGCGTGGGCCCCAAAGCCCGGCAATGCCTCCCTCCCGATGATGGCCCACAAGCCCGGCGGTCCCGATGCAGCGAGGAGGCCCCGACATTGACCCCGAGCAGGTTAGGTCCCCATCTCCCTTCCTCCTTCTCTTCCCCGCTCCTTCTCCCCGCGCCGCACCCTCTCTGCGCCACGCGACCCTCCCCACTCCGCGACCTCTCCCCACGCCGCACGTCCCTCTCCGCCTCGCTTCTCTCTCTCCATCACTCGAACTCTCTCCCTCTGTCACTCTCTCTACCTCGCTATGGAGGGTCAGCGCCACCGATGGGGCGGTGACAGCGGCGAAACCTCCTCCACGCGCCCGGCTCAGGCTCCCTCACGGCGGCGGGAGGCCATGCGTGGGCCCCAAAGCCCGGCGGCGCCTACTTTCTTGACGAGATTTGTTAACTTTTAGCTGGTCTTGGTGATCCTAGGACAACCATGTTGTGCTCCTCCCCGGCAGTTCTTCCTTGGAGGTGTTCTCGTGGGCTTTTTTCGTCACAAAACGAAAGTCTGAATTTGCTTATTCAGCCTTGCTGTTTTTGACCTCTCTCGCTTCGTGTCTAGGCTGTGTGCGTTCTCGGTTTTCTAATGCTTGCTGGTAGATTTTCCACAACACAAAACTATCAACTACTTTCTTACTATAGATTATAAACAGATTTTCATAGTTCTGAACCAAACAGACTTTAAGGCCAGTGAACTCCTTGCATGTGTATGCAATTTTCCTTTTTGGATTATATGAACTAGCATATAGTTCTTCAGTTCTTCTGAATACAAATAATATATCAGTAAAAGACAGTAATTTTTTTAAGGCAAAAACTCACAGCACTAAATTTTATAATTTTAATGGAAAAGAGAGTACAAACTAGCAAGATATACAGTACTTTATCTAAAAAAAAGCAAGATATACAGTAATTGATGTGGGTCAGCCATCATCTAAGTTCTGGGTTATGTTTTTTTTCGGCCTTGTGCATGCGATTTTTTTACTCGCCTGATTGACTGCGAAACATGCAGCAGTTGCTTACTCCTAATTAAGTATATAATTAAAGAATTCAGTTTTACCTTATGTACGATGGAAACGCGATATTGGGCCGCCCTCACCTCCTCTCCTCGCTAGGCAGCTGCCGTTCTGCAGAACACAAGTAGCCAGCTAGCGTTTCTTCTTCCGTGAGTTGTCTATTATATGGCTATTCCTTGAGTTAGAATTTTTTCGCGACCGCAACTTCACGCGTATTTCATTAAAAAGGAGAACGACAGTATGTGATCGAGGGAGGCACCAAGTTCAACAAACAAAGTTCAACTCAACCTAAAAAATATACGCGTACGTGATGGCAAAAGACGATCTATATATTCACCAAGTTCAACAAACAAATTTCAACTTCACACGTAAACCGTTCTTTCAACAAAAATTTCGTATTTTTTAGGTTGAGTTGAAATTTCACTCGTGCCTCCCTCGATCCTGACGGTAAAATATCGCCATCAAAGACTGGTTCTGTTTCCTTAGTGCAAACAACTGCGAATTTGTGTACCTTTTACCTTCCGTTCGAAGATGGACATTTTGAAACATGCTTGCGCAAGATCCCGTTGAAGATGCCGCAAAGCCGGCCGTTGTTCGACAAGAAGATGACGTCGTCCCGACGTACTTTGAAAGACGATCCGTCATGGAAACACTTCCTAAATTGCCTTCAAAATGAGCTGAACAAGAACTGGTGCTAACAAATAGTTTTTAAAATAACCAGTTTTCAGAATGTCTGGGTGGTGTAGTTGGTTATCACGTTAGTCTCACACACTAAAGGTCCCCAGTTCGAACCTGGGCTCAGACATTGGATTTTTTTTTTTTTTTTTTAATCCCTGCAGGACGCTCTACTGCTCTAGCAATAATCATGTAGAACACATTTTAACACAAAGATTTACATCCAAAGATTTGCATGTCACATTTCTACTACCAGGTCCACGCCTTGCGTAGTAATACTAGAAGATTTACATCCAAAGATTCTCTGTGTCCCATCCAAAGATTTACATGTTACATTTCATATTGCCATTCCATAGTCTGGGAGAAGAGAACACATTGTTCGTAAACTACTACAGGTCCACGCCATGCATACTAATACTAGGCATATATACAAAACACCCATCCACTACCACAGAAGACTGAGGACTTCATTTAGCTACCTTCCTGCCCCGTTGGCAGCAACCATCCAAAATAGACAGGTGACTCCCTTACCACATCCGTCATGCTGTTTATGGCAAATCCTAGCCCAAAAGAACACTACACAACCTGAAAACAAAGATATATAGCAGCATCAGGCAACCAGGGCCAAAATGATGTCGTCAAAATTACAGATCAAATTGACGCAATCTCATACACGGTGACACATATAGCAAAGGCAACAAAAACATGTTAACTCTAAATTATCAATGACTTGTCCAGGTTTTGGCAAAGGATAGAGGCCAATCGCCTTATCTGTATGCTATACAAAGATTACACCCACTAGCGATTTTTCTAGGAGTGCAGAGTTTCAAATGCGCATGCGTTTTTTAAATGCTCACCAAGAAGCAAAAAAAGAATTGTTAAGCATGGCGAGGAAGTAGAATCACTGTCCACTGACAAAACATGCAAGATTTATTCAGGTTCAGAGTTATCAAACCTATGACAGATACATTCTCTTAAAAAGAAACTAATAATGGAGACAAAGATGGACCGAAAATAACGGTTAAGCATCATGTTCCCATCCATAGTGATCAGAGATTATAGTTTTTCTTACCTGCTTTTAGTCCACGCTTTCCCAGCAGAGTCTTTTATCAGAAAGAACCTCGGCAATTGGTGGAGCCACAGAAGCATGGCTTGAGTTTACAAGCATTTGGAAATCCAGGAGGAGCACCTCTTGTACCATAATCATAGGTCAGTTCAGTCATGGGAGGAATATGTTTCATAGCAAAAAACATGATATGCGGGTAACTGCCATCGCCATGGTCATACTGCACAGGCTGCCAAAGGAGATTTGGGGAACAGCTATGATTCAGAAAACGAGCCAAATTGCCTGAACGCTTTGCACTTATGACAATAGGCAGCTTCTTCAGATTCTCTGTTGTGGTATTAGCACTTTTTCCTTCAAGTAATTCTGCTCCCTTGTTCCATCTTGAAACCTTGTCACTGGGCCATGATGTGCGAAAGGCATATTCATCTTCCTCACCACCCATGTTCATAGTTGTTTCATCAATGACTTCACCAGCATACTCACAGATGAATGTGCCAGCACGGATTGGGTCCCAGGACCGGACACCCCATCCGCAATCCCCAGTCCAGAAGACCTCAAAGTTAAGATTGACACCTCTCTGTGTGATCCTGTTTCGACAATTTTGACAACACTGGCACGTGGAGGAGCACTCATACAGCATTGGAATGTGCTTCACAAGCACTCCAGTGGCGCTGTAAGGAAGACAACCACCGTTCAGTTGTACACATGAGCAATTAGTATCACTAGGCAAGCACACACTAGGACACCTGCAGCTTTGTAAAGGTTTTGTCTTGCTGAGTGGCCTTGAATAATCCACTCCAGTAATATAGTTGAAGTGGCTTGGCCCTTTCTGGTCATCCACATCATTGACAAGGCATACAGGTAGCTTCTCAGTTTTTGATGATATATCCACCCTTATAACATTGTTTCTTGTCACAGGATTTGCTTTCCACTTCTCAGTCATCTTCCAAACTGAAATTCCATCTCTCTGTCCTGGCTCCCTTCTCAGCTTGTACTTGAAAACACTAAAACCATTCTTTGCTTTGTCCGTCCAGGAATCTTCGACCGGTAAAGTCCATCATAGATGTAAATTTTGCTCGAGTTACAGAAAGGGTCCTGTGCGCTGCGCACAACCCTGATCAGGTTTTTCTTTTTCATGCTGTTCATGAGAGCAAGGTTACCTTTTTCAAGCTTCTGGTCATGCTTATCCTTGTGCCGACTATTTCCTCCCTGACCTGTGTACACCAAAATGTCTGTGTCATTGTTGTCATTCTCATAACCACCAGACGAGATGATGCTGACCGCCAGAATCTCATCTTTTCCAGCATTCTTAGCAGAAATGTAATCGATACCAGCCATGGAAGGTGCATGTAAACCAACAATGCACATTTCAATCCTGAAGAAGAAAATGTCTCCAATTTCAACACCAGGTACAGGTCCTATGGTCTTCGAACTGTTGATCCTCAGGCCATTCTGCATCATGAGACTTCCAGCCTTCAAGTCGGCCCGCTTGCCTGCGTCCTCCATTTCATCCAATTGCAGTATGCGGCGCCGAAGTGAATCAAACATCATCATCGCCTCTTCAACAGATTCATTTGGTTCACTTGACAAGGATGAACCGAAGGCAAGCTCTTTGTTTAGGCTTCTCTGCACTGACCTGCGCTTGTTGCTAGCTGCATTGGAGCATTCAGCCTGCTGAGTCCTCTTGGCTATCTTCCGTGGGGTGGGTTTTTTCTTACCATAAGGCTTGTAGTCTTCGTCTGATGATTCATCTTCGTGTCGTGGCATGGGAAATGACCTTGAGATTGGAGTAGCCATTTTTGAAGGCAAGATTGGAGTAGCCTTTTTTGAAGGCAAGATTGGAGTAGCCTTGAGAGGATCATCTGATGGTTCTTCTTTGTGTTGTGGCATGGGAAATGCTGCTGACATTGGAGTATCCTTCAGAGGATTATGTGATGATTCACCTTTTGTGTCGTGGCATGGGAAATGCAGCTGAGATTGGAGTAGCCTTGAGAGGAATTGGCGACTTTGGTAAGGGTTGGCCAAATGAAGCTGGAGACTGTTCCGGAGATGTGCGGGGCCTGAATGGTGTGACAAAAACTAGCATTGGATCAGTTGATTGAGTTGCCACATCATATCCCATAGGAAGTGGGAACATTGGTGCTAATGACCGCAACGGCTTCATTTCCAAGAATTGTTCTTGCTCGTCATCTTCTGATTCATCTTGCGAGTTCTCCATGGATTCCTAGTAGTGGCAGTGAACAATGGTCAATAAAAAGTCGGTCAACGTATTTGTCATGGTGGCAGTGTTAAACTGGTAAGTAAATTACTATTGCTGTGTAGACAATGTCTGTAATTTTGTATGCTATAATCATAAACAAGTGAGATGGATATATCAGAATAGAAATGGCAAACATAGAACAGAATATAAGAGAGCACAGTCTTCTGAAAAAGAAAATGGCAACTTCTGAAAGAAAATAACAGAAGCATAATTTGTTGTGAAGTCCAAGAAGGAAGCAATGAACAAATCTGGAAAAAATGAAGCATATTTATTAATCATATCACTACATATGTACTCTGTTGCTGAGCACAGAGAAGCCACAAACTCACACTCATACTCACATCTAGCTCTTGCTCGTCGTTTTCTGATTCGTCTTGCGAATTGTCCATGGCAAGCTCCTAGTAGTGGAACTGAAAAATGGTCAACAAAATCCAGTGAGCAGTCTGTATTAGGTTTTCGGAAAAATAGTGAACACTCTGTATTTGTGATGGTGGCAATGTGAAAATGGTCGGCAAATTACTATCACCGTGTAGAAAATGTATATAATTTTGTATACTATAAACATGTGAGATGGATATATGAGAAGGGAAACGACAAACATAGTGCAGAATATAAGAGAGACAGGACTTCAGAAAAAACAGCATACGGAAACTTCTGAAAGAAAATAAGAAAAGCATAATTTTTTGTCCAGTCCAAAAAGGCAACAATGAACATATCTTTTAAAAAAAAAAAAGGAAACATATTTATCGGTCAGTACTCACTTCATGTGTTGCTGAGCAGTGAGCACAGACAAGCCACAAACTTGCACTAGATGGGAGAGGAGGGGATTCTAAGTTTACAGATGGGAGAGGAAGAGATTCACTAAAAAAAGTACAAATGTTTCATCAAGCTACACTGCTGCACTTTCACCTTAGATATCAACTAAAAAATGGCAGGTACCAATAAAGAAAAGGAAAAAGATTGGGTGGAAGAAAATACATAGCGACATTGAAGAGTACGTCCAAGCAAGCAGCCAAATCTAAATCCTTGTTTATTCGAGGCAAAAATTTATACCAACACTAGCCAAATCGCAAGAGATTATCACAGAGATGAAGAGAAACGGAAACTCATGGCAGATTAGCTGAGAAAGTGAAGATGAGAGGTCACCTCGAGGGCGTCGTCGGAGCAAGCAACAGTGTAGAAGAGCTTGAGAGCGGAGAGTTCACAGCTGGAGAGGAGAAGGCACTAGTGCTACAAGCACAGTGCAAAGAGTTGCTCCTCGTTCAAGTCGTCACTTGAACATATATACATGTATACGTGGACGCTTCTACATACACTGAGTACTGAAGGGCAGTCATGTCACCGCTCTGGCTCTGACCAAACAACACAGCTGTTTCCACTCTCCACCATTGGAGCCGGATGAACCTTGAGATACGTGCCCAGTAACAAAAGCTGCTAAACTGATGAAATGTGCAGTGTAGTTGATGCGGCCAGGCTACAATGGTAAATTTGCCGGCCATCTTTGCATCAGCATCTCAGAACCATTTCAGTTCAACATTACCTTCAACAAAATGCAGAGTTCTTGGCCACTGCTAGTACCAGGGCATTTTTTTTTAACATTGGCATGTCTTTCTAATTTTCAATCATATCATCAGTCACTAACGAGGCAACGATAATATAAATAATAAAGACAACAAAACTCGTGCTGCGCCAGAATTCTGGTACACCATTTGGGCATTCCTCCTGAGGATACTACATATTGTTACTTCGATGCAGAGAAATGCCTATATGTGTGTAACTTCAGCTGCGACCGGTGAAGCGTTGCACGGTCATCATCTTCACTTCAGCGAAGCGTTTTGCGCAGTTGGACAGGCACGAGGTCTCGCTCCTGCTGAAGCTGCTTCCGACGCTTCCCGTGACGCATTTGTCCCAGCAAAGAAAAGTCAGCTTTGCCACCAGCTCGTTTGCCATGGCCTTTTTTTGCTCCTCCTGCAAAGCACAAAACAGAAGTAATTTTAGTTCCATCTAACTATCAATCCCAAAGATATGTTGCATTTACAGTGAAGATTACATAAGAAATCAGGGTTGCCACCATCCTCCCCACTTGCATTTGATTCCGTAAGTCTGAACAGGCTGAGTTTGATGTTATTAAACACCAAGCAACTTCACACATGTCTCACTAAATTCTATGAGAAGATATCTGTATAATTTGCATACTGATTTTTACTCTACAAACCACATATCATTCACTGAAATTACTCCCTCCATTACGATTTATAGGGCGTGTGAAGTTTTTTGGTTTTTTATTTTTTATAGGGCGCGTGCAGCAGATTCAAGGCACAAGAGGTGAGAGAGTGTGCTATATGCCTATATTTGTCAAACGCATAGAATTCAAAGAGTTTGCATGCACTATATGCAGCACATGCAGTGGCCGGATTATATGCAGCGTCATGCACGATGTAGTATTATGCAGCTGTGCACGCGGTTCCACGTTTTACTTGGTATCCGAGATTTGGCTGCTCGCGCCTAATAAAAAGTAATAGAGGGAGTAGTATGTAACGTCAGAGCAAGTGTGAGCTTCAGTTAAATTCACAGGAACAGGATACAGCTCCCTTGTATAGTACTCCCTCTATTATCTTTTAAAAGGCGCACTATGATTTCTCAAGTTTGACGGAATATTCGGCGTGGGGGAGGTACCGATGCAGAAGTCCAAACGCAAGCGTCGGCTATTTACTCATGTACAACAAAAACAAAGCATCTTTTTGGCAATGGACGAATGGCAGGCAAGCTTAGTTAGTTTTATTGGCCTACAAACGTTTGCATCAGTTGCATCTGAATACAAACTCCTGGCACACTTCTAAACCCAAGATTCAGGGGCATTCCAGCTGATAAGAGATTCCCTTGGTTCTATTATTATCCTAGAAATTGTAGAACAGGACACTGAGGAATAATAAGGCTAAACAATGGAAAAGGGGTAAAGGCAGATACCATAAGGGGATTACTGGTTGGCACAGACAAACGAACTAGTACCGAGCTCAAATCAATCACGAACATGTTAGCATTTATAAAGTCTTTCTACAAATAGGCTGGCCAGAACTCGCATTCAAGAAATTAGGGGTGCTAAGCAACCTTTGCCCCCAATCTGAATTCTGAAATGCATGTTTATCAAGCAACCTCTTCGAACATGTCATGGCATCATTGTCCGCACTTGTATTGGATTCCTTAAGTGTAAACATGCTGAGTTTGGTACTAACAAACAACAAGAAACTTCGCATGTCTAACTAATCTCAATGGAACGATATCAGCATAACACACAGTCTGAAATTCTACTGTACCACCAACACATATACAAACTGCAAATCATCCAGATCATTCACTGAAATAATATGCAGTAATAACATGGAATAGACCTAGAACACATGTGTGCTTGAGTTAAATTCACAGGAACAGATATAACAAGCTGGCTTCCTTGTACATCATAGATGTGCTAGAGGATTTAGGAATTTTCAAATTTGAACAGCTAGCTTACTATATAAACCATTCATTTTTCTTGTAACATGAGTCTAAACTCCTGTTACAGTCCATGACCATGAGAGCAATTTTTATAATTCTATCTATAGGTCCATGAGGTTGGTTTTAACTTGAGCTTGATGTTTGAAAGAACCATAGTCAGACAACAAAGGTTACAACAAAACAAATCAGGAAAATCCTTAATTAAGGTGATAGAACCATAGTCATCATAGAACAAAGGCTACAACAAAAATAATGTGTAGCAGTGCCATTCAGAGAATTCAGACAGGGAGGCAGTTCATGAGTGTAAGGGTCAGGGCTATTCATAGTTTGTACACAAGGAATCAGTAAAGAGTCGATTGCGCAAAGGTTGTCACATCCAAAATTTTCGTTATAGAATGGATCCAAGACTCTTTTAACAATCGAAGAAGCTTTGGAAGCATTGAGACCCCACAATACCAATAATTCAAGAAACATCACTTGCATTGCACATCCACGCAAAGTAAAGCAGTGGTACTGGATATGCCACAAGTACAGTCACTGAATCGTACTAGGGTTTTAGCACCAGTTGCATGTGGATACAGCTCCCGACACACCTCGAAACCCTATCCCAGGAACTAGAACAACAAGCCGGGCAACGTGGAATAATAACAATTGGACTCAACATAAAGGCTAATTCCACAAAGGGGGAAGGAAGGGTTTACTGGTTCGCACAGAATGATAGAACGGAGTGGTACTTAGGTTTAAGCCGCCGAAATCAACACACAAAGCTTTCCAGGTTCCGCAACAACATCGTCGGCGGCTAGATCAATCAAAGAATCCGGAAGGGGGACATGTGGGGTGGTGATTAACGGATGCGCCGCCGATGGGGATGGGATATTGGGATGAGGAGCAAGAAATCACCCACTAGGTGGAGCGGAGTAGGTACCTCGATAAGCGCCTTGAGGCGCGGGTTGTTGAGGGCTGAAGCATCCATGGGGATGGGGGTCGATGTCGATCTGCTGCTCTGCTCTCTCTCTGCCGGCGTCTGCTTTCCGGTCGGGAGGTGGACGAGGCAAGGCTCTTCTTTTTTCTTCTTTTTTTTTTCCTTTTTATTTTGTTTAGAATGAATGTAATCTTGGCAAGAAAGAAAGAAAAAAGAAGCGGAGAAGGCTGGCTAATTGGGCCTGCTTATTTGGACTGGGCTGGATCAAAGGAATGGGCCAGATCCAGTCCAGCCCAAAACTATGACTTGTGAGCTCAGCCCAGAAGTGTAAGGAAATCAATTGGTAAAAAAAAGGGACGGATTACACATCTTCCACAAGATATGTATTGTTGTTGTCTTCCACTTTTTTTTTTTTTGGAAGAGTTTGTATTTTTGTTGTCATCCATTTTATTTTACGAATAGCCAAAAAGAACACCTGTACGTGAAGAAAAATCTGCAAGATTATCATTTTTCTTATCTTCCACTTCATGGGGCTGACGTGGCGGAAATCACAGCCAAGAGATAGATGAAGCAAACTTGCCAGTCAAGAAAGGGAAAATTCCCCACGGCGAAAACACAGAACAAATAGGGTGAAGGAATTCCTCACGAGGTTGGTTGGTTGGTTACAGGAAAAAAACAGAACAGAGCGCGTCAAATAATAGTGTTGAAAGTCAAATTACAAATTTAAAGCCAGTCTGCCATGATAATCGAATTCAGGAACAGAGCGCGAGCTATGAGGAGTGTCAGTTTGTGTCTTACTGGTGATTCCTTTTAGTTGGACACTGAATTTCATATACCCAGAGTCAGAAACAAAAAATGTAAATTACAAAGGATAGAGAAGAAAATCATGAAGCATGCAGATATCTAGACTATTCTACGGGGGGGCAACATGTGTCAAAGCAAGCAAACCAGCGTTTTCACTGCAAATATCAAAACAAATTATTAGAGAAAAGCAGTACCCCAAGCAATCAGTGCACTAGATAGCTACACTACACTTTTTTATATAGAAAAAGGAACTACACTACACTTACACTGACACTGCAGTTCCATTAGCTGTCCCAAAAAATGCACACAGTAAAGTACCGATGCCCTGCAGAATTGCAAACGATGAGACCATGTTGTGTTCTGACCGCGAAGAAAAAAAGAAACAAAATGGTGATTCTGGTTGACGAAATCAAGACGGTTACCCACGACCAAGAATTGAAGGAGGTATCGTAGTCGCGCTTGCATATCTTGACACAGCAATGAAGGCCCCAGATGACCGAAAGGGTAGCAAACTGCTTATTAGACCACTAGTAATTATGACACACTTATTTTTCAATTTTGGGTAAAGCTGTGCAGACAAACCTCAACAAGAGCAACAAATGCAGCCACCATCATTGCAAATGATTCACCAGCATCAAATGTTGGGGCCCCCATTGAAAGGGTATGGAACACTAATCCTAAAATATATATTTGGTGCAGTCAGAAGATGTATAATCACATGTTGACAGCCACAAACAAGAACTGTAGGAGGTACCTCTATTCTGTAAGAAATTGTACAAAAAAAAGCTCAAAAGCACAAGGTAATGCAATCGTAACGAACTCCTTACCAAGGTCAACACGGTAATGGACTTGTGTCTTTGTTCGGGCATTCTTGCATGCACCGCTAATTGTGAGAATGTATGCATACAGCCATACAATTGCAGTTGTGAAAATCACCGAGAACCGGTCAAACACAGGTTTTGCAGCATGGACAGCATGAGGTAACTATTGCACACAAGACAAATACATCAGTACATGAGTTCAGCTGTAATGTGTCTGAGGTGTATGGAGAGCTATAACAATGGACTTTATTACCTGAGAAAATCTGAGCATTAGAATGATTTCTGGAAGCCCAATTTCTACACACTTAGCAACCTGAAGCCAAATGGATCTTAAGTCAGTAGGAACTGGTAAAATTAAAAAGAAACAATGTGACAGCCACATCAGAATACTGAATTAGTAACATGATAATGCTTACCCCTGAAAACCCAAGCTCATATAGCCCAAATCCAGCTAGCGAGACCAGAGGTACAGTAGACAATGGGCTTAGCAATCTGTGAAAGAGGCGAGAACTCTGTAAATGCACAAACTGAAATTCTACAGAAGTACCATGTTTAAGCAGAAGGTGACAGTTAGAGCCAAGATTCCCTACTTAACGACATTACACCAAAGGCCACTAAAACCAAGTATGATCTGAATTGTCGATGTGATGATTAGAGCGTCTTGTGTTCCTCGCATGGTCCGCAAGAATTTATGCACATGAGTGAGCAAACGCCTTGTGAACTCGAGCCATTGAGGTCGCGACAATGGAGATGAGTTACAGGGGAACTCAACAACCTCATGAGGGTCTGCTTCATTGCTGTAACGGACAGCCATGATGATGGAAATGGTGGACGCAACGATGGTGTAGGATCCACCCATCACTGCAGGGAGGCGAGTCCCAAAGAAAGACTGTCACGTGGTGTTGATGCCGACAACAAACAACTCGTAATGCGAATCACCTTGGCCTTCTCCTCCTAGCACCAAATGTAAAGAAGGCACAGGAACGTATAGTTTAGCCCTTTTGACATCACAATTCCAAAACTAGCTGGCTGCCAAATCTTGGAAATCAGAACATGGAGAGGTGATTGGTTTATTACTCACGTTTCCTCCTCCCATCTGGGTAACAAGAGCACTTGGGATGATGACGGATGTGCCCAGCATCACAATGTAGTGCTGGAATCCAAGGATGACGGCCTCAGCTGCATGTTTCAGATTACATAGGTTAGGTGTCAAAATCAGGACCACTAGTACCGGTATCAACAACATCAACGTCAAGAACAAGAATAGAGGTTAGTTGGTTACAACACAGAATAGAACAGGACAACTTAGATTTGCTTCTTTCAGAGCAAAAGCTTAGACAATGCATGCATATAGAGGTTGGTTGGTTACAGGAAAAAAACAGAACAGAAAACAACAGAACAAATAAAGCCAACAACATCCAGTCACCACTCACCACAGAGAGGGATCCGAATAATAGAACAACATGCACCACAAGAACAAGGTAACGGTAGTAAGTAACATGGAATGAAGCAACCAGAAAGATCGAGGCAGTAAGACGGTGCGAAAAGAACAGATACATTTTATATACTAGCAGAGAGTAGTGATGATATCTTAATTAAAAAAAGGTCACACTACTGAGTAAACATTGATGAGAAGGCACAGGTGTTAACATTTCTACTAGAGTTAGGACCACTTATCTCAAGGCTCAGTCTTAAACAGTCAATGTAGATTAGCATGTAGAATTAGACATTTGAACAGCAGACCTTAACTTGGAGGCACTGACCAACCAAATTTTGTTCACTTAAACCACTAACAATTCCTAGGGAAATATTATATAACAGAAGAAAAATAGTTACAGGTAAAGCTTTAAATGAGAAAACAAAGATTCAAACTCATTGTTCTAATGTTCTCCAATTTTGACTCAAAATGATAGGTTCTGAAACTGTTCTCTACCTAATTAAGTTGGGTTGTGAGCTAAATCTCAGCACACATGACAAGTCTCGTTGCACATCCATTTCCAACTCCATTAATTTGGGTTTCCAAAGCTGAAACACTAGCTGCCTAGAAAATAAAATCAGTGATGCAAATTTCTTATATGTGAACAGTACAGGATATTCTGCAACAAAGAAAGTTACTGCATGCTTCTCAAGCAACATTCTTAGCATTTTAGTATCTGGAGATGATATGTGTAATGTGTCCTCACCCATCAAATAATGCTAAAAATATTTAAAATGCGCACGGGCAGGCATTTTTTGCGCAAAATATTTGCCTCAAAACAAAAAGTTGCACAAAAATGAAGAAGGTATGCTAGCTAACCATCACAAATTCCACAAAAGCGAATAGTAGTCACCAAGCAACCTCAGTCGAAAGACTTGTAGCAGTCATTGCAATGAGCCAACGATACTGTGCTGGTTGAATTGTCATTTCTGCAAACATTTAGCAACACCAACTGTAAGGGAAATGATGTTTGAAGTAAAGAATGACCAACCTCTCCACATATAGCTCAAAAGAATAATTCCAGATCTGCCTGAGTGACCTGCAGTAAGTGCATTATATTAAAAATAGAACAATGACATAATGAATACCTAGTGGTAGCATGAGTGTAGGTAGCAAACCTTCTTGTCAATGTTTGTGCAGTAAATAGACGTTGCACACATTTCACGTTCATCATCAGACTGCAGATCACAGAAAAGTGGCAAACATTTTTGAGACCATACCAGATACAAGCATGAACCTGGAGCCATGAACTTAAGACAAGCATGTTGATTCCTGAAGGGTGCATACCCTGGGTAGGAATGTTGGGTTGACTGGTGCAATGGCAGTTTTGATGGCAGAACCCAGACAGGATAATATCCAATTACAGTCCCTGACAGATTTAGAGCAGCCCTTGCACCCTCTGGAACATGGATGTTTATCATCCAATGAATAATAGATTTATTACGCAAGGTAAGAAAACTGAAATATGGTTGGATATATATGGATATAATTACCCCCATCAGTGAACTCTATGAAAGGGGCGTTTAATCAATATATAGCAACAATGATGTAATTATGTAACAAATTGCTACCATGTGAAACAGAAAAAAGATATCAACATTATGAGATGAAAAAGCAGTAAGTTTAATCAATATTTAACAAACA
The DNA here is from genome assembly GCA_015847255.1 of Hyparrhenia diplandra. NCBI lineage: Eukaryota > Viridiplantae > Streptophyta > Magnoliopsida > Poales > Poaceae > Hyparrhenia > Hyparrhenia diplandra. The sequence goes on along the minus strand of JADLZK010010237.1, from coordinate 16,203 downwards.
TACTTACAAGCTTTTGAATGATTCTAAAAAAGCTTCATCATCCAGTTGTAAATTAGCATCTGCATAGGTTCGAGAAATTGAAGGGCAGGCCTGGTGCAGTTGGTTGAGCGCTAGCTCACCAAAGTGCCAGTCATGGGTTCGAGCGGCCACCTCACGCAGTTTACTGTAGATGCTAGGCATGTCTCACGCTGGAGGCCAGGACCAAGGCCCGTGGGGCGCCCAGCGGCCAGAGGACAGGGATTTGGTCGGCAACGCTCAGATGGTGAGGATTCACGGGATGAGGAAGAGGATTGGCGAAAATAGATTCAATAGAGGAAAAGGGAACCATTCGATTAAATCAGATAAAATGAACAATTTTTCATACGCCAGCACTATTTGGACCCCGGGTACCAAATCGATTCAGACCCCGGTGCCCTCCCGAAGCCATCCCGAAGAGGGCCGTCCCATCGAGCCGATAGATTTCCCCGTCTCCTGTCCGGTCAAATCAAGAGTCGCGGGTGAGGTCCTCGCGGCGGCAGTTCTTCGATGGCAGTCGCCCCCACCCCCACCCAAGATGCCGGAGCTTCGAGCCGCGGCGGACCTTTCCGGCAACAGCTTCTAGCTCGGCCTTCCCTTCGAGGCGCGGCGGGCCTCTCCGGCACCAGCTTCACCGCCGAGGAGAAGACTGTCACGTGCGCGCCGCGAAGACCTCACCCGCTCGAGGAGAAGACGTCTTGGGCGCCGCGAGTATCCCAGGAAGCACCGAGGGCTGATCTGCGTCACGGTCGCCGGGGATTTCTCCGAACTCGTCACCAGCGTGCACAAGGTATTGGAGATTTCCTCCTTGTCGCTGCGGCAGTTCTTGGCTTGGTCTGCTCCCTAGACAACGAGGGAGGTAACGTGTTGGATAAAATGTCTCTGAGGGGTTTCATTACCTTACGTACTAATATGCTAGCCTGAAATAGCGGTGATGTAGGACAAGTAGATTTGTAGCTATTGAAAAATAATAGCGTAATTTTGGAAGCCTTGTAGGTATCAAATCGAATCATAGCATTAATTTGCTGCTTTACTAGACAGTAACAATGTCCTTTTTAGCTAAGACGACGGAACAAATATGGTGGTGACCTCTGACATCATTGGTCATGGGAAAGCATGAATATATATATGCAGTGTTGGCTTGTTTATATGGCCTATTAAAGTTTAAGAAAACAAACACAGGCAGCATCCTGTGTTTATATTCTTGGCTGCACGACGATGTACACTTAATTTATGAACAGGTTATAAGACAAGGCAAACAGCTAGAGTAGGTTTTGATTATATTATCCTTGACTTTGTGCAGAGAATAGTAGATTGGCTTGCTAGCAACTTCAAGAAAGATGAAGGTATTGATCTTCTGAAGGATAAACAAGCCCTTCAGAGGCTTACTGAGGCAGCAGAGAAAGCTAAGATGGAACTTTCAACGCTGACACAGGCAAATATTAGGTAGGCTACTTTCAGTTTATTTTTATAAAGTGTTTAAACTTGAGAAATGCTCTGTTCTGCTGTTTATCTACATTTCAAAATGCTTATTTCTGAATGCCTTAAATGCAGCCTGCCATTTATTACTGCTGGCCAAAACACATTGAGGCAACTCTCTCGAGAGCCAAATTCGAGGAACTATGTTGACCTTATAGACAGGTAACAGTGACCATTCTGTCAGTATTTTGTACCCACAGCTTTTTGAAAAAGCTACAATCTTCTATGCATGATAATTTTTTCAATGGCTTTGTTGACGTTCGCTCTGGTGACAGGCTTAAAACTCCTGTCAATAATGCCTTGAGAGATGCCAAGTTATCTGTCAGTGATCTAGATGAAGTTATTCTTGTGGGTGGATCCACCCGAATCCCTGCAGTTCAAGAACTTGTGAGGAAGCTTACTGACAAGGATCCCAATGTTACGGTCAACCCTGATGTGGTCGTTTCTCTTGGGGCAGCTGTGCAGGTGATTTTCTTGTGAGTCCTCATTCATGTTCCTTGCCCACAGAGCTGCAAAGTTCCATTTTTAAAGAATTGCATAACAGTATAACACATATCATTACGATGTAAACATCATTTTGACTAATCCAATATGTCACATTTAATGTATTCTGCTTCCTATGCAACACCCAGGGCGGGGTTTTGGCGGGAGACGTAAAAGATGTCCTTCTTCTAGATGTTACTCCATTATCTCTTGGTTTGGAGAAATTGGGTGGTGTGATTACAAAGATTATCCCCAAGAATATCACATTGCCTACATCAAAATCGGAGGTATTCTCAACAGCTGCAGATGGACAGAGAGCGTTGAGATTAATGTTCTCCAGGGAGAAAGAGAGTTTGTCAAGGACAACAAGTCCCTTGGAAGCTTCCGGTTGGATGGGATCCCTCCTGCACCTCGTGTTGTCCCACAAATTGAAGTGAAGTTTGATATTGATGCAAATGGTATCCTCTCAGTTGCTGCCATTGATAAGGGCACTGGAAAGAAACAGGACATCACCATCACTGGTGCTAGTACGCTACCTAAGGATGAGGTATGTTACAAATCTTCCACATAGCATTCTTATGTCTGATAATTGTAGTGAGCCGTTGTTGGCGCCTTGGTTGTTAGACAAAATTTGCCAGGTTTCATTCTTGTGTCGATGTGATGCTAGGTACTCTATGATGTTGCGGTATCATAATTATTTTCTGTTATCCTGTAGTAGTATGGTTCTGTTAATCCCATAACAAGTAGTACCTACATTGGTGCATGAAGGCTTGAACTACCTCCTTTTGCAGGTTGAGAGAATGGTAGAAGAAGCCGATAAGTTTGCCAAGGAGAACAAAGAGAAGAGAGATGCAATTGACACCAAAAACCAGGCAGACTCTGTGGTCTACCAGACTGAGAAGCAACTGAAGGAGCTTGGCGACAAAGTCCCCGCTCCCGTGAAAGAGAAGGTGGATGTGAAGCTCCAGGAGCTCAAAGACGCCATTTCTAGTGGATCAACACAGAGTATCAAGGACGCCATGGCTGCTTTGAACCAGGAGGTGATGCAGATTGGCTAGGCAATGTATAACCAGCCTGGCACCGGTGCTACTGGGCCTACTCCTGATGCTGAGGCAGCGCAGAATGACGGGGATGCCATTGATGCAGACTTCACAGATAGCAATTGAGGGGTGATCGATGCATGACCATGTGTTGAGCAAGGTTGACATTGAGGAGTGAACAAATAGTTCTTTTTCTTTTTTTTTGGTGTTGGGATTGTTACAAAAAGACTGTAGTATGGAATTGATAGAGATAGTGTTTCGCAAACTTTTCTTCATTACATTGTCTCAACAACTAGCTGAATGCTATATAAAGTAGAAAGATGGGCATAAGCTTTTTATTCAAATTGTAGCTGATTGATTGAATTGTTGCGACAGATTGAATTGATCAGTTGAGTTCTTTAAAAAAATACAATTTGACGACTTCTGGGTACTACTAGTAGAAACCAACGGCTATCTGGACACTTATTGCTGCAAAAACACTACAATTTTAAATAATTAACAACGCTTTCATGTTATGTCATTGATACTAATACCATGGCTTACGCACTAGTTTTCATGGTACATGTGTAAAGAATTTAGTGGTTTCAGCTTTGAAGCCGTGGGATATGAAAGCAATACTGAACCTCCTTCAGTTTAATTAGACAGAAAGGGTTGGCCCTGTTTACACTGAAAGCAAATAAGATTTTACTGGGTTACCAGCTAACAAAGATTGAACCACGATCGGCACCTCCACTGAACCAACACCATACAGCAACTAAAACCTAACCAACAGCAAGGCACAGGCGCCTGCAATTGAAGAGAAGCAGAAAGATTACTAACTATACAGTGATACAACGCCAGACCTCACACACAGGGGTCAGAACAAAAGCGAAAGCAGAAAGACTACTCTGCGCTAACAGCAAAACCACTCTTCTGATGCTGATTCCCAACATATCAGCTAGCTCTCGCTACCAGGTCTTCAGCTCTTCCTTCACTTTCTCAAGTGTCTCCTCCATTCAATTAATTGCTACAGAAAAGGCTGTCTCCATATCCAAGACCTTTGCTGAAAGAAGGAACAGCAGAATCAATAAAATGCTAGAAGCACATCAATAGTGGAGACTGTCGACTGTAGTAACCTGAAACCTTTGCCTTCTGATGAAGAGGCTAGTAATATTTAACACGTATGTACTTCACATTCTAATTTCTTACAATAAACAAAAAAAAAGCACATCAATAATGTGTTTTCTGAAGAAGCACATCAGATTGCTATGTGAATCAAAGAAAATTATGAAACAGCCAGAAGAGAGCATGCCACATGCACCAGGGAGCCAGTGATGCAGGCATTCTTGGTACCATTATATTGAACTATCGATCAAAATATGAGGTGAGAGCAATATTGTAATAACACAGGTCATGTGATCCCAAATTCGTGACAGTAGTCATATGTCAATTCTAACAAAATTTATATGACAAGTGAGCATGTGCAGTGTTCATGTTTGCCACAAGACGGATAAATAAATTTTCTGAATTTTAACCTTGAACTAGGAAACATGTGCAACACAATTACAAAGCATTGTTCTACCTACCGACATGTTCATTTCAGTAGTATTGCCGTATTTGCAAGTGCAATCTGATGTAGCATTTACCCTGATCCTATATGGCTATTCCTAATATTGATTCTAAAATATAAAGTGGAGTCCAGCATGGCCTCTACATCCGTTTGAAATGCTCGCTGCTAAGCCATTGCGCATCCCTTGTCTACAAGCCCCCCGCACTAAGAAAATGCAAGCATCAAGCTTGACCTAGCATGGTGTTAGAATCAGTGAAGCCTCTAACCAAAACACAATGAAAATAAAAATGAAAGACGTGCTAAGAAACTAATTACTGCCAATAAGCTTTATTTGACATAATAAAGATCAAACCGGATGGTTACATAATAAGGTTGGGATCCAAAAGTCAATGCACCGTGAATAGTTATAGATGTATCAGCATTTGTTAAGCGATGAATGAGATCATTATCATACAATGTGATGCGTGGCATGGAAATCCAGTCCAATAGCCAGCACAGATTATTCTTGTTCTCTATAGCATCGATCTTCAATCTCAAGAAATGGCCCAATCCATCAGCTTCGATAGCAGCGTATTGGACTGACCACTGCTGTGTGCTCTGACTGCTCTCAAATACAATCATTTTTGGGTTGTCAGGCAATGATAATCAAGAACATTTCAATGGCCCACATAAATCATAAAAAACAAATGTAGAAGCGAATAGGCACATAACTCCTGTGAAAAATGCTGAAATGAACCATACGGCATGTAAACTGAAACACTGAATGTGTGCATGACCTAAACAAAATAGAAAAGCAAGCAACTTAGCACTGTTCTGATTACAGCGACACTTCTTCTTTTTAATCTTATTGGCATCAAAGATTAATTTCATTCTGAATTGTTGCGGCTACAGTTAAATTTAGGTGTACCAAAATACTCTTTTTTGCTGAAAAACCCAAACCAAAAGCAGCGGGCTGCAGGCAGATTCAAACAAAGATAAAACTGCAATTTATTATCATATTCAAAGGTAAAATGGCACATAAATGTTAGGCCACAATCATGAAAGGCTAAGAAAGATGAGACACAATAGGCCACCAAACAGCAAAAGCTAAGCTGATTGCCTATTGGAAATCAAGCTCATGCCGATCCAAAGTGGAGTGAAATATAAAGTCCATGCTTGGTAATATAGTTTGCAAAATAGAGGCATACTTCATAAAAAAAGAATGTAACTCTGAATTTGTTTGGCATCACATTAGTGTAAGATTATGTAACGGCAAGTGGCAGATTTGCATACCAAGCGCTCATCTGAAGCTTTTCAATTTTCATTAAAGATGTCTTGAGAATGGAAGTCTCCTTGATTAAAAGCATCAAGCAGGAGGGCAGCCTGCAGGAAAATAGGGAAAAAAAATAGCACAGCAAAACTAAACACATCTAGTAGTAGTATTGTCTCCTTGAAATGTTTTGACAACTGCAATATGTCATATGCCTATGAAGAATGGCAAAATAATCAGTATACAGCTGAAATCAATTAGCCATTAAAACTGGAATCAATATACAAGTGAGTAGTCCATCTGCACAGGCTGTAGAGACGAAAAATTGGGGATTTGAAATTCAAGAACTTAACTGTGAGACCATTTAAAATCCGCACTTGATAGCCATGGAACCAAATCAACTGGCGGACCAGAGTTGTGTAAGCTCCATAACAAACTGTGTTGCTGCTGCATCGCATAAAACAATTGTAGGCATGACACTATAACTGAGAATGAGCTCACGAAGGTGTGAAATCATGGCTGACGATGAAGAAAATAAATTTGATTTCGCATCAATGCAAATTTTCTCAAGAGCAACTTCAAAGTATGTGGGCGCTGGAGGAATACCTGGAGGCCTGGATTCAGGACCGCTGGGGCATCTGGGCGCAGAATCGCTGGAGACGTCGGTCGCCTGGACGTGGGTGGGTCATCAGCGCGGAGGAAGCTGGAGCACGTCGCTTTGCCGGTAGGCAGATCCCGGCGGGTACAGAGGATAGGGAGAAGACGCCGGCGGGTGAGGAGATGAGGAACACGGACGGAGGACCGAGAGGGACCACACCCGCGGATCCAGAAGCTAGTGCGACGCCGGCGGATGAAAGAACCGGGGCGACGCCGGCGCTGAAATCGGGAGGGGCGACGCCGGGATCCTTCTGCTCCCCACAGCAGTGGCCGACGAAGCGGAGCTGCAGGGAGCTGGGGAACGGCGCCGACAACTCCGGCCGGGCGGCGAACTCCCAACTTGGGCGCACGGCGTTGTGGAGCGGCGCTTGGAAACGGCAGCCGAGAACGCCGGCCAGGGCTCGCACTGCGAAATCGAAAGCACGCGGGATGCTGAAACTGCAGAAATAGTCGTGGGTAGGTGGGGAGCCTGGGAGCCGGAGGTCGAGCTGGTGGGAACCGCCGGGAGTGGGGGCGCGTGGGGCGACGACTGCCATCGGTCGGAACCGCCGCTGGAAGACGACGGGTTTGGGAGCGGAGATGAGGTGCGGGAGCGGAGAGGGGAAACGTGGGATGAGGGCAGCTGCGGCTAGAGACGGCCCGCGGGCAGGAGGATCGGCTGATCGGCTCGCTGGGGACCAAATCCCTTTTGGACCCCGGGGTCCATATATAAATACTAATTTTTCATAAATATATATATAAATAAAGAAAGACTAAATCTAGGTTGATTTTGGTGCAGCAAAATCAGTTATAGCAGGCCAGAAATTTGCCCTTCTGCCAATTGAAGGAAACATTGAACTTCTCCCATTTGCCTACCCTTTTTTCCATTGTATGGCCATGTGAATCAACAGGCTTACCCCCTTATTCTTTCACAATCTCAAGTGCTGGAGTGCTGCTGATCTGCTGGAGTCTCGACGGCACCTCCTGTTGTCTCACGCTGAAACGATGACCTCATGACAGAGACAGCAAGCTCGCAGTGTTCTAATGAAAAAAAAAATGTTATCTGTTCTCTCCTCCATTAGGTGCTTAGTGCTAACAGCTAAAAACTCATAGGAACAGGTGAGGTGAATGCTGACAACTAATGGGCACATTTTCACTTCTACTAGAACCAAAATGAGCTTCGCTTCACCAGCAAGCTGGATGGCAGCAGCAAGCACACTAGGAACAGAACATGGGCATGGTTATGGATAATTCTATAGCCATTGAAGTTCGGCCAAAACATTCAAACATTCTATTCTTAAACAAAGTTTTTGTTTTTCCTTACATCCAAGTAGGCAATTACAGTCACTTCATGTTTGCAACTTGAGGTTGCCAAATGAAACATAAATAGCAGCCATGCAGCACCCATCATAGGTAACTGCATTATCATTTCCATGGAACACAACACTTGGGAGAGAAGAATCAGAAAATTGTCTAATAATAACCCATCTGCAATACATCAGAAAGGATTAGATTGTTTTTTTAGGGGAATACGGTAGGAATACCCCTACTATCTTAACATATATAGATAAGAGTAAGCAAAGGTGTACAACAAACCCATCAAGGGTAAACTAGGAAACTTCACATCAGAATGTTTAGCCAAAGGGAGAGGGGCTAAGTCTAGGAATGGACTTAAACCTGTGAAAACGTAGCTTGACATTATGTACAAAACATTGCTAGTAAGGTATTTCCAACATCACAAAGGTGAACAGTGCTTGTTCTAGCAGGCATTTGTATGATCAAACTCACTCCTTTTTTAGCAAAACACATGCATGATATTTTCTATTAGCATAACTGTGAGCAAATAATGCCTGCCAGCATTTATGTGACCAAAGCTGAATATTTTCAGCATCAGACAAGTGTTACATGTTCCAGCAGCATATATGTGACCAAAAGTGCTAGGTTCAGCGGCATATGTGTAATGCGAGTATGCGACCACAGATGCACAAGCAAGATGGTTATCAGCTTACTAAATGCTAAACACTAATAAGTTTAGAACCAAATCGAGTTTCAGATGTCATGCACAGTACAAACTGTAACCTTAGCATATGCTTCTCATTTCTTAAGTTGGATGCTAACATACAAGATTTTGTACCCAAGAGAAATCTCAGAAGCAAACAACTGAACTCTAATATGCAATCAAAGTAGCTGTGAATGCATACCATACTATGCAGATCTTCTACCCATTTGTACATAAGAGAAGTGATCCAAGTTCATCACTTGTCTCTCCATGCTACTAACTTGCCTTCAGTACTTTGATCTCCATTTCCATCCTAGATTTCTCAGCAATCCGAGAATTTTGAACATCTTCTAAAATTTGAAGTGCGTATTGGTCTTGCCTCCATCGAGTCTCTTCTTGTGGACTTGTAACCACTAACTCTAGTGCACGATCCTTCCAAAATCCCTTTGCGCTGTCTCGCTGGCGGCACTTTGATCTCCTTGCAAGATGGAATTGGATCCTGAACTGCATTCCGAGAGTGGTACCCAGCACTGGTTGTATGTGCCCTGTTTGATGGTTCAGCACGGATTCTACCCAATGATTCCTTGATATCTTTAAGATACATAGACCTGGCGTTCTGTGTTCTCTTAACCTCTTCGCTACTTGGCTTGCCAAATTTGATGGAGCGAACTGTGTTTATTGAATCAGAAGTTAACCTTTCGTAGCCTCTTGCTGATTCATCAGGCCATCGAATATCATTATCACCCCGTTCATCCATATTTGAAGGGGCAATTACAAACTCTGCTGAGCTCTGATGTTTTCCAAAAGCTTTGTCGTTCTCCCTAAAAATGGGCATCTCAGTTCCATTCTCCAAACTTTCTTCCTTAATTTTTACCAGGTTTCCAGGCTCTTGTGGAAGAGCTCCTTCAGGCTCCTTTCTTGCAGATTCATTTGATTCAGAACCTTCAACTTCTGTTGTAAAGTGTGCTTCAAAGGGCGCTTCCTTTTGCTTGCTCTCAGACAAAAACTTTTGATCCAGCTACATTGACAGCTTCTGTTGTAAGAATAGTTTCATGAAACATTTTCATGGCCACATCAGGATTCACTCCTTCACATTCAAAGGGTGCTTCCTTTTGCTTGTTCTCAGACGAAATTTTAGACCCAGCTACATTGACAGCTTCTGTTGTAAGAATAGTTTCATGAAACATTTTCATGGCCACATCAGGAACTCCTTCACATTCAAAGGGTGCTTCCTTTTGCTTGTTCTCAGATGAAATTTTAGACCCAGCTACATTGACAGCTTCTGTTGTAAGAATAGTTTCATGAAACATTTTCATGGCCACATCAGGATTCACTCCTTCACATTCAAGTGCATCAATGTCAGCTGAACCACTGTTTGTGTTTTCATCTACCACACCCTGATCATGCTTCTCCTGCACTGCTTCTTCCTGTGACTGAGATGCATCAGCTACACAAAAGGAAAAAATACATTGAAAATGCAACTGTGCTCACCTTCTCCAAACTTGAAGCATACTGGTTGAGTGTTCCCTCTCTTAACCCAGCCATGCTAACCTCCATAGCAGTTGAATCAGATCTCAATTCACCAGTATCAATCATACTAGTGTCTTCCAAAATCCTCTTCTCATTCGCATGTCCAACTCCATGGTGCTGCTTATCCTCCCTTGCCTGCAACTGTAGAACAAGTTCATCACAGTGAACCATATTTAGGCCCCGTTTAGCTGGTTTTATGCCAGCTCCAGCTCCTCTTGGAAATGGCACTGCAGCAGGAGCCAAAAGGCACTGTAGCAGGAGCCAGACCCCAAAATGAAATAGGGGCCTGCTGACCTGGAGGAGCTGTGCCAAACGATGCCACAAAGATTTAGATTCTGAAAATGTACTTGCCTCCTCTGTGTTGCAGGCTTCCTTGTTTAGCACTGGATCACTAACATCCACTGCAACTCCAGAGGTATTCACTCCACCACCAAGCTTACTGGCCTCTTCATTGGATACTCCACCTCCATCTGTCACTTCACACTCCACTCTTTCATCCATTACCTGGTCCTGCAAAAGAGTATTATCAAGTTCCACTAATCTATCACTCCCCTGTCCCAAAAAGTATGTCATTCTAGCTTTTGTCCTAAGTCAATCCATCTTAAGTTTGACCAAGTTTATACAAAAGAATATTAATATTTATGGTATTAATAAATAAGGATGATTAGATTCATCATGAAATATCTTTTTCTTAGTATTACATATTTGGTCTCGTGAATATTGATAATCTTCTCTATAAATTGGTCAAACTTAAGTTAGTTGACTTAAGGACAAATCTCGAATGATACTCTTTGGGACAGAGGGAGCATAGAAATAGAAAACATAGGTCAAATCAAACAAAAGAGCTATATTAGGTGGACTCACTTCTTTGTCATTCAAAAGCTCTTCGTTTTGTATTCCTTTGGTAGGCTTTACCTTGGTATGAGTTGGACCATTTTGATATTGCCCACAGACAAGAACGTCTGCATCTTCTAACATATTCATTTTGTTATTTTCAGTTGTAGTTCCTAAGTTGTGTCTTTCCTCTCTTGATAGTTGCTGCAAACAACCATATTTTAGGAATCAGATAAGGTTACCAAATGAAAAAAAAAAAAAAATATTGCAATGCAGGCACACTCACTTCTTTCTGGTCCAAACATTCTTGGTTCTGTAATCCTTTGGTAGATTTGACATCCTCTGTACCAGTTGAGTTAATTTGATATTCACCACAAACACTTGTACCTGTATCTTCTGACATATTCCTTTTGTCATTTCCAGTTACTGCTTGTAGATCTTGTCCTTCATCCATTGCTACTTGCTGCAAACAACCAAATATCATGATTTAGTTAAGCTGTGGTCTCAACAAAGTTATAGCAAATAGAGAAAGGTGATCAAGGCATATATTCTGCAGGCATGCTCACCATGTCCACGTCCAAAATTTCCTGATTTTCAATTTCCTGTGCTGCATGAGTTTCATCAACATTGTCTAGATCAGAATTCAGTCCACTATCCAGCATGTGGCTGCCTTCCAGTGTTGTTGAGTCCATGTTCTTGTGTATGATTCTGTTGTCCTGTTCCAGAGCCACTGCCTGCAAAAAAAAATGGTCAGATTAATTAGTAGTTAACAGAAGTACAGACATCTACAAGCACACCTCATGCATATTCAAAAAGATTTTGTGGTTAGATACTACCTCAATCTCCATAGCAGTTGCATCAGATGATGCTTCCCTCTGATTAATCAGATCAACATCCTGAACACATGGCTCCTCAATCTTGCCTTCATGAATAACTTCCAGCTTATCTTCTTTTAACTGTACAGTAGCTGAACTACATGGCATCTCAGCATTGACTGAATTATCTTCTTTTAACTGTACAGTAGCTGAACTACATGGCATCTCAGCATTGACTGAATTATTTGAATCTTCTACCTCATCCTTATCATTGGTTGAGTCATTTGAATCTTCTGCCACATCCTTATAAAACTCCTTTTCTTGTGATTTAATGGTTTGTCCATGAATTTCCTCAGTACTTGTCTTTTGTAACTGCCTTGCTTTGTCCATCCAACTGCTCAACTAGAGTAATTTCACTATGGTTATTCATACTTGTCTCTATCAACGATTTTCTGTGACCATCTTCTGTCTGTTCTAGTACAAGAGCATCACTAGTATTCTCCATGTCTTTCTCCATTAACACCTGGCAGCCCTCTCCTGCTTGTTTCAATTTATCAACCTCTTTGGACTGATCCACAACATTCTCTGATAGATCCTTGCTATCAGCACAGGGCTTTTCCTTGGTATCCTCCTGAATCAGAGCCGCATTTCTTAATTGTTCATACTGTACTTCTTGAACTTTTATAGTATTATCTTCAGTTTCTTCCTTCGCCAGCCACCTAACTTCATATTGTGTTAGTGGATCTATTTGAATTATGTCCTCGGATCTATCAATATCGCTGTCATACACATTGCGTTTTTTCCAGTTCTGAATTGATATCATGAATTTCCTTGAATCTACCATCAGTATCCTCTATTGGTCCATGAGTTCCTCCCAATCCTGTATTTTCTAATTCGGGAGCCGCATTTCTTAATTGTTCATACTGTACTTCTTGAACTTTTATAGTATTATCTTCAGTTTCTTCCTTCGCCAGCCACCTAGCTTCATACTGTGTTAGTGGATCTATTTGAATTATGTCCTCGGATCTATCAATATCGCTGTCATGCACATTGCGTTTTCCAGTTCTGAATTGATATCATGAATTTCCTTGAGTCTACCATCAGTATCCTCTATTGGTCCATGAGTTCCTCCCAATCCTGTATTTCTATTTTTTCTAATTCGGGACATTCTCAGACTTATTATCTGTACCCTCTTTCATCAAATCTCCATGACTTTCCTCCAATCCTGTACATTCTAATCCAGGAACATTTTCAGATTTGTCTGTATCCTCTTCCATGAAATCCTTAGAATCTTCCATTTTTGTAGGCTCAGCTTGGGAGACTTCTGAAGGTTTCCTCTCAGTTGTATTCACTACCAGCCCCTAATGTTTTGATCTTCTGTGTAACCAACTTCAGGGACATCTTGAAGCTTCTCATCAGAATCGCACACAGTTAGTCTCATAGTACCGTCGACTTCTTTACGCTCTACTTCATCAGTTTCCACAGGCACCTCAGAATTTAAGTGTAAATGCAACTTAGCATCTGCTGTGCCCATGTGATCGACTTCAGAAAATTCCTCATGCTCCTCAGCACCTCCCTTTGCTGAAGTACTAATTTGTTCCAGTTCCACTTCTTCTCCTTGTGCAACTTCCACGGGTATATCTTCTGCATCTTTATTTGCTAGACAAGGATGTTTATTGAGTTCTGCATTTTCTGGTTCAGGAACACCAAGGAGAGCTGGACTCATACTATTGGAAGTTACTACATCCTCCACTGCTGGATGAACTATCTTTTTGCTCAACATCATATTCTGTTTCCACAAGAACGATGTCTTGCACACATTGTACTGTCTCTAGTTGAGGAGATTCATGAAGGGTTTCCTCTCTTTCTTTCTCACCCATTCGACTGTTTTCTCCAGCAATCTCTTGGCACAAGAAATCTCCTTCTGTTCCTCAACAAAATTACAAGAAATATTTTCATAATCATTTTTGCCCGAATCACCAGCAACATTACTATCTTGCAATATGTGAGATACCACAGGACATCCAGTAGAATCATTTGTAGGCTCAACTGGAGCAGCCTCCTCAGGTAAAGCCATTGCATCATGAGAATTGTTCATAACACCTACATCAGCTTCATGTTGGCTCTGTGGCACAGCTTCAGTTGCTTCCTCAGCAGCCCTTCCAAATTCATTCGGAACTGCATTTCTTTCATCTGTGTCCATTACAATTGCTGTGTTGTTTCCTGATGGATTCATCCCTGTAACACAAATAGTTCCCTCTATTGCAACCTTTTCTTCTACTTCTTTTATGACCGGAGCACTGACTTCTTCAGATCTATCAGATACACTAGTAGCTTCCTTCTGCTCCTCCATTACTGCAGTGGCTCCTTCCTCTGGCTTATCTGGGATATCAGGAATCTTAGCTATTTCCTCCTCTAGCATTGCAGGGACACCAGCTTCAGGTTCACTTGCGATGTCTGCAGGCTCATCAACCATGAAGTTTCCTCTCTCTCCTAGCGCCAGGGTCATGTTGTTATCCATCAATGCCGTTACAGGTGCAGTTGTTGTCTGCTTACTTGGCATAAGTAGCACGATATCATCATTGGTAGTTCCAACATTAGGCAACAAAGCCTCCTCTGATCCCATGTCACTAGTGGTGTCAAGAATCTCATTCTTTGCGGTTGGAAGCCAATCCGACAACTTAGCATCATACAACTCTTCAAGTTTGCGCTTTTTGTCAGTAGCAGGAGAGACACGGGCCTTCTTAATCCTCCGCTCCTTCTCAGCCTCAGCTTCCATGGCGCTGGTGTCTTTTTCACCTTGCGCTTGGAAGGCCTCCACTCTAGTGGTGCACTTGCTGCTGCAGCATCAATGTGAGAAGGCAGAAGTTGCTGCCTCCACCACTCCCGCGTACCGTGCTGTGATCCCAGGTTCAGAGTGAGGGATGAAGAAAGCCACATTCTTACCCTCCAGCTGGTAGGTCTGCCAAGCAATCGCCCAAACCTGGTTGGCACGGGGAACATCCCCGGGCACGTCTTGGTCCAGTCCAAACTGTCTGGCGACGCGGTGCGGGAGGTACTGCTTTCGATGCAATCCATCCCCACGAGCTCACAGGGGCGCAAAATGTGCAAGTGATGCCAGTTCATCATTCCCGGCTAGATCACTGCCGTGAACCCACCCAGTGTGCTCCATGGAGCTGACATAAGGCCGCCACACAAAGTTGTATCCTGTGTTGAGGGCCTGACGTATCTGGCGCCGGGTTGAGCTTCCTGCTCAGATCATGCCACCGAGCAGCGAGCGGGTCGCCCGCCACGAGTGTGTTCACCTTTGTTGGCCTGAGGGCAGGGAAGCGCTCCCACATCCAAATCTGAAGAATGTGGAGGGGGCGAGTAGACGGGTAAGGAGGAGACCATGTCGGTGTCTCCTGCGGTGGCGGCAGCGCACGCGGCGAGGAGGAAGGCCTTAATCTCGCGGGAGGTCCCGGTAGATGGAGGCGAGGACGGCGGGGCGAGGGCAACGCGCTCCCCGCGCGCGAGGCGGACGGCGATGGGGAAGACGGCCTGGCGCATGGTGGACTCCGGGTGGCCCGGGAGGACGAAGCGCGTGAGCCAGAGCGCGAGGAAGGCGGAGTGCTCGAAGACGGGGTCGCTGGCGCTGTCGTCGGCGAGGAAGTGCTTGACCCAGGCGGAGTGGTGCGCCTTCTTGCAGGAGCTGCGGTTGAAGGCGAGGCGCACGCCATTGAGGGCGGCCTCGTCGGGGCGCCACTGGGGCGGGAGCGGCGCCGGGGCCGGGGCGCCGAGGACGGGGAAACCGGCAAGGACGGCGACGTCCTGGAGTGTGACGGTGGCCTCCCCAGGGGAAGGCGAAGGAGGAGGTGTCGGGACACCAGAAGGGAGGCGAGGTGGAGGACCGCGGAGGCGTCGCGCTTGTACCGGAGGGTGGAGGCGAGGACGGCGTCGTGGATGCCGAGATGGCGCCAGAGGCGGCCGTGGAGGGGTTGGAGCTTGGCGACCCAGTCGTCCCAGTGGCGCGGGATGCCGAGCCAACCGCGGAAGGAGACGCGGTGCTCGGCGGATGCGACGGCCTGCGGCGGGGGCGGCGAGCGGAAGGGGGGAGGCGGGGGCGGGGGAGGCGCGTGGTGGAGCGGCGGGAGGAGGTGTGCCAGGCGGTGCCGGACCCTCCTCCATGTCGATGGGGACCTGGTGGACGAGGAGGAGGACGTCCTTGTCGCCGTCGCCGGAGGCCATGGCGGCGGCGGCGGCCAGGACTGGGGTTACGGGAGTGTCGGATCACATCAATCAGACGAGACCACCTGCTCCTGCTGGGGATTCGTTTTTCCTCTTCTCTCTCCTGCCAAAACTATGAAGTCAAATAATAAAAGTTTTTTTCACAACAAGTCAAAGAATAAAGTTATCTGAATCCCCATTTCTAAATAATAACAGAAGAACACGTGTCGATAAAAAAATTTGCTCATTCTCGCTTCTGATCTGAAAAGTTAAGTTTTCAAACTTTGACCAATTCTATATTAAAAATATCAATATATATTTCATCCGTTTCAAATTACGAGTATAAGTCATTCTAAGAATCTTGAACA